>BSBM01000034.1:19505000-19882500 GCA_027924585.1 Larix kaempferi
CTGAGTCAACAGTTCTTCAGTTTTTCACCCCAATCTTTCCACGTTCCATAAACCACACATGCCTTCTTGGCATAGCTTTACCATCTCACTCTCATGGTTTTCAATCATACCACTCAGCTGAGATGTCATTCATAAAATATGAAATGGTGTTTCACCCGAAACCCATTTCCAAAGCATGGGTTCCTTCCCATTGAGTTTGGCTTCTGCAGGTCATCACACATGGTCTTCCTGCAATGTGTCTTCTTGGCACATTTATCAAATAGCCAAACAGTCCGCAGCATTTAACAATCATTCAATGGCATTAATAATTAAATTCAAGTATGAATTTGCAATTCTGTTCTCTACAGAAATTGATTTGCTTAGCCATGAGTTCGTTCTCATATCATTTGGCTCTTTCTTATGGTAGATTCCAATCTTCTTCATGGACTTACCCACATTTTCCATGCCCAAAACAATCTACCTAAAATCTGAAACTTCAATTAGCCAAACATGTTGTGAGTATCTATGCATATAATCCTTTCATTACTACAACAGTCACTGAAGTGATCTCAGAATTATAACACTCAATAATTCAAACACCTTCAGCTGTTAGCATTTGAGGTGCAATGAAATATACATATATATCTATATATGCATCGTTATCATCAATAAAATTGCAAGACATGGGTACACTATCCGTGCAATTTAAATAAATTGTAAGTACTCATTACTTCACATTCCATGCAATCTTTGCCCTTCCATAGAGCACTCTGGTGGCCCATCATCATGTCTACCTTCTTCATGCAATCTTTCTCCTGCATTCATAGCAGCTCATTAAATAGCTCACCATTTCGTCTATTATCTAAATGCATTGAAACCTATACATATCACAACCGTGCATTCTCGCAATGCATCTCAACATGTGCACTTACACATATGCATGCACATTCACAACATTCACATAATATTTTAATGTGCATTCCCTCAATGCATAATCCCTCAATACAATTTTGCATCAATCCGCAGATACTATGCATTCCAACATATTATGGCCTAACCATGCCTATTTCATATGGCATATACTACCACAACATGACTATAGGTCTTTGCTTTCTTTGGTTATTTAAACTTATAATCCAACATACACAATGGCATGTTATAATTTCATATGAATGCATTGAGGTTTCTAAGCAATTATAGGGTGTAAGGATCCTTTCCCTCACTCACCCACACCTCATCATACTCGGCGGATTAACATTCACATTCAGGCACTTGATACCGCATGCAAACCAAATCAACATAGTTTAAACATAGTTGAATGGATCTTACCAAATCCTCTTTCAACATCCATGTACTCAAGCAAAAATATCCATTACCTTCATGGCTGTCATTAACATCGTTTGATGTTACTTGATCAGTTGGCCTCTCACCAAGGTTACACAATCCTTTTTCCAACCTCGTGATCATAGATTTGTTGCACCATCCTTTCTTCATAAGGTTGTTGGTCATATGCAACAATCATCATCCACATCTTTAGCCATGCTTCGGTTGTCTTTGGTCCTATAACCATTGCAAACACGACTAGTTATTTAACAACCACCATAATCATCTTTAAGTGGCTGATTGCATATGCAAAACCTCACTATTCTACCAATATGCAATATCATATATATACACAAGTATTTTTAAATGCATTGTGCAATGTTTATCAATATTCCATCTAGTGCATATTCAGTTCAACTATCTAATCTCTTACATTTTCAATCATGCTTCTATGGTCTGATTGATACAACCATTATCAACAATATTACTGGTGATCAACCATAAGCAATACCATTAATGGGCTATTGCATGTGTAACTTTCACCACCTTTACCCATATGCCACATCATGCTCATGCATAAACACCTTTTTATGCACTATGCAATATCTATTAATGTGCCAACTAGTGCACGTTTACTTCATCTATATGATCCTTTGCATTTTCAGCGTTCCTATGCCATAGCTTTTATGCATATAAAACTTGTAAAATACAAAAACAATAGTAAGAGAGGAGTTAAGGAATTCCCCCTTTCCAATTTCCTCATTATGACATGGAGTTCCTCCTCTACATCATAGCTGATCCTTTTCTTGGCTTTCCCTACCAAGCACGCAAGAAATCATTAGCTGTCATTTCTCACCAAGTAGCAATTTAATACAAATGTAAAACATTCTTAGTTGCTACTTTTCAAGCATGAAATTCCTATGCTATAACAGAAATAATTAAGGTGAGAAGCTTCCCTCTTTATCAACATTGTCTTACTTAGCTCCCATAGAATTTTTCTCACCATTTTTCAACTTTCGGCACCTGAAAAATTTCCCTGGAAAACGACTGAAATTCCCTGTTTCAGAGCAACTCACTGAGTTCTTCCGACTTGTTTCGGGCCAACTCCCCGAGTTCTTCCGTCGTTGCGGACCAACTTGCCGAGTTCTTCCGCTGTTGCGGACCAACTTGCCGAGTTCTTCCGTTGAAAGACACTTAGAAAAATTTTCAGACCAACTCGCCGAGTCCTTCCGTCATTGCGGACCAACTCACTAAGTTCTTCTGCCGTTGCGGACCAACTTGCCAAGTTCTTCCGCCGAAAGACACTTAGAAAAATTTTCGGACCAACTCGCCGAGTCCTTCCGTCACTGCGGTGGAAAATCGCCAATTCCTTCCGACGTTGCGGCGAAAACTCATCGATTTTTTCCACTGTTGCAACGCAAACTCGCCAGCTTCCTCCAACATTGCGATGCAAACTCGCCAACTTTTTCCGCCGTTGCGGACGAACTTGCTGAGTTTCGCCGCCGTTGCGGACGAACTCGCAGAGTTCTTCTGGTTTGGCGAACTTAAAAATTTTCGGTCGACCATTTCGGCAAAAACTCGTCAGTTCCTTTCCGCCATTGCGGACGAACTCGCTGAGTTTCGCCACCGTTGCGGACGAACTTGCCGAGTTCTTCCGGTTTGGCGAACTTAAAAAATTTTGGTCGACCATTTCGGCAAAAACTCGTCAGTTCCTTTCCGTTGTTGCGGACGAACTCGCTGAGTTTTGCCGCCGTTGCGGATGAAAAGTCGTAAGTTCTTTCCGATACAGACTTAGAAAATCTTTCAAAAACACTTAGAATTTTTTTTGGAAATTTGAGAGTTTGAAATTTTTCTTAATGGTCTATAATGAGCAGGAAGCATACTTACCCCCGCAAGCTGTGATAGGTAGCTCATGAAGGCGCAAATGTTGCAACCTTTGCTCTCATACCATCTGTCACATATCCACCCTTGGACCCAATTCGTGGGAAGGGAACTTGATTCCATTCTATGGGGATTTTCATAAACTTAGCCATATTCATTAGATTCACAGCCATAAAAGAGATGTGTGCAGATGGAAGTCAAACAAATATGCACAGTGGAAATGAACTCATCCACACACATATTACATGACTGTTATTCAATTTAACACAGCCAACGAATTAACACATTTGCAGAAGTAAATACACAAATAAATACACAATAAAATACTCTTCTTGATGCAATGCTGTCCAAAACAACTAGCTATGTCGCTGCAACGTTCCTCCCAACCATAGGTCTCTGCCCAGCCTGTATTCTTTCAGCACTTAGAGACCACCCCCTTGCTGGGCATGATATCTACAAGGAAAAGGGAACCCTCAAGCACATCACAACCCAAAGCAATGGATACCCATCTTAGCCCCCAACATTCTTTTACACACAGCAACTCAAAATTGGGCATGGATACATATTTCAACAATGGGTTTCACAGGATAGGGTCTATGGGTTTTCCCCAAAACGTAGGCACACCAAAAATGGGCTGTGGGAAGAGGGAATCAACCCCAGGGAAGAAAACCGATTTTCCCCACAGATGTATGAGCATTCAATGGGCCAAAATAGCCTCAATAAAACCCCAATCGTTTCCCCTTGTTCCCCACTATTAGCCACAAAAAAAACGCCCTTCCCAGCTAGGAAAATGAAGGAACACACAGGAAATCAATGGAGGAAAACGCCCAGGGAGCTCCCAACTCGTGAGAGAGTAAAACTGGTTGATGGGTAATGGCTTGGGGAGCAATTCATGGCTCTTTTCTTGCCCAATAAGACAAACACATTTTTCCATGCAAGGTGGCTTGCCCATACTTGAATTTGGACAGCCATACCTCCCACTGCCCAAGGCATTAACTATTTCAACCAACTCTTGGGAGAAATCAATGATTGGGTACAAAAGTCAACATGGGTAGTTGAGGGTTCATGGGTTCTCTCATTGACACTTGGCTTGACTTGATTGGCTCAAGGGTTTGAATATTTCCCTCCCAATTTTCTTGTAACATCATGCCCCCATCTCTTGTTGCATTGCATAGCTAGTTGTGGGCATTTATATTAAAATGCATATTTACAATTCTCATGGTTCACTAGCACATGGGTAGCATAATATCAAATACTTGCCTCTTCTAGATCGAGCGTTCACTAGCAGGACCTTGGCCTTGAGCTCCACGCTAGGAATCTTACATAATATGCATACATTATTTACATTATAGCCCAAAATATTATAAGGGTCAAAATGGGGGACGTGACAGCTAGGCTCTGATACCACTGTGAGAAGGCAGGGGGGTGTTGCAGTTTCTTCCAGCAACACACACAAATTTACAGACACAGAAATTTCACCTACAGGACTGTTGCAGCTATGTTGCAGCTACGTTATGATGACCCCTGCGTTCATAAGCTTAACCAATACACTATATCAATAGTTAAACATATTTAACTCACAAAATAACACTAATCTCATCACTTGCTACGGAAAACTAACTTTGGAATAAATTCAAAATGAATATGAGTTTTCAAACTCAAATAGCAAAGTATAACATAAATACACAGTAAAATTCTGTGTTCAGCTTCAACTCAAAAATATATTCAACTCTGTATATATCAATCATGATTACAATGTTGGGTATATATAGTGGTTCAACCTGATGGATCATTAAATGCTAAGTAACCCTTCGTAAAAAAATCTTATCTGCAAAAACTAAATGCTCTGTTACAGACTGACATAAAAAACTGTGTTGGCTGTTCAGAAATTACATGCAATTGCTGGCCCAATTCTGTAGAGTCAAGATACATTAATGGTAATGGCCTTTTCATAATTTAATAATCTAAACTAATGCTGTGAATGCCTCTTCGAATAAGACGGTGTGGCGGTGGAAACTCTTCAAGGAATTTAATAGTAAAAAAGAAGAATCTGATTTGGTTTGTCTTTTTAATTTATGGATTTTCAAATCAGATTTGGGCGGTGCTTGTCTTTTGAAATTTCGGCGACCATCTTATCAGACGGTAGAGTAATTAACTGTTTCCAACATTATTCACCTATCCGACCACTCTCTCTAAACTAATTGACAATTCTAATCAAAACTAACTCAAATCCAAGATGTGTTGAACTTGTCTTTCTTACAGTCAGAGGAAAACTTTTAGTGCTAACATCTTCTGGCGCCGTTGCTGGGCAGTGAAGAATTGAGGATATCTTCCTCGGGTTGTGTTTAAAGATTAGCTCTGATTTTGGTGGTGGATAGAGATCAGACATTAAAGGTTGAATGCACTTTCACCAGGCGACTCCACTGGCAAAGACTCAACTGGAGGATAAATTCTGTTGTCATAAAAATGAAAGGATGTTATGGAAGAACCAGCTATCAGCTTATAAGTTTTCTCCATGAACTTTTATTCTTATCATCAATTCTTTCCTATCCTTTCCATTGCATGTGAAAAGGATCCTCCTATGTTGTGTTTATCCATATGACCATAAGCCTACTGATGTACATTCTTCCTTGAGAAAAGAGGATTTATCCTCTTCTTGTATTGTTGATCTGATTCCTCCATCTGAACCATATGAAAATCACGATGCCTATATCCAAATCCCTTTTGAATATGACTCATTTTGTGAACATGATGATACTAAAGTTGATCCACCACTTCCTGTAAGCATTATTACTTCCTTTAACAAACTCACTAAAGTTCAATCCAAGATTCAAGAAGGTTATAAACCTTTGAGGTTGCCTTTTGTGCTTCATGATTATCCTCCTTGTTTTCTAGAATACCTTCCTAAGTTTAATGGAGGAGACCATGTGGCAATAGAGGAACACATGGATGCATTTCAATGTTTCACAGATAACTTTGAAATTATTCATCAAGATGTGTTCATCAGGGATGATTTTAAGAACTCCCCCCAACTTTATATGTATAAAAATGTGCGAATCTCCCCAATATATAGGAAAATTTGAAGGCGATTTTATCAATAATATAATATGTATATATAATTTTTTTGGCAAATCTTTCATTTTATTATATAATATTGTAAAATCTTGGAAATATTTCACTAAATTATAAGATATTGTAAAATCTTGGCGAATATTTCACTGCATTATAAAAAGTTGTAAAAACCGGTGAATCTTTCACTTATTTATATGATATTGTAAAAATTTGGCGAATCTTTTGCCAATATGACTCGCCATCTCTTTGATTCCTAAGAAATCACAATTCATTTTTCTTTCACTTTGCCTTCTAATAGGTTTCTATTCATAATATTTGATTCATAGGAACCTACATCCCAGTCTTGGAAGGTAAATACATTTTCATTTTCATTTATGTCTGTCAGTAGAAATTTCATTGTATTATTGCTTTCAACAGGTAAATTTCTGAGACTCTTGAATGATTATAGTTTGGGATTATGACAATATTTTTTGTTCTCCTCAAAACACTACTAGAGGATGCATGATTTCTATGATCATGAATCAAACTCTTTATCAAACAAACTTGTTAATATACTTCCTATAAATGCCTTTTTAAGGTGTAATGGAAAAGTCCTAACAAGTTTTATTAATGACCATCTGTCACAAATTTCGTTTTTCATAGTCTCATTCTTATGAATCTATGTATGAGTTTCTTAAACCTTTCACAAATATTTGGAGATGAGCACTATATGTAGATCAAAGAGTAAATTTTATCAAGGAATTCATGAATATAGCTAGAATCCTAGGGGCTACATGTAATGATCTTTAGCCATGAAATCAAAAGTATAATTTCATTAGAGGAATGCTAGTCTCATTGGAAATAGGTCTCTTGCAATGAATGCATAGGAACCAAGTAAGCTAGTGCATAGACTATTTTTCTTTTCGCTTAGCAACTCGGATCTCATTTCCCTTTCTGATTACCGACATGTCTTTTCAAAGAAAATATAAAATAAACATAGTAGATTCTAAATGGTGAAGATGCTTGAGTCACATTACAAAGTGAAATGAAATACAAACATCTTTCCTTGAATCATCAAATATTTAAATAGAAAAATAATAATAATAAAAAACACATTGAATGCCTAGATCATATGCCAAATCCAAATACTAAGCCTAATACTGTATTTTTCTCAAATAAGCATGATAAAAGATTAACAAAAGCTTTTTTACTCAACAAAGTTGTTTAACTTTGATCCAAACCCCATGGATCAATAGAAGCTGGATGAAACAAATCAAGATACTACAAGGGCTCAATCTTTGTCACTAACATCCATGAATATAGTTTTGTGGATGGTAAATATTGTAAAAATGGTAGATCATCCAATCTATTTTGAGTGAAAATTTAACTAAATTGATAGAGATATGGAAAGTAATTATGATACAGTAATTTGTAACGAAAAAATAATTAGCATGATGTCTTTAATATGAATTTGAAATTTTAACAGATTTAATGGAAATATGGAAAGTACTTATGAAAGGGTGGTGAGTGGGAGTAGATCCACCAGTCTTTTCCTCATCATCACCAAGAGTAGAATCAAGATACCCAATGAAATTTAATCATGCACTATGACCACCAAACATACACAAAAATGTCCTATCGAAAAGCAATTTGATCTACTAATAATTCATCTCATATTCTTTGAAGATTTCACTACTACCAACTTCTAGTGGTCATAGATACTTTAAGTGGACTACTCTATACCAACACCCGATGGTCATAAAATTTTCAGTCAAACTACCTCAAGAGTATGCTTTAGTTTCTCATAATGAAAAGCATAATTTTCACAAAGAACAATTATGGTGGATTCAAGGAAGGATTTTCAATGACACACAAATATCCTAAACTTGTGTGTTTCCTTGCTCTCATCAACTCTATGATTTGCATGACATTGTCAACTATCAATTCTCTTCTTGAAGAGGTGGGCATTTCTAGCCATATTGAGTTTGTCCTTGTCAAAAATGTTGTATACTACAATAATTATGAATTTTATATTTTGCAATATTATACCATGGATTTATTCTTTGATGTACAAAGACTTATTACAAGGTTTTGGATATAATATTCATTGTGTGGTTAGATGAAGTCATTTATAGAAATGATACTACTTGCTGGAAAATTATTTGTGAATATTTCTACAATGCAGATTGTCAATTCTCCTTCTACATCAACTAACAAAAATATTATTATATATTAGTACATATATAAACAATCAATAAAATAGGCAATACACAAATGAAAGATATAATTGAAGAACCAACAAAAAGGTTATTGTAGGTTATTGTATGTTAGTACATATATAAATAACCAATAAAAGATACAATACACCATTGAAAAATAGAGTCAAATATGCATGTTTGTATTTTCTTTTCAACCAAAAGTTTTCAAATTGTCCACATTATATGAGTGGTCGTTATTTACTTAGAAATATTTATTTCCATAAACAGATTCTTGTCCAATACTTTAATGATATGAGTATCTATATTTTTTTTAAGTTCTTGTTTATGGTATAAAATCACGTAATGTTTTTTTAAAGTTCTTGTTCATGGTATAAAATCACGTAATTTATAATGAAATATGTAATGTACAATGAAATAATAGCGTTGACATATTGTTTTTCATGTAGATTGTCTAATAGTTTTGATCAGAATTGAGGATTTTTCGACATAAAAAATATGAAGATACGGTTTTTCAATGTTATTGGAGTTTTTCTCAAGAGAGCTCCTTAGTTATATTTGGAAAACATAGATTTCTCTGATTTTGAGCTTGAATCTCAAAATTTTCCTATATTTGCTACTACTTTGACTTTGGCTATTCACAATGACTCTTGGTGCATCCATCCCACACATATTTTTTGTTTACCTCTCAACGAATGTATTCCATTGTGGGGAAAATTTATATATAAGTAAAATATAATATGCACATCACAAACAAATTCTAATAAAACTTAAAATCTAGCTCATAGAGATGATATTTTATGTGGCCAAAACACCACCTAATATTGGGCATGCCTTCACAACCATGTTTTGAATTGGAAGAAGGTAAAAAAAATCAACGCCCTCTTAAATAAGAAGATTCAAATAGTAAACATGTGTTTGCGGTGATGAGTGACTCTTTGAACGATGTAATTCTACATTGTAAATGGAACCTTTGATAGCTACAATGTAACTGCATTGTAAATGGAACCTAAGATAGCTTCAATGTAGTGTTTTTATCAGCATTGATCATATCCATGACATAGTATCACTTCTTTGAATGGATTGATTAAATTTGGTGCAACAAAAGTCCAAAAGAAATGTATTCCAATGCAAAGCATTTTCAAAGAACTAATCATTTAAGGAAATAACAACAGTTTGAAATAGACTTGGAAAGAATAGTTAAGAAACCATATCCTTAAATATCATATGTACAGAAAGTCACCCATTAAATGCTATCAACCACTAGCACGTCACACATAAGTGGGACCAAAGAAGAAAATGGGTTGACACTGTTTGGAGTGAAACCTACAAGAATATTGATTGCAGACATCTAACTTGTCATTTTGAAGACAGTGAATGATGTTATTGTTTCTTGAAGTATCTCTGATCTTCCTCGTTGTAGTTTAAACAATTGAATCCATGAATTCCAAAAATCTGAACGGAAGTTGAAAAATTAAAACCTAGACCAAAAAAATTGAAGCAAGGGTTTGGATTCTTAGAAGTACCAGGGCAATAGAATGGAAATGGCGCCAACTAAAATGGCATAATGTGGATCTCCATCGCCATATGAGAGATCATCTACAATGGCATCAATGCTCCTGCATTTGATATCCACATAACCATATAGATGAGAAATGAACAAATATTAGCTATATAGCATTTATATACGGGTTCGATCATTCCAATCTAACCTCCTTTCCAGAAATTCTGGTTAATATATCTCAAAAAAATATCTGCATTCCATGAATTGCACGAATTTGGGGCACCTCCTTTCAAGAAAATCGGGGTAATATATCTCAAAACATATTTGCATTCCATGAATTTGGGGCCAATGGAAGGTGAAATCCCACTTCACACTAACTGTAAAGGGCTAAAACATTTACAAAATCCCCTTTCCTTAAAATCGTGGGTGAATTGAAGACCGTAACTCATTTTTTCTGAGAAATTGAGGAGAATTGAAGACTAAATCTCCTATTTTAATGGGCGAAGAAACAACATAGATCCATCTTAAACCCAGATCTATCAAAAGGAATCCAATTTCTGGAAGTGTAAGCTTTTCTTATCTTAAATTTTATACATGTCATGAAAAAATTTACACCTAAATTTTTGATGAATCTATAATTAACATATAATTTTTTAATTACATTTTATATTTGATAACATTACATAATATTACTTACATACACCTAACCACTCTCAATACAATTACACTATTAAATATATTCATACACACAACAAATACACTATAAAAATATCAATATATAATATAAAAAAATTCAATTAATTGATGAATAGTATGCAAGCATCCAACATTCCAAATACATATGACTCTCACCATATTTGATACATATCATATTCAAAAAACTCTCACCATATTAACAATTTTGTACATATCTTATTAATAAGATATGATAAGCAAATATTATTATTAAAATATTGTTAGTTTAGTTTATTTGTATTAGCTTAGGTGGTTGGGAGGAATGATTATTATCCTCTCCACTCATGTTCAATTTTTGTCAGTGACTTGTAAAATTAAACTAAATAATAATTCCAAGCTTGGAGTTGCTGAACGCATTCAATAAATAATTCTTGAGAATCTTAATCCTCGTAGATTTGCATGTGAAGCCAGCATTGAATTCAAAAGAATCATTTTTGGCTATTGTTTGCTTGACGGGTTCCTTCAAAATAATTTTGTACTTTCCACATACAATAGAACGCAGCAGTCTAACAAAATCCTCCTCTGGCAAATTTAACTGTGATCTGATATCTTCGTAAGTTAACATTTCCGAGTCATTGAACATTAAAAGCATAACTGCCTGGTTGGTTGATACTGTAATTTCTATGGGCCTAGAGTCAAACTTTCCAATAATTTACAGTTTCCCAAACTATATATCCACGTAAGTTTACGATGCTGATATTTTGTGGAATAAAATCCTTTGTATAACTCAATGCATTTATGCATTTCCGATGGTAGATTAAGTTCAGAGGACTTGCAGGTTGGCCAGACTCCATTGGTTAATACTGTAACAGTGAACTCTATTCCATTGGTTAATACTGTAACAGTCAACTCTATTCCAGGATGTATATTTGAATAATGACCAAAGTATGTTTCAAAGTCAACTTGATTCTCTATGGATAGCCTGAAATCATTAACCATGTGATTCATTTGTTGGTTCATAAAATAAAATATTATGAAAAGTAATTAAAAAATAGATGGATCCCTGGATATTTGATGAATTTATGCATTTTCACTTTTATGGAATGGTAATCTGGAAACTAATTTTTTACTGTGAAATTCGCTAAATAAATCTCTATCTCAAGAACACTCTCAATATCATCACCAATTGTTTTCACAATGCCACTATTATTTTTGAGCAGGTTGTCAAAAAATGTAGCCAGCAACTCAGCAGTCGTGCTTTCTTCAATTCTTTGATCACATATTACTTCAAACGCTTCCTTTAAGACTTTACCAAAGATACTACTTCCTTTCAATAATCTTCTCCACAAATTCATGTTGTTGAATGGCATCTCTATCACTTCTGCCTGCATTGTTGCTTACAGCATCTTCCACCCATTTAAATAATGTTACTCCTTGGCTAGTTACATGCTGTTTAAAAATATTTGCAACCGGTTCCAACCCTTTAGGGATTCTGCAGAACAACCTGTACATCCTTCTTTCTTCTCGCCCCTAAGCAAAGCATGGCAGCCCGAATATTCATTTTCCAAAAGTCAAGAGTTTGATAACCGTAGAGGATTTCATTTTGTACTTTCTCTAATAACTTATGCTCGGTGGTAGAGCGCAAATAATGAGCAACTCTCTCTTTTTCACGTCTCAGAGATTCTTTGAGACCTTGAGAATATATTCTGGACAAGAATTCTCTAAAATCCATAAAGAAGCCTTTCTGGAATAGTCAGCTCCAGTATCTTCCAACATGGGAGCTTCAAAGTCATTCTCGTAGAAATCCTAGTGATCCATGCTAATCTCCACAAAAAAATTTAGAACGTTTCTCAACAAAGCGCGATCAATCTGTTCTCCCTCGCGCTCTCGATTAATCAGCTCAATCACAACATTCTTCACATTAATGTGGATACCAGAATAAACTCCTCCATTTGAACTACTATAATGCCTATTGCCATGTGTAAAATGAATGAAATGGTTTGAACATGAACGATGCTATAACCATAATAGCCTTAATAGCCCTGAATAGAGAAATCGATTAGACATGGTGCCCAACCGATGAACAACGTAAGGAATTAAATAATCCCATTGCTCTTTTCTTTCTTTCTACCTTCTACATGTGCATGAATTAACCTGGACCTTGAATAGCTTTAATGTATTGGGTGCAAGTTAATGATGGTCTCGTTTGTGGAGTTCCATGCAATAGCAAATTGAAAAACAGACATCCTTCATTTTACATGGATGTTTTCAGATACCTATACAATGAATCTAGTCAAGTTCTGGAACATGACTAGATGTTCATGGAACATCTAGCCAAGTTTTGGGGTTTGGTAAGGAAAGCCTTGTTGATAAGCTGCAAAAAGTGTTGTATGGTTTAAAGCATGCACCCAAAGCTTGGTACACATTGATTGATGACCATTTCAAAGAAGTTAGATTCAAAATATGTGATCCAAACCCTAATATTTATGTGAAGTCCACTTCTAATGGAGTTTTCTACTAATAATTCTATATGTTTATAATTAAATTTTGATATGTTCTAAGAAGATATTGAAGCAATGAAGAGACCTACTTATGTCTTTGGAAATGACAAACCTAGGCATGTTGTGAGACTATCTTGGAATGGAAGTTTGACAAAATACAAAAGGAGTTTTCTTGTCTCAATCATAGTAGGCCAATGACCTAATCAAGTGATTCAAAATGAAATCTTGTAATAATTGTGATACCCCAATGGATCTTTATGTGAGATTGACTATGGATGAATCAAGTAAATTCATGTGCACAACCTTGGATAGACAGTGGGTAAGGAGCTTGATATACTTAACCATTTCTAGACCCAACATTAGCTAAGCATTTGTACCAATGTTTGGATACATGTCAAATCCAAGAGAAAGTCATTGGAGGCCAAATAAGAGAATCTCTAGATGTATTAAAGGAACATTGAGTTGGGGACTTGACTTCTTGTAGCACGATGACAATCAAGAATATTCAGATGTATAGATTCATATTAGATTGGATGTGTAGATGATTGAAAGTCTACATCTAATTTTCTTTTGTGTTTGTTTATCTATTGTGATTTGGCCCTAGAAAGAAGCTATGCACAATTGCTTCACAATAAACTAAGGTCGAATAAAAAGGAACAATATAAAATGCAACATGTTAATAAACAATGACCGATTGCTAGATGAGATTAGTTTAATGCTGGAAAAAACTATTGTTTGTTTTTGTGATCACAAAGGTACTATACAACATAGGTTCTTCATCTAGAGTCAACATATTAAGGTGAATGTTCATTGTACTAGTTTAAATTATTATACCATTACCATTATGTTTCGAAGCAATTGCATGGGGAGGGTAAGATTGAATATGTATTGGAATACATCTAAGCGAGTTGTTGAGTATGAATGAAAATCCATGTTCATCAAGGAGGAGTCTTGTAGACTTTTAAATGTTAATGAAAAATATATGCGTGTAAAATTGAGCATGAAGATGTCGATGAAGTGTTTCGTGCAAAGGTATGTTGTATCACACAAGCACAAATGAAACATATAGTCACAAAAACTTTACCACATCATCATTGGGTTGTTTGAGCAAGTATCATTGACTTAGATTCTACAATTGGAGTTATGAATTGTACACACCATTTTGTTGTTAGAGTCAAAGTTGATATCCTAAGAACAAAGGTCGAGCCTAACTACTCTCAAACATGTAACCACGACAATATTAGGTCATTAAGAAGGTTATTGTTTGGCACAATCATACTTGATCATTGTACTTCATTTACATATATTGTACATGGTTTTCCATCAAAGAGGTTGGTGAGTATAGTCAATAGGCTAAGTACGAGAGACATGCAATTATAAGTTAGAATCTATTGTGATATTGTATGAATGATCTACTTGTTAAGGAGATCCTCACTATGTGGGTTTGTTAACAACCAAATTTACTCACCTTCCATATCATTAGATTTGTCATCATTATTCATCATCATTCCACATCATTGGCACCAAGTTTCGATTTCGTTCCATCCACATGACCTTGGGGAAGTGATAAAAAACCAAAAAAATTAAATTCAAACCCGAATTGACCACCCTAGAAGGAGGTTATGAGTTTTCCCAAGAAATGAACAACCCGAGTCACAACTTTTCCCCCAATAAGTGCGATCTGGTCCCAAAACTTGTTTTTTGTCAATATTTCATTATTTCTCACCTTCATCATGAAGAAAGGACCAAAAGTAGATACAAACCTTGATGTGGTTCAAGTTAGTTAGCCGAACTAGGAACCAAAAACCTAATTTCTCTACTAAGAAATCAAATAAATGGGGAGTGTTCACATTGCTTCTAGATCCATCTATTAGCCACTCTGGTGCCCATAAAAAGTCCCTCAAGGGTCACCATTGCATACACACAATTTCCATTTTCTCACTTATGCTGCCATGTTGTAAAAATTATCCTAGAACTAGGAGCAAGCCATATCTTACTCTCTACTTCACCTAAAGGAGATCATCATTGTGATGGTTGGGTGGAAGTTGTGAGATCACAAAGGAGACAAAAAAAAATTCCCTTGGATAGCTACAGAGGCCCCTCTTCCTCTTCGCTATTCCAAGGTTCTAATTTTTGTACCACTTCTTTGTAGTAATATAAAAATATCATTCTTTGATTCATTATACATTGTCTTGGAACTCTTTATGTGTGATGTGATTGAAGAATGATGAGATCTTGTTAATTTTGTTTAGTTAGTTTTCTTTATTTTATTTTTTCCTCATTCTGAATCTATACCAAAGTTACACAACCCTTTGGTATGTGCTTTTTACACATGTGGGTAATTATTTACACCATACATATTTTTGCGACCATACTAGGGAGGATCCATAATCCCCAATAGATTGTGTTAGATCTCATTTTCCAACCATCTTTTGATTGTTTCTTGCTTGTATCTATCAATGTTTATTGTCTTTTTTTTTTTTCTATTAGAGTTGCAAGTAGGTTACTTTCCCAAAATCATGCCTTTTCAACCATCGTTGAAAGCAAATTTGTAATTTTTCTGTTGTTTTTGGTTTGGGTCATGCCTTTTGGGATGAATCTCGTGACCTAGGTCACTAGTTTTCCTTTGAAAGTCGTGACCTATTCCAAAACCCAATTTTTTTGTAATGCACAACCGGTTATACTATTGTCTTTGCCGAGTTTGGTTTAGTTTTCTATTTTGGGTTTGTTTATGGTTCTGATTTTACCATTTCCATCCTGATTGCTTGTTGTAGTGGTTGTTTACTTCTCCTTTTAGATGTTGTAGGTGAAGAAGAGATCGTGAGATCCTAATACTTGTCTCCTTTAGGGTTGTTTTTTTCAGTTGATTTTTAGCTACATTTTTTTCATTTTTTAGAAAGATTGATCGCCGGATCTACTTTGGTAGTTGATTGTTGGTTTTATTTAGAGCACCTTGATTACTAGTTTGGAGCCTTTTTCTCTTTTCTTTACAAATCCATACCTTGATTAGCTATATGGTTTGCATGTTTGCTTGGACTTGTGAGTGGCTTGGTTATGATCCATTTTATGATTGAGATATCATAGATTTATTTCAAGAAAAATGTCATTTAGTTTAGTATTGAGATTATCTTGTTTCTCTTTTCATTATACAAGCATTTACATTTCCTTGTCATTTACATTTGATAGTTGTACACACCACTTTTTCACACACTCTCAAATCTTAATTCAAACATCACTTGGTTCATGACACCAAGTGGATCCTAACTAATCAATCCTAATCTAAATACACTAAATTCTTCACTTGAGGGCCAAAGAGAATTTTGCAGTTAGGTTAGGACTTTGGGGATATGCATTGAAACAATTCCCCCTAGTCACTATACATTTGAGACATAGTGGTTGACATTTTAAAGAGCCAACATCCTCTAGTACCTACCAAAAATAGTTGAGGCTAATTTGTGGGTGGGCCCATCCTCTCAGGGTGGTACATGCCTAGACTAGAACCATATGGTTGAGTGGTGCACCTTTCCCATCCAGTATTGAAGATCATCCAGATCGTTTGCTTCAATCTAAAGTTGTAGGTAGATCATCTGACGTGTTCGTGAACAGAGTAGATTAGTAGCCATTATATTGAGCATATTACCTAGGGGTGATACCGTTAGGTGGAGGGACACTCAGAAAAAATAGTAGTGAGCAAAGACTCTCTCTATAACTATTCCCTTCGATCTTCACTCATTGGACTGGTTAGGACTTGAGTCATATATTTGTGTCTAGTGTTTGGAAGACCCATTCATCTTTCTACTTCTTTTCTCTGGATGGGACTTGAGCACGACTTGAGATCCCCATTGTTGAAAATACTTGAGAAATATTTCCTTTTATATTACATTACTTATTGTAGATCTCTTTAGGGCTAGTGGGTCTTTTCTTTTTCTAGGGTTCTCTTTTCATTTTTTCCTCTCTTTTCTATATTAGATCACTTTTTGCACCCACATTGCACTTGTTATTTGATTTAGTACCTTCTACAAATTTGTTATTATATTATTGAAGCATTGTTTACATTATCCTTATTTGTAGATCTACATTGTTGGATTGGTTGTCTTGGATCCCATTACCATATCTCCCCTGAGGTACTCTCATAGAATTCGAGGCCATCCCCCTTTATACAGTTTCTTAGGACACACCATTGGCTATGCGAGTTGCATTCCAGTTTGACACCCATTACCTTCACTCGATTACTCTTCTGAGTCATCAGATTCTGGATCCTCATAGCTTGTATCACCTTTGCCTCCCCATTGTTCCAGCGCCATGGTTGGTAGTATCCCCACTTACACTGGTATTCCTATTTCTAATGGAATTCATGTTTCTAGTCGTGAAAAAATCTCCCTCTTTGGTGGAGGAACCGTTGGTGGTGGCCCCACCAGCAGAGCCACGACTAACACCACTGTTGGTCCCTATACCTCATATCCTACTGTGACTCTTATGTTTATGACTAGTATCAACATTCCATATTTGGTGAGGCTAACTAATGATCCCAATTGACATGATCCTCCATGGCCTCCCATGCCTACCAAAATCCCATCGAACATTCTGAAGTTTGAAGGGAAGGCTTGACAAGACCCCCAAAACCTTAATATTATATCCTTCTATTTATAGTGTTCATCCAATAGAATCATAGATTATTCTATTTAGTTACGTTTGCTTTAGATGACCTTGAGTGGTGTTTCCTCCAAGTGGTATATTGAGAAACCCCATGGGATGCATCCCAATTTTGTGTCCCTAGATTCCTCTTTCTTGGTATTCACTATAACAATTTGGCTCAAAATTCGATGAAATTATCCGACGATACGAACCGACTATCGAAAAATACTTGTTAAAAAGATTTTTTTTATATAGTTTTAAAAATTAGCCTACATTCGTTGGTCCACCGATGGTTATCACTAAATCATCGGTAATGAAAAGTTTTTCCTCCAGTCAACCGACATTATTTCTTAACTCGCCAGATCTCCGACTAATTTTGTGTGATTGTTTTGAATTATGAAGACAAGTCCCCCTAGGTGTCTAATGTTGGAGAATGCGCCGAATACTAGTAGATATATGGTTATACAAGCTGAACATGGAGTGAATATTGAAGATCAAGTTAATGATCCTATGTAAGAAGATGATAATAATAACATAGTTGAATATGATGTGAAAAACAGATTGATCCAAGACACGTTTTCTCGAACAGATCATGACAACTTTCAAGATATTCAAGATGTACCTCTACTTGAGAAGGAAAATCAACCACTTTATGAAGGCTCAAGAGAAAATCTTCTCTCAACTACATTATTGTTGGTGAAATTGAAGGTTTTAAATGGTTTGTCAAACAATTGTATGACACAAATCCTAAGTTATGTTTGATCACATTGATCTAAAGTTATATTTTTTCCTCTATTTTGTGTTAATTAATGTCATTATGTAAACTAAGGATACATTATTTAGTACAATTAATGCTCTTTACATTAACTAGTTATTTTTTATGTCGTAGATTGTTAGGTGAATTTCTATTACCAACGTCAAATATATTGCCACTCGGATGCATAGATTTATATGACACTATGAAAGATATTGGAATAAAACATGAAGCTATTGATGCATGTCCTAATGATCATATTATATATTATGGACAATATGCATCGGAAACATAATGCCCACAATGTCATATTAGTAGGTATAGAACCGATCAATTAGAAAGAAAGGTGCCTTTCTTCATCACATTCCCATAATTCCACATTTGCAACGACGGTTTAGGTGCAAAAGCATAGCACATTTTATGGATTACCATGCACATAATAGAAGTGGAGATATTGTTCTTCGAATTCCCGCAGATGGTTATGGATTTAGGAGCATCAAGGAAAAATGGCCTGTTTTCAAAGAAGAACATCGTAATTTTAGGATTTCATTTGTAGTTGACATTGTCAATCTATTTGGAGAGCTCAGGTCTATTTGCTCAGTGTGGCCAATTTTGTTATAAAAAATAACACTCCTCCTTGGATGTTAATAAAGACGGAGCACATAATGTTTGCAATGATTGTTCTAGGTATTTGTTTACAATAATTTTTCGAATCATGTAACATTTCATTTTTTTTTTGTTTTGTTTCCTAATATCCTGTTATATTTATTTATCTACTTATATATACATATGGTAGTAATGAGGTGTATTTTCAAAAAATTAGGTAAGTACCAAATTAGAGACAGGAATGTATATATCAAGCCTCTTATAACAAGCTACTTCAGTTATGGGCTGGCATCACTATGTATGTCATCTCTAGGACAATTTGACAAAAGAAATTTAAATATCGTGGAATATGTGGATGGACAATTCATGATGCCCCAGGGCTAACACATTTTTGTGGGATGTGATGTTCCACTGCACTTTAATAGTATATAATTTTATGGAGATATTGTGCATGTTTTTTAAATGTTCCCCCTTTTTTTTTAATTGCTGTAAATTCTATTAAGCTGAAAGAAGTAAATATACAGAGGAAATTACATACTGAGCTGGTCTTATCAGATGCCAACCTTGAAAAACATCATTGCTAAGGCCATACAGAATCAAAAAGATAAAAAAAACCCTGAGACCAGGGTGCGAGTTCAAATCCATGAAGGTTGTGGATATGCTAACAGTCTGATACTAAACAAAAAACAGGAAACTAAAATTGAACCATAGAAAAACCTTGTTAACCAACTACAGACGGAGCTTTGACATCAGAAGGGATTTCTTCCAGGATGGGGAAGCTGTAGCAGGTGTCATCCTCCTCAATTCGAGCCGGCTGCGGGGTGCTCTTCACAGGTGGCAGGGAGTTCTTTGCTAAAGTCTGGGTGTCACGCACAGGAAGCTTGGTGGGCAGAGGAGACGACTTCCTCATTGCAGAGATGCCGCTGTCCAGTTCATTGCATGTGCGCTTTCCCAAGATCGGCCCTAGATTGGAGGGGATGGGAAAGGACACGCGAGCAGGTTCCTTGGATTTCTGTGAGCTACCACGAGGCTTGACCAAATTAAAACCAACTGTTGTGTTCCGAGTGCTGCTAGGAGAAGAGGCTAGAATGCCGGGTGGAGTGGCCTTGCCAAGAGAAGAAGCTAGAGTGCCAGGTGGTGTGGCCTTTCCAAGAGAAGAAGCCAAAATTCCAGGTGGAGTGGCCTTTCTAGGAGAGGTGGCCAGATTGCCAAATGTAATGGTCCTGGAGCTCAAAGTGTTGGCCAAAGTGCCCAAGACAAGAGAGGTGGCCAAATTTCCAAATCCTTGAGTAGTGCCCAAAGTGGTGGCTTGGGTGCCAAGGCCATGCGACATATCCAAATTGCAATCATTTCTTGCCACAGTGGCCATGGCCGAAGAACTAGGTAGGTTGCTACTGGGTCGAAGGTCACAGCGAAGGTGCTGAGTGGGAGCATAGGAGTCCCAGGCGAATGAGCTCTCCAAGTTGCTCAGAATAGATGCCATATTGGGCAGGGAGGCACTCAGAGACTGAGTGGCGTGCTTGGAAGAGGCCCAATTTGACATCATATCCTCCATTAAATCTTCTAACATGTTTTTTACAAGCCAGTAGGGGTCCCATGGCTTCTCCTGGTCCCTGTGAGAGAGAGTATCAACAATGAGGAGAGCTTCCCAATTGTATATCAGAAGATAGACAGGGATGGATATTTCAGGCTTGTAGCCTTTCCTGCTCTAGTCAGTTTTAGGAGTGTCCTTCATCTTTTTGCTCTTGGAGCCTTTCGGCCTGCCCATGGTGAGGGAGTCACAGAGCCTATCGAACCAGAGCTTGCAGGATGTTGGCACAGGAAGAAGAGAGGCCAAGAGCAGAGCGATGAAAGCATGAATGAGTAGGGCAAGGAGCCGAGGTAAGAGTTTGAAAGGTGGTCGCTGAAGCCAGATAGCTGGCTAGCAAGGCTTCACATGCTTGAGCGCCATGAGGCAAGTGCATGATAGGTAGAGTGAGGCAACATCAAAGGTCGAGAATTTTAATGCTTCCAATGACTTGACGTCGCTTCGAAGTCATGTCGACCTTTCTGTCTAGCTTCGACGCCTCCATTTGGGTGAGGCTCACTTCTTACCTCAGCAATGCCACTTGGAATGGGTGTCGTGATCTGGTCAATCCTGGTGACGTGTCCCCTAGTGTCAATCACCCCCGCTGGATCCCTCTTGTGTCCATCTGTATCACCCGCATCCGGGGTTAAATGTTCCCTTCTTATATATAATATATATTTGGCATTAATATACTCTTGCAGGTCTTCAAACAAGGGATAAATTTGCATGTCCAGTTTGTGGTCCTAAGATGAAATATCGTTGTTCAATAAGATTAGGATTAAAGGAGGTGTTGTATGATTTTAGGCACTTCCTATCTAAGAACCATAGGTATTGAACCATTGAAAAACATCTTTTCAATGGGAAAGAAGAGACTAGATTAAAATCACAAAGAATGAAACCCCACTATGGAAGGTGGAATGTAATAGAAATTGTCAAGCTGGTACACAAATTGTCTATGTATCATATATGTATTATTGTTTTTAATATTTATTTTCATTGCATTCTATCCAATGTATTTGACAATTATTGTTGTAATTTATTTTATGCTTCATGGGGGTCCTCAATTCCTTAATGGGATTCCATGAGGAATCAAACGTTATCGCATACAATTTAGGGTTTCCCTAATATGAGGACCTACAAATAGTTCATTTGTATGATACAATGCATATCGGGAAGAATATAAAAAACATTATGGTGAGTCTTAGCTGGTAGGTGTGAAAAAAAAATATTGCCAAAATATGTAGAGACATTTAGGAAGCCAATCATGCATTGCAAAGTGTACTGATTCATTCAGATAGCAATGGAGATCGAATGAATAGCTTTCCATGGTTACTGACAGAGTAGAAAAGCAATGTTGTAAAAGAGGTCATTCGGAAAATTAAGTTTCCCACATGATTTTCTTCTAACATAAATAATATCTTAACGAAGAAATGTGAATTTAGTGGGGTAAAAATTCATGATTGGCATACCTTCATTAAGGTAATTATTTGGGTATATATATTAATTCTATATTGGTAAATATTCTTTTTGTATTTTTTGTCTATTTTGGAAACAAATAATGATTCCTTTTTATGGTTATATTATGTCCTACCTCTGTCTCTCTTAGACATCTTTGACAACAACATCAAACAAGTTATATATGATCTTGGAAAATACATGAGATAAGTAGCGATTTATATGTAAATTTTTTGATAAATTTGTTGTCAACATGAATGCCATGTGTTCTAGTTGTAATGTATATAACACTTTTGTTGAAAAATGTGATTTGCTTTCATCATTTGTAGATGGTTGTCAACAAAATAGATCAATAACGAAGATATAAAATATTGGCATAGAGAAATTCCTCGGCTAATGTATGAAATACAAAAGTACCTACCTCCAACATTTTTCAATGCACAAGAACACTACCTAATACACCAAGTTGAGGAGATTGAAATGTGTGGACCTATACACACGAGGTCAATGTGGATGGTGGAGAGACACTTGAAATCATTGAAGGATTTGGTTAGACAAAGAGCACATCCCAAGGGTTCTATGGTGGAGGGATACATGGTATATCAATCCATGGTGTATATTACTCAATAAATTCCTATGTTAGCATTAGATATGCAAGTGGATCACATTTGGGATGTGAACTTCATCAAGAAATTTCAAGCACAAGTATCAAGTCCACTTAGTCATGCTATCTCAAGGCTAAGTCAAAAGAGTTGGTTGGACAAGTCACAAGGTTTGGGAGTGTGCAAGAGGATTGAGAACAAGAAACGGTTGAACACTTATGTAAGCCTCAGAAGTGTGCAAGATACACCAATAAAAAAAAGCATACAATTTGTTGAAGAGCGCAAAAGTACCAAGAAGAAAGTAACAGTTGGAGAAGTCAAGTGCACAAGACGCACAAGTGATGGTACATCAAGGGTGCAAAACCACACCGCAAGGGTGCAAGTCCCACTAAGAAAAGGACCAAGTATGCACAAGACCCACAAGAGATGACACCTGAACAACGCATAAGATGACAAGCGGTAGAAGTGTGAAGTGAGAGGAATCATGAAGCAAGGAAGAAGGGACACTGCGAGCAACTTGTGGACATCACCATCCATGAAAAACAAGTATAAATAAGAAGTCGAGTTGGAGAATGGAAGTAAGCTTGTAGGCAGAAGAGTGGAAGATACAGATTTATCAAGATTCTAATTCTCGGGGAATTAACGGCTTGTGGAACCAGAACAGATGATCTAGTAGAGAACCAAGTGCACACAAGTAGCAGAATGGAATTGCTAATGGTGCATAGTGTGATGTAAGTCTATCTATAATAGTTGTGCAAGGAAATAAATGCAGAAATACAGAGGATGTGCAAGTGTGTGAGTCAAGAATGACAGTATTGCAGATAACAAACAGAATGTCACATATGATCCAAGGAGATGAGCGCGAAGACTGACTTGAAGTATATCTTTTGATGCATGAAGTCAAACAGTTTATCTGATGCGCTAAGACATAATTGCTGCACAGTAAAGGATGCACATTATGATACGTGAAGGTGGAAGCTCTTATGGCCCCTCCCCCCCCTTGTTGAAATATTGTAACTTCCAAGAATATTATATTTGTATTTTATTATTCTGAAGATGGTACATTCCTCCGTGGTAACCCTATTGTATGTCCGGAGATGTTTATTCCTCCGAGAGAATGTGGTAGCTAGGGTTATTAGATCTCCCATGTGAGGTCGGCCCTGAGTTTACTTTTGGGGGGTTATTAGACTCTCCTGGGAGAGGTCGGCCCCATTAGGGTAAAAGGTCAGTCGAGAGATGAGTATAAGTAGAGGAGGATGTTCCTCACTTATCTCATTCATTCATCCACTTAGGATTAGTGCACAAGTGAGAGAGAGGTCTGCATAGGAGGAGGAGGAGCTCTAGTTTTGGACTACATCTTGTATTTGGTTGATTATCTATATTGAGGAAAGCTTTGCTGGGTTTTCTACCCCATGAGGGTTTCCCAGGGTAAATATTTGTATATCTTAT
The DNA here is from genome assembly GCA_027924585.1 of Larix kaempferi. Lineage (NCBI taxonomy): Eukaryota > Viridiplantae > Streptophyta > Pinopsida > Pinales > Pinaceae > Larix > Larix kaempferi. The sequence continues at coordinate 19,529,199 of BSBM01000034.1, forward strand.
GATTGTGTTTCTTTCAGTGATCTTGCTAGTAAAATTAGGCTAATCTTAACATGGTATTAGAGCTAGCTTGAATAGGACATCTTTCACAAGGTGAAAATACCTCTCTCTCCCCCTCCGGTGAAAATTAGGGTTTCTGCAAAAGTTGGAATTTTTGGTTTCTGATTGTATGGCTGGATAGCCCTCCTCAAAATCAAAGTTTTGAGCCCTGGATCGAACTTTTTGAGTGGGTATAACCCCGGGCTTTGTCAAACCCTAGTTTGACTTCTGGACCAGAAAACCAGAAAAAATAGAAAACCAGTAAACCATAAAAAGTGCGCACATTTGCACCGGTGAACCAGAAGAGCTGCGAACCTATGCACCAGAAATCCAGAAAAGAAAAGACCAGAAATCCAGAAATTCTGTTGCAGATCCAGAAGGTGTAAAGTTGAAGTTTCCAGAAGCTGATCAAACCAGAATTCTCAATTCAATCAAGATCATCTCATGGTAAGTACTATTATATCTTTTAAAACCTCAATCTCTTTGATCCCTTGATAAGATGGCTCCAAGCATTAAGCTTGAAGACAAGCTAGAGGGAATATAAAATTTTCGGGCATGGAAATACATAATTGGTCTCATTCTTGAAGAGAATGATCTTGTCCAATATATTAAAGATGAGGTTGCAGAACCTGAAGAAGATGAAGCCAAAGAGAAGTATAGGAAGGACCTGATTAGGGAAAAGAGAATCATTGCTAATTCTATCAAAGACCACTTGATTCCCCAAGTGGCATCCAAGAAGACCCCAAAGGAAATGTATGATGCCCTTTCCAGAATGTATGAGGGAAAGAACATCAATAGGAAGATGAATCTGAGAGCTCAATTGAAGAGCACAAAGATGAATAAAGAATAATCCATTCAAGACTATTTCTCAAGGGTTTCCCAGTTCAAGGAACAACTAGATGCCATTGGAGATACTCTTGACGAAGATGAACTAGTCATGACTAATCTAAATGGTCTCACTAGGCCTTGGGAGTCATTCATCCAAACCATGTGTGCCAGGCAAGAAAGTATGAAGTTTGATGTGGTATGGGAAGATTGCATTCAAGAAGAAGCTAGGGTAGCCAATAGAGAATCCCTTCTCAAAGAGGAAGATCAAGCCTTGGCTACTCACACCAAAAGAAGAAGGAGTCACTTCAACTCCAAGAAGATTGGTCACAAGGAGTCTCAACCTCCTCATAGATTTAAAAGGAGAGGGGGAGTAAACTCAGAAAGAGACCTCTCCACAGTTCAATGTTACAATTGTCTCAAACTAGGACACTTGGCTAGAAATTGTACTTCACAAAAGAAGAGGAAGAATTTTCACAAAAGACATCATGCACATGTAGCAGAAGATGATAGTGAAGAAGAAGAAGAGGAAAGGCCTCGAAAGAAAAGAACTAAAGTAGAGAAAGAAGATGCAGAAGAATATGTTCTATTCTCTGCACTCTCTGGGTCTGTGACACCTGGAGAAGATACATGGCTCATTGATAGTGGTGCTTCAAAGCACATGACAGGACAAAGGAAGAATATCTCAAGACTTGAAGAGAAGTCCTCTCCACAGAAGGTATCTCGAGGAGATGACTATCAATATCCCATCAAGGGAATTGGTGAAGCAAGCTACAAGCTTGATTCTGGAACCCCATTAAAGATGAAGGAAATCCTATATGTACTAGGTTTGAAGAAGAACTTACTTTCTATTTCAGCTTTAGATAAGAAAGGCTATAGGGTTGCATTCATAGATGGTCAAGTACTTATGTGTCCCAAAGGAAAATCAATTGAGGATGCAATTGTTATTGGTGAAGAGGAAGGAGGCCTATACAAACTCAAAGGCCATCCATAAGCTTCCCTTGTTCATGAAGCCACTAGCCTAAGTGAGCTTTGGCATAGAAGGATTGCTCACATTAACTACAAAGCACTACCTCATGTGAGCAAGGTAGTCATAGGACTACCAGACTTAAAATTTAATCATGAGGGCACCTGCAAAGGATGTGCAAAAGGGAAGAATATCAAGAACCCATTTCCAAAGAGTGAAAAAAAAGACTAAGTGTACATTTGAATTGATTCACTCAGAAGTATGTGGACCGATGCCATCCACATCCTTGAGTGGATATGAATACTACCTTATAGTCATTGATGACTACTCAAGAAAGACTTGGATATATTTCCTGAAGGGAAAGGATGAAATCTTTGGAAAGTTCAAGGAATTCAAAGCCTTGATAGAAAATCATTCAGAAAAGAAGATCAAGATGCTTAGGACATATAATGGTGGAGAATATACTTCAAAAGACTTTGAAGTATTTTGTAAAGAAGCTGGAATCAAGAGGGAGCTAATCACTCCCTGCAATCCTCAACAAAATGGTGTTGCAAATAGAAAGAATAGGACCATCAGGGAAGCTGTAAAGACAATGATACATGATCAAGACCTAACTATGTATTTATGGGCTGAAGTAGCCAGGACAACAGTCTATGTACAAAATAGACTATCTCATAGTGCTCTTGATTTTAAGACCCCAGAAGAAGTGTTCACAGGGAAGAAGCCTAAGGTAAGTCACCTCAAGATATTTGGATGTCCAGTATACATTCACATTCCAAAAGAAAAGAGGACCAAGCTAGATCCTTCTGGGAAGAAAGGAATTTTTGTTGGATATTGTGAAGCATCCAAAGCATTCATAATTTACATTCCAGGATTCCATCATATGGAAATAAGTAGGGATGTGACAGTCAATGAAGAGGCAGCTCTCAAGAGATATAGGAAGTGCCAGGATGAAGAAGTATATGAGGAAGATGCACCTTCCAGAATTACAGAAGCTACACCCACCCTTGAAGAGACAATACCTGAAGACCATGACATGGTGGAACCACAAGAATCCCCTGTCATGGAAATTTCAAGAAAGATAAAACCAACATGGGCAATAGAAATTATACTAGGAGCAAAAAAGTATGGAGCTCCTGAAGGCTCCACTAGGGTGAGCAAGAAACCAAAGACATTTTCCAACTATGTGGCCCTGATGTGTGATCTTGTAGATCAAGAACCCACTAGTTATGAAGAAGCATCCCATAAGAAAGAGTGGGTGGAGGCAATGATGGAGGAATACCAATCGATAATGAAGAATGATGTTTGGGATATAGTTCCCAAACCAAAGGACAAAAGTGTGGTATCATCCAAATGGATATACAAGATAAAGCATGCTGCGGATGGCAGCATTGAAAAGTATAAAGCAAGGTTTGTGGCTAGAGGTTTCTCTCAAAAAGAGGGAATTAAATATGAAGAAACATTTGCACCAGTTGCAAGGTACACTTCCATTAGAACTATCATGGCACTTGCATCCATGATAAAGTGGAGATTACACCAAATGGATGTGAAGATAGCCTTCCTGAATGGTGTGATTGAGGAGGAAGTGTACATAGAACAACCACAAGGATTTGAGGTTGAAGATAGAAACCACGTATGCAAACTGGAGAAGGCTTTCTATGGGTTGAAGCAAGCTCCTAGAGCTTGGTATGGAAGAATTGATAGTTTTTTGACCAGCTTGGGCTTTACCAAGAGTAAAGCTGATCCTAACCTTTATCTCAAAGTTATGAATAATGAACCTGTCATATTATTGCTGTATGTGGATGATCTATTTCTGATTGGAAATGAGAAACAAATTATTGAGTGCAAGAAGAAGCTCTCTTCAGAATTTGAGATGAAAGATCTTGGATTGATGCACTACTTCCTAGGCATGAAAGTATGGAAAGGCCCCAAAGGAATATTTCTTAACCAGGGAAAGTATGGTGTGGAGATCCTAAAGATATTTGACATGTTGGAATGCAAATCCATGGCCACTCCCATGGATTCCAACTTGAAGCTTTTAGCTGATGACTCATCAGAATTGGTGGCTATGACTCTATACAGACAGATTATTGGGTCATTAATATATTTAACAAATACGAGACCAGACATATACTTTGTCGTGAAAAGGAATCTTTCTTAACCAGGGAAAGTATGGTGTGGAGATCCTAAAGAGATTTGACATGTTGGAATGCAAATCCATGGCCACTCCCATGGATTCCACTTGAAGCTTTTAGCTGATGAATCATCAGAATTGGTGGATATGACTCTATACAAGCAGATTATTGGGTCATTAATGTATTTAACAAATACCAGACTAGACATATGCTTTGTCATGAATACCTTGAGTCAGTATCTAGTGGAACCTAGACGAGTTCACCTGATAGGTGCAAAGCATGTGATGAGGTACCTAAAAGGTACGATAGATTTTGGTCTATGTTATCTTGGAGATCATGACTTCAGTCTGCATGGCTTTACAGATGCTGACTGGGCAGGAAGTGTATCAGACAGAAAAAGCACATCGGGAGGATGTTATTGTCTAGGATCTGCCATGATCTCGTGGTTTAGCAGGAAGCAGTCTAGTGTGGCTCTCAGCACAGCTGAAGCGAAATATATAGCTACTTGCTCTGCTAGTTGTGAAGCAGTATGGCTTCAGAAACTATTATCAGGACTATTTGACTTAGATATGGACCCCACTGTGATCATGTGTGACAACCAGAGTTGTATCAAGATGATAGAGAATCCAGTGTTCCATGATAAGTCAAAGCACATAGAGATCTGATATTTCTATATACGAGATATGGTACAGAAAGGAGCTATCAAGCTCGAGTATGTAAGCATTGACAAACAAGTTGCTGATATATTGACCAAACCTCTATCTCGAGTAAAGTTTGAGTATTTCCAAGACAAGCTTGGTTTAGTTCAGAAAGACCCTCCTCAAAAGGGGGAGTGATGTGGTCACTGATGATGAGATTTCCTGCATCGACAACGAGGTCGATGATATGGATACATGTATTGGTGATACCGATGATGAGGTCGATGAAGTGGTCCTTAGACTTGGTCTAAGTTGACAAGTGGATTGTATCATCCTTGGACACATGTCCTAAAAGAGATCCGTAGACATATGTCTCCGAGAAAGTGGTCCCTTGTGGACATGATAGGACTGCATCGTCCCTGAGACTTTGGTTCAAAATGTACGTGATAGGACTGCATCGTCCCTGAGCCTTTGGTTCAAAATGTACATGATAGGACTGCATCGTCCCTGAGCCTTTGGTTCAAAATGTACGTGATAGGACTGCATCGTCCTTGAGCCTTTGGTTCAAAATGTACGTTATAGGACTGCATCATCCCTGAACATTTGGTTCAAAAGGTACGTGATAGGACTGCATCGTCCCTGAACATTTGGTTCAAAAGGTACGTGATAGGAATGCATCATCCCTGAACATTTGGTTCAAAAGGTACATGATAGGACTACATCGTCCCTAAAAATTTGGTTCAAAAGGTACGTGATAGGATTGCATCGTCCCTGAGTATTTGGTTCAAAAGGTACGTGATAGGACTACATCGTCCTTGAACATTTGGTTCAAAATGTACATGATAGGACTGCATCGTCCCTGAACATTTGGTTCAAAAGGTACGTGATAGGACTGCATCGTCCCTGAACATTTTGTTCAAAAGGTATGTGATAGGACTGCATCGTCCCTGAACATTTTGTTCAAAAGGTACGTGACTGGATTGCATCGTCCATAGACATGAGACTTGTCTAAAATTGATAAGGATTGATCATCCTGGAAGTAGATATGGATTGCATCGTCCATAGACATGAGACTTGTCTAAAATTGATAAGGATTGATCATCCTGGAAGTAGATCTGGATTGCATCGTCCATAGACATGAGACTTGTCTAAAATTGATAAGGATTGATCATCTTGAAAGTAGATCTGGATTGCATCGTCCATAGACATGAGACTTGTCTAAAATTGATAAGGATTGATCATCCTGGAAGTAGATCTGGATTGCATCGTCCATAGACATGAGACTTGTCTAAAATTGATAAGGATTGATCATCCTGGAAGTAGATCTGGATTGCATCGTCCATAGACATGAGACTTGTCTAAAATTGATAAGGATTGATCATCCTGTAACTAGATCATGTTTATTGCAGATGATCCAGATGCTGTAGATTGAGATGATCCAGATGTTGTAGATCAAGATGATCCGATGTTGTAGATCGAGATGATCTAGATGCTGTAGATCGAGATGATCCAGATGTTGTAGATCGCTATGATCTAGACGCTGTAGATTGAGATGATCCAGATGCTGTAGATCGAGATGATGATGCTGTAGCTGATCGAGTGCTACAGAAAATGAAGACTTAGTACTGAAGATGATGATGTTCCAATATTGATTATGTTCCAGTAACTGTTGAGTTACTGATGATGATGTGTGAAGAAAAGCTTCCAATGATTTATAGATGTATCATGTACTATGTAGTTGATGACTCCTTGCTCTTGCAGATGTTGTTATAATATCCTTCTCGTTAAGGGGGAGTGTTGAAATATTGTAACTTCCAAGAATATTATATTTTTATTTTATTATTCCAGAGATGGTACATTCCTCCATGGTGACCCTATTGTATATCTAGAGATGTTTATTCCTATGAGAGAATGTGGTAACTAGGGTTATTATATCTCCCATGTGAGGTCGGCCCTGAGTTTACTTTTGGGGGGTTATTAGACTCTCCCGGGAGAGGTCAGCCCTATTAGGGTAAAAGGTCAGTCAGGAGATGAGTATAAGTAGAGTAGGATGTTCCTCACTTATCTCATTCATTCATCCACTTAGGAGTAACGCACAAGTGAGAGAGAGGTCTACATAGGAGGAGGAGGAGCTCTAGTATTGGACTACAACTTGTATTTGGTTGATTATCTATATTGAGGAAAGCTTTGTTGGGTTTTCTACCCCATGAGGGTTTCCCAGGGTAAATATTTGTCTGTCTTATGATTGTGTTTCTTTCAGTGATCTTGCTAGTCAAATTAGGCTAATATTAACACCCCTCACATCACTCTCAATTCCCCATAACCCAAAAAAAATATCTATGTACAGAAAAATTAAATGTGTTTTTTGTCATACTCTATAACAAGCAATGTTTCTAATTATAACATACAGGAAAATGGAAAAAAAACTAAGGAACAGTTAATTTATACGTAACAATAAAATTCAATATTCTATCGCAATATTAAATCAAAATATATAGAGTAGATATATTACTGCATACATATTACACTTCAATGGAATTCATCATATTCTTCATCAAAGTTATCATCTGTATCATTCGATCCAGATTCAACATTGTAAGGATTGGACATATCATCATCGTCATTGATGTCAGTTACGATCATCATGTCATCTTCGATATCATTTTCATGGACATTGTCTGATACATCATCTGATTCAACTAATTCTTCGACATCTTCTTCTGGAACATGATCATCTAACTCATGTTGATCATGACCATCTTCAACGTTGTCTTCTTCTTCGAGAACCTCTTCATTACCTTCATCTACTTTATACTTTACCGGCCTTCCCCTTGGATCGTGTCTCATAGCAAATGACCAACCCTCTCTACCTGGAACCTTAGAGTAAAATTCTTGTTCACATTGAGTTGGAAGAACATAGGGCTCCGTTCCTGGCTCAAATAACCTTATATTTACCATGGTGAATCCATTATCATGTTCAATAATTGTTTTATCGGGATCACGTTGATTCAATCGACACCTGTACCATTTGACAATGAACATAAATACCTTGAAGGAGTGAAAGTCACACTGAAGAATTTATTCCAGATACCCATAGTATTGATTTTTAGAGAGTTCTGGATGTCTGTCACTTCTAGAAGAAACATTGGTCACCTCAAAGATTGCAGATATCTCTCAATCTGATGTTTTATTCATTTCATCCAACTTTTTGATGCGATATCTACAGCCATTGCACCACATAGCCTTATGGTGTTTTACCTACACCAATCCATACAAGAAAAAATTACATAATGATCCAATATTTATGATTAAGTGCATGTTTATAATTCCATACAGGGAAAAATCAGCGTGTACATCGACAATATGTTTGCAAAAAAAATAAATAGTGTGGTTGATTAATATGCTTACCTGCTTATATTTTAAACCATATGCTAAATCGATTTCCCTTTGTGTTAGATTGGTATCTCCATTGCGATGTGCTTCTTTAACCAATGAAGCCACACCTTCCCATGATATTCCATTACCAGATTGTTCACATCATTCAATCCATACCTTCATCCGGTCAATATTGTTTGCAATGTATAAATGAATTACATCCCACTCTCAACCAACTGTTTGATGACAATAAAATTAAAATTCAATACAAATGTATATTCACATAACAAAGTATATTACACTCTAAATGGATGCAATATATTGAATATAAAAATAGAATATGTATGATATATATACATAAAAATCAACAGTAAAATGTGTTATATTACCTTTCACCTTCCTCGATCTACCTTTCCCCTTCGAAATTGTTATTGGATTTCGGATCACAAATGCGACGTAAATTGAGCTTTGATGTTAATTTAGGAATATATTCACTAATATACAACATGTTTTGGTATACCATATATCCCTCCATCATAGAACCCTCAGCATGTGCTTGTTGTCTAACCAAACCCTTCATAAATTTCAAGTGCCTCTCAACCATCCACATAGACCTTGAGTGTGCAGGTCCACACAATTTAATCTCCTCAACTTGATGTATGAGTTAGTGTTCCTGTGCATTGAAAAATTTCGAAGGTAGATGCTTCTACATTTCACACATGGGACGAGAAATTTCTGTCCTCCAATACTTTATATCTTCTTTATGGAATTCTTTAGATGACAACCATCTACAAGTGACACAACCCAATCAAGAGATTTAAGAAAAAAAACATTATATTACATAACATGAATTAGAGCACAAAAATCAAATATAAGTTCTACGATGAATTAAACAAACACTAAGCACATGCAAAAAATTGCTACTTACCTCATGTATTTCCTGAGATTATATATTACTTGTTTGACATTGTTGTCTAAGTTTTCCGGGAGAGAGAGAGGTAGAACATACTGTAACAATATACAAATCGTTTCATTTTTTAAACAAAGAGTAGACAAACAAAAATACCAACCATATTCACTGGAATAGAAAAAAAAAATAATTAAATCAATAACATAATAATTACCTTAATGAAGACATGCCAATCATGCGTTTTAACCCCCGCAAAATCACCTTTCTTTGTTATGATATTCTTCATGTTTGCACAAAATCCGGTGGGAAATTTAATTTTTCACATGACTTATTTTACAACATTAATTTGCTAGTCCGTTAACATCCATGGAAGTGAGTTTATATTAATTTGCTTTCCGTTGCTATGAAATTGAATGACGTCTTTCATTGCATGGTTTCCTTCTTGAATGTATTTGCCAATTTTGACATTTTTTTTCTTTCTCACTCCTTCCATCCAATATTCGCCATAATGTTTCAGTCACATTCTTTTCGATATGCATTGTATCAAACAGATGAGCAATTTGTAGGTGCTCACAGTAGGGCGACTTACTAAATTGTCTAGGATAACTTTTCATTCCTCATGGAAGCCCATTAATTCCTTCATGATCACATGAACGACCATCATGAATCATAGTTTATAAAGAAATTATAGAAATCAATGTCAATTACAGTAAACAACACATAATAAAAAAAAATACATAACATTTCATATACGATGATTCATACGTACCTTGATGATTTCTATTATATTGCAACTTCCATAGGTGAGGTGTCATTCTCTGCGGTTTTAATGCAGTCTCTTGCTTGCCATTGAACATATGTTTTTCAGTAGTTTGATACCTGTGATTCTTAGAGAGGAAGTGCCTATACTCATCAAACACCTCCTTTCCTAAGCTTTTTGAATGACGAGATTTGATCTTAGGACCACAAACTAGACATGCAAATTTCCCCTTTGTTTGAAGACCTACATAAAGAGATGGAATATCTATGTCAATTATAATTATATACAAAATGAATGGATTATTTAGAAAAACATGCGTGCATAGTATATTAACTAGTTCATAAAATTAAATGCAAATAAAGTGGAACTTATAATTACAAACCGCAAAAATGGGTTAACCCTAGGGCATCATATATTGTCCATACAAGCATTGCATGGAATTGAAATTGCCTTTGTTGTATTGGTCTAGATACGCCATACATAGTTATGCCATTCCATAACTTTAGTAGCTTGTCAACAATAGGTTCGATATATACATTCATATCTTTGACTTGGTACTTACCTGACTGATTTGAACATATAAAAAATATAATTATTAGACGTACCATTTAGATATAAAAACCATATTGCACAAGAGAAAAATAAAATATATATATATGACATTATGCAAAAAAATATGACAAATGAGATGCCACTACATTAAAAAAAAACTTGTAGATACAATATACCTGGAACAATCATCAACAACATTATGTGCTCCCTCTTTATTGACAACCATGGAGGAATGTTATTGTTGATAACAAAAATAGGCCACACTGAGTAAACGGATCTCATCTCTGCAAATGGATTGACACCATCAACTGCCAAGTTAATCCTAAGATTACGAGGTTCTTATTTAAAGTGAGGCCATTTTCCCTCCATATCTCTAAATGCAGACCCTCTGCAGGCATTCGAATAATGTCATCTTGAATTCTGTTCCGTGCATGGTAATCCATAAACCGCACTATGTTTTTGCACCTGAACAGTCGTTGCAAACGTGGAATAATGGGAATATAACGAAGAAGAGGCACCTTTTTTGTTACTTGATCTATTCGATATCTACGGATATGACATTCCAGACATTCTGTTGCAAATTCATGCTGATTATAATATATAACATGGTCATCGGGGCATGCATGAATTGCTTCATACCGCATTCCAATTTCTTTCATGATGGCAGATAAATCTCGATATGTGCGAGGTAAAATATTTGACGGTGGTAACAAAAATTCATCTATCATGCTACAACAAATTAAAATAAAAATCTAGTTAATATAATATATAAATAATATTAATGAAACACATTTCATCCATATTAATTTGACTTATGAATTAACAATAAAATTATTAGATGAACGGTGATAACCTTTAGCGCGATCATATATAATATTTGATGGAATATATTACATACCTTAACATCCGTGTGATTGATATGTTTGAAAGACCATTCATAACCTTCAAGTTCATTATCAACAATATAGCAGAGAGAATATTTGTGTTGGAGCCCTCATAAAGGGGTTTGTATGCCTTCTCAAGAAGAGGTAAATCATGAATATCATCAAAATGATCATCATCATCCATTCTAACAATAAATGAATCATGGATCAAAGTATTTGTACCATCATATTCAACTATGTTATTAGTATGATCATCTTCTTCAATATGATCATTAACTTTTTATCCACTACTCATAGCTCCATGTTCCTCTGGTGCTTGTTCTGAAAGCACTTCCTCCAAACGATATGCCATAGGATGTCTTTCGTTTATAATTACATGAAACGATCAATAGATAAAAGTTAATATAATAAATATTAAAATAATAGATACATTTACAAAAGTAATCAAAATAAAAACATATATAATGCAAAACTTACAAATGGACAATATTCATGTCCCCCCTCAGCGTGTCTATGTTCCCTACAATGTTTTCCAGCTGCTGTGATATTTATTCTTCTCCTCTTAAAGCCCCTGCATTGACTACATGGACAATAACATTTTCCATCACCCTTTCTTTTTAGTCCATCCCACAATCTAGCAAGCAATTGTCGATTTTGTTCATCTGTATCAAGAATATTGCTATTTGACATTTTCTCATAAAGAGATTGAATGAATATTATCGATCTTAGAAAATCAAGCTCCACACTTCGCTTGCTTTAATCACAAAAACAATAGAAATAATGATGTATTCTTTTACGAAAGACAGTCCGCCGAATAAAACAATTTCCGCACATCGTCGTTTGTATAGCAAACATGTCAGAATGTTTCGAAATTTATAGATTTTTAAATATAAACGTTCATTGGATATCCGACGAATTAAGTATAGTTACCGTTGGAGAATACATGTCGGATATCCGACATCTGCGGGCATAATATAATGTCAGATATCTGACACTCGCGGGCATAATATATTGTCGGAAATCTGACATCCACGGGCATAATATAAGGTCGGATATCCGACATCCACAGGCATAATATAATGTCGGATAGCTGACGACACTGGTCACTATTCGACAGACATCGTCGGATATCCGAGGGCCGTCGGATATCCGACCAACCCTTCTATCAATTTAAAAAAAAATCATTAAATTTTGTAATTTTGAAGGTGAAATCCGACGACACAGTCCTTTTCGTCGGATGACATTGGATTTTCTCTTCGGATTTTGGGTTCAAATTCTATAGTGAGCAGTACACCTTTAGATAATGCTTCCTCGAGCCATCCTGCACCCTTGCCAATAAAATCTTGTGTAAAATTTTCCAATAGGGGTTCATAACGCTCACGTCTCTTTAAGGAGTTGTTAAATATCTACTTCAAAATTTTTCCATGAATTTGAAATAGCTCAGAATTTGAATGCAAGACATAATTCCATCATAATACTTCCATCACTTGATCAACTCAATAACCTTCACATGTGCAAAAAAAAAGAAAAAATGAGTCAGTGCTTTAACAATCACTTTGATGATATTATATGGATGTATGAATTCAAGTAGGCCTATGATAATTCGTTCTGGTATATTCCCTAGGTTTAGGAACTGAGTAAGGCCACGATTATAAGATCTGATGGTCCTATCATAATAGTGCAAATGTTCCACTGTTACAATTTTACATGTAAAAGTAAAACAATTGATGGGTGGCAAAGCACTGGTAATAGAGCATTACAAAATGGAAATTTCACAACGCAAAGACATTTCCACCTCATGGCTCTTATTTGATTTAATAAGTGCAATCTGACTTTATGTGTAAATATATCTTTTTTTTTTCCTTATATATTTTCTATTACTATCATTTCTTTCTTTCTTTTTCTCTAATGAAAAATTTTTACTAAAGATTAGATTTCCATTTTATTTACTCGACATAAAAGTTAAATATAAAGTTTATGATAAGGAATAAGGTAATTGGTGTCACATAAAAGACCTAAATATCTTAATCTTCATTTTGGAACCTAATGTTTTATGGAGAAAATAATAATTTCAATTCTCAGATAACTAAAGATAACTTTTATAGAGACACTTTCATCTATAGTAGCATAATTTGGTCGTATTGGCCTTTTGTGTACGAAAATTCGGAAGAATTCGAATCCGTCGAATATTCGGTGTAGGTGTAATACGGATATTAATTCTTATTAATAAAAAATTAAATTTTGATTTAACTAATTTTAATTATTTTAACACTATAAAACATAAATTCAATTCAATTTCATACTCTTATGAAAATAATTATTAATAATATCTCACACTAGTTGTATATTTAATACTTGATATTTAATATTTTATTAAAAATATTATATTTATTTATGCTATATTGGTAAATATTTAATTAAAAATACTATATATAAGAAGTCTACTTTCGTATTTTATCCGTACTTGATTTTTTCATTACGTATTTAAGTGCTCATTATTTATAAATAACATGTTCACATATTTTAAGACATTATCACAATAAATTGTTCTTTTGGGACGCCAATAATGTTCTCCTCCTTTTGTCAATCCTCTTTTTCCACGATAAAATATATGTTTATAATCTTTCTTTATATATTTCATACCAAAATGTCACTTTACTTGTATATAAGTTACTTTCAGTGCTCATTATTTATAAAGGGCATGTATATAAGTCACTATTATATTTTAAGTGCTCATTATTTATAAAGGGCATGTATATAAGTCACTATTATATTTTAAGTGCTCATTCTTTATAAAGGGCATGTTCTAAGATTTTAAGACATTATCATAATAAGTTATTTTGGGATGTTAATATTGTTCTCCTTTCTTGTCAATCCACTTTCTCCACCATAAAATCTATATTTATAATTTTTTTTATTTCTTTCATACCAAAATGTCACTTTACTTGTATATTGTATATTAGGTAGTTGAAGCTGCGTATAATTTTTTTTATTTCTTTCATACCAAAATGTCACTTTACTTGTATATTGTATATTAGGTAGTTGAAGCTGCGTATAATTTTTTTTATTTCTTTCATACCAAAATGTCACTTTACTTGTATATTGTATATTAGGTAGTTGAAGCTGCGTTATAAATATGTATAAATAATTAATAGCCAATGAACACCATAGATTAAATGGAGGTGACCACTTTTAATTGTAAAAAAAATGTTTTATATTTCATAATTTGCATGCGACCAACAAGATGGAATTTGAAGTATTAGCATCCTTTGATACAAATTATTTTGTATTTATTATCTAAAATAATGTGTAGATCCATAAATACTTTGAAGTAAAATAATTCTATCAATTAAGTATTGGATGAAGGAATTGTACTCCTCACATGTCTTGTAAGTGTCCATATCTTTAGAAATAAAAATATGTATTTCTATTTTATTTCTGTTGATAACGTTCTATAAGTTCCATTAATTTGTTCATATGTGTATCTCATTAGGAGGAAATCAAATTCAACAATGTTGAACACCCTCCTCATCGTTAAAAAGGTTAAAAAAGAAAACTCATAGTTCTTTTTAATTATCTCCTTTACAATTGTCCATTTGCATTAATAATAATGGTGACAATTTTTTATTTGAACTATAACAATTTGTATTTAATCAACACTTTCCTCATAATCTTGTATATATATATATATATTTTTTTTCTTTACACAAACAGTTAACTAGCTTTGTATTAAAAATGAGAAGATATTATATAGAGTCGGGGAGCCTGTTCCTATAAACCTAGAGTTTCTGAAGCAAACATCACACTGTCCAACCTTTGAAGTTCAAAAAAGATGGCACTAAGCCTATTACAAAATGGTGCAGAAAATTCTAGCACATGGCCTAAAACAGATCCTAAACCCATTACAGAGATTTGGTGGTGCATAAGATAAACAAAAAGAGTTACATAGTTGCCTGGAAAAGCATGAGCCATATCAGTTGGCCTGGTGACAAGCCTTATTGTTAGGTGCTGGGGCTGCATTGTCTTCATCCACATTCAGAATAACAGAAGGACTGCTTCCATTGTTAATCCTGGTGCTGCCATTGTTGACCCTTATACAATCCACTTTAGCTTCAAGAATTCGAAGACAACGATAATATGTATCATGCTTACCCATCAACTTTTCACAGTGGTCTTTTTTCTTTTCCGGTGTTGTTCCTAATTTCAGAGTTGGAGATCTGCACAAAGGTAGCTAGGTTCGAAATCGCCTTCTTCATATCCATTAAATCGCCACGAAGCCAACGGACTTGGGCTTCTAGGTCTTGTATCTGAGTGTGAGCTTTAGGGGAGGGACTAGCTTACCCATGGGGAGAGTCCATAGCAACTAGGTTTCCCTGGTAACCCAAATTATGCTTCCAATTTTTGTTTCCATAGCCTTCAGGGCTATTACGCGTCGAGAGATGCGGGGCTTCGTGACCAAGGTCCGGGGTTTTTTGCAACTTCTGGCTTCCATTACCACAGTCGAAACCACTGCCGAGACAGTGCATAGCACCTCGGCTACCAATGCCAATTCCTGTGTCTAGAGGAACCCATCTCCTTCCATTACCCTGTTCTTCAGGTTGACGAGGATTGTTGCAGGCCAGGACCCCTCATCTATCATTACTGTCGTTGCTCTGCAGAAGTTCATTGAGGTAGCACTTCTTTCCTCTACGAGAACCAGATTGACCTAAGCCACAATCTTTGCAGTGCAGAGAATGGAAAATACCCGCCATGGCACAAAACGAGAACCAACAGAAGAGAACACATGAAAACGGAGGTAACAAACCCGTAGAGGAATGCTGGTTGAAATGGCTGCCACCTTGCATGAAATAGGAGGAAGGAGGCCTAGGGAAGAGCCCGCAGTTAAGGCTGGCGCATGCGGGACGGGTGGGAGAGGTCAGAGGCTGCCGTCGAAAACGTTGAAAGGACTTGGAGGGAGTGAGTTGGGATCCAAGGAAGATATGAGGAGTAAATGCGACCCCCGATGGGAGAGGGAAAGAGGGATAAGGGGGAAGGAACCAAGGATGGGGGGGTTTAGAAGGAGGAGTCTAGGGCACCCAAACATCAAAATTATGAAGGCCATTTGAGATAGCATGTCCACAGTTCAAACTTGCTCCGATATTAGCCAAACTATCAACAATTTGGTTGTTGTGTCTTAGGATATGCAAAAAAGAGATAGAGTGGAAACCATTAGCTGAGAACCTGAAGTGCTAATGAAGGGGGGAGGTAGATTTACGACGGTTATTAGCATAGCTTCTAGCCTCCTTTATAACCAACAAGGAATCCCCAAAAACCATGAGATCACTGACTTTTTTGTTCTTTGCAATTTCCAGACCTTTTATCAATGCAAGCCACTCAACCGCATTGTTAGTCTTCATGCCAATCCCCCAAGCATAATCATTCACTTTGTTTCCATCGAAGTCCAAAAGAACTCCCCCCACGCTTGCCAACCCAGTGCATATAATTTTTCTTGAAAACTAAACATTTTTCATAAAATACAACTTGTATTAAAGCATCATGCAATTGATATTCAATCTAATACAAATTCTTTACTTTGAAATCTTAACAACTTTGCATCCTAGAGAACTTTCATCTTTATCCACAATAGAAGTAGGAATGTAAGAGATATTTACTACTATAAATCCAATTAAAACCTAAATTTTCATGTTTCCAACCAATGGGCCAAATGAAATGTTGGGTGCACCGAACGTTAGACCAACATAACCATAAACACAATTCAAATGCACTAAAAACAAATCAATGTTAGAGCATCAAAATCAACATACATGGAAGACAACTTCTTTACTTTGAAAACTTTATTATATTAAAAAGTGATGTTTTATTCCCTCTAAAACATCAATCTTAGCCAAAAATAAAATCCAACTTAACGATTCATAGTATAGATAATGAAATCAAGAAAATAATCCATATCCCAACTCTAACATGAATATGAGACCAATTCTTTTTGAACTATTGCAAGCATAAATTTAACAAGCGGGAAAGCAACAACACAGCTAATTTCCTGCCAATATGAGAAATGATGAGTATTGTATGAAACAACTATCACTTTCTATATGAGGCTTGTGCAATAGTCCCTCGAGTAAATAAAATCAAAGCACCGGCAACAGCAGGTGGCATCTTCGAAAAATGCTAACGAAAAGCGAGCTTTTTGTACAGACGTGGTAGAAGGTTGTTACTTGGATTTTGAAATGTAAGGGAGAATTTCATTTGATGGGATCCAAGAATGTATTAACAAGAATCCCTTCTGACATCTGTTTGAAATCCATATACTGATGAAGATCCGTCATAAAAAAATCCGGTAAGTCCATGGTGTCGACGGTGTTAGCTATGGCCAACATTTTATTTCAATTAGTTATTATTGCATTTAATGTAATGATATGGAATGTTATTAAAATTAGGAAATTTTAGTCAATGCTATAAATTTGAGTAAACTACTAAGATCTTAACAAACTTCGTAACCATTAAGAACCCTCTCTTTCTAATTAAGTTATCGTTAAGGTTACCTGGATTTAATTATTTATAAAATTTAAATATAAAATGAAATATTAAATTTTTAAATAACTCCGAAGGACTGAGTTAGTGCTCCAAGTATTATAACACATTGAGGCACTAACTCATAGCCATCCGTAGTTATGTCTCGTATTAAGTAGAAAAAAAAAATTGGATGATGTGATCGTTGTTGGAAAAACGTAATTACAAGCTGATTGCGTATATAGTCTACGCTGGCTCTGTCAGTATTTTTGTTAGTTTGCAATGTTAGACATTCAGTTAGTCTTCAACCAATCCGACGCACGTATCATTGTATTTATGTAACCGCATTTGTATTCCTCATGTCAAGAATTCTTAGGTAGAAATTAATTGCAGTCTTTAATGTAACTCAGTAGCTTCCAGGTGAAGCGATCTCAAGTTAGACATGGTTATGCAATTCCTATATAGAAGAAGATAATTGAAAAACAAGAGAGAGATGTGTGAGGGAAGAAGATAAGAAGTGAAGAGCCCAAGATATATAAGAAGAGTGAAAGGAGAAGAAGCTCATACCTGTGAAATGTATGAAGAGCCCAAGCTCTGTAAGAAGTGAAAGATCATGGTAAAATCTCATCTCCATGTATTGCGGTCAAGTTGCTCTGTTTTGATACGGCAATATATATAATTCCATAGTTTTTTGTATTCATTCTCAAGAATGTTGAATGTTGCATGTCACACATCTTCTCTAGATTTACTTGTGTAAAATTTGTTTACATTTATGGTGTGTAAAAGAAATCAAGATTTCCAAATAGTTCACAGTAGTAAAAGTTCTATTTTAATGAGGAGAACCTTCGCATAAGTTTCATTTTATATATTGGTGCTTATCTCTATTTATGCGAAGTAAAAATGTGTTGATGAAGTTAATAAGTTACGCGAAGTAAAAATGATCCTCAAGTTGAGAAGTCCGCGAAGTAAAGTATTTCGCTAAGTTAAGAACTTTGCATAAATGAGAAGTAAATTTATGAAATTCGAAGTTAATTTCCGACAAGTTAGTGTTCGGCAAAGTGAAGTCCTCAACGAAGTAAAATTTGGGGTTTCTTATTGTATTATCGGTGAAGTCCAAAGCGAAGAAAAATAAAACTTTCATTTATTGCGCAGCTCATCTTTTTAACTGCGCAGTGTGCTTTTCCCTTGATCTGGTATTAGAGCAAGGTTTACAGAAAAAAAGAAAATTCTATTTACAAAAAGGGAAAAGCGATTAAGAATGGCTTCCAATTCGAGTAATTTGTAAACTCCAATATTTTCAAAAAAAAATTATGAATATTGGTTTCTAACTATGAAAGCTTTGTTCAGAGGTCAATATGTATGGGAAATAATCCAGAATGGCTATGTAGAACTAGTAGATATGGAAGCATACAACAATATCACACAAGCTGAGAAGGATGTCTTGAAGGAATAGAGGAAGAAAGATGGAAAGGAATTATTCTACATACATCAAGCAAAACATGAATCCATACTCCCAAGAGTAGCAACAACAACGTCCTCTAAGGAAGCGTGGGACACACTGGAAATTTCTTATCAAAGCTTGAACAAGGTAAGGATTGCCAAACTACAAATTATTAGAAGAGAATTTGAATCTCTGTCAATGAAAGATACAGAGTCAGTAGAATCATTTTATACTCGAGTTATTGGTTTGATTAATCAAATAAAGTCTCATGGAGAAAATATAAGTGACCAAAGAGTTGTTGAAAAGTTTCTTAGAGTTCTTCCAAAGAAATTTGAATCTTTAGTTGTAACCCTCGAGGAAAACAAAGATCTGTCCGAATTTACTATTGATGAGTTGCAAGCCTCATTACTCAATCATGAACATAGAATCAACAGACCATATACATAATTAGAAGGTGCATTTGTAGAACAGTCATCCATAAGTTTTGGAAGATGCATGGGAAGATCAAACTATAGATGCAAAAGAATAAGTTCTTTCAGAGGAGGTCGTAGCAGTAGCTCTACATATGTCGCTGGTAGAGGTCATAATTAGATCCCCAGTCAACCAAGTGGACAATGGTCTGATAAATAAAAAAATTCAATGTCATTACTGTAAGAAGTTTGGACACTTTGCATACGAATGCAGGAAGAAGCATTATGAACAAGGAAAGCAAGGTCAATCTCAGTCAAGCAACACCATCACTTCGACTAACTCATTGTTCTTAGCATGTGCATATCCACTTGAATGCATTGCTATCCAAGAAATTATAAATTACATATGGTATTTAGAATCGGGCTATAGCAATCATATGACTGGTAATTTAAATCTATTTTCTAGTCTAGATAAATCAGTTCAAATTGATGTCACACTTGGAAATAATAAACAAGTCACTGTTTTGGGTAAAGGTACTGTTGATATTCTAACCAAACAGGGGGAGTGGAAATTTATTCCTAATGTTTATTATGTTCAAGGTTTGAAGCATAATTTGATGAGCATTGGACAACTGATTGAAAAAGGTTATAGAGTTCACATGACAGTAAAGCATTGTCTGATTAAAGACATATATTCGAGCAATCGCTTAATAGATGAAGTGAAGATGACAAGCAATTGCTTGTTTCCTTTGAGGATAAGGCCAAACATAAAAAGAAAAACAACTCAAGTTGTTCATGGAAGTTAGAATGAAAATTCTGGAGCTGCATTCAAAGAAGAAAGTAAAGAAGCAGACAACCACAACAACAAAGAAATGCAAGCAGCTTTTCAAATAGAAATAAAGGATGAATCTTGGTTGTGGCACTTCAGATTTGGAAATCTGAATTTTGGTGGGATGAAGCTACTACACATGAAGGACATGGTGAAAGGATTGCTGTTGATTGAAAAACTAGAAAGAATTTGTGAAGGCTGTATTTTTGGCAAACAACACAGAGAGGCTTTTCCAGTTGGAAAGTCATACAAAGCTCGCACGCCACTTGAAATTGCACACTCTAATATTTGTGGACCGATGCAAACACCGTCCTTGGGAGGATGCACTTACCTTCTCACATTTATTGACTATTTCATGAGAAAAACCTGGGCATATTTTCGAAAGCACAAATCTGATGTGTTTGGTTGTTTTCAGTAGTTCAAGGCATTTGTGGAGAAGCAAAGTGGTTACAACATCAATATCTTAAGAACAGACAGAGTTGGTGAGTATTTTTCAAATGATTTCTTAAATTTTTGTAAAAATCATGGCATACATAGTCAATTCATTGCACGGTATACACCACAGCAGAATGGTATCGCAAAGAGGAAAAACATAACCATTATGGAGATGTCGTGTAGTATGTTGGAAGCCATGTATCTGTTAAATGAATATTGGGATGAGGCAGTGGAAACTACTGTATACATCATGAATCAATGTCCGACGAAGAGTGTGAAGAACAAAGTTCCGTAGGAATCTTGGACAGGTATAAAACATATTGTTTCTCATTTAAAAGTTTCGGTTGTGTTGCATACGCACATGTTCCAGATGAGCTAAGAATGAAATTAGCCAATAAAAGACATAAATGCACTTTTATTGGGTATTCTGAAGACATAAAAGCATATAAGTTATATGACCCTATCACAAGAAAAGTTATTATCAGTCGAGATGTTTAGTTTGTAGAAAATGAAGCATGGGATGGAACCGTAGAGAATAATGTTAAAATCGTGTCACATGTTGAAAATGATGACATTGCAAAATATGTGGTTGAGACTCTACATGTGAATCAGAATGTCTCAACTCCATCTACTCCCAGGATAGCACAACATGTTTCAGCACAAGGAAGTCCGACACAAGTCACAGTTCAAGCTACTCCGACAAGCACACCAAGTGCAAAACAAACTCCATCTAGTAGTTTGTGAAGTTCGATATCATCAACTCCGACAAAGACAAGAAGTCTACGCAAGATATATGAGACTGGTACACCCAATTCATTCTCAGTTTTTGCATTATTTTCTGAAATTAATGATCCGCTAACATTTGAAGAAGCTGTTGAAAATAAAGTCTAGGCACAAGCCATGGATGAAGAAAATAATGCATTGAGAAGAATCAAACATGGGAATTAGTTGATGTTCCTAAGGACAAGGATGTGATAAGCGTGAAATGGATTTATAAGACCAAGCAAAATGTTGATAGAAATGTGTAGAAGCACAAGGAAATATTGGTAGCAAGAGGGTTCACACAGCATCCTGGCATAGACTTCAATGAAACCTTTCCACCTGTAGCACGGATGGACACTATCGAAACAGTTTTGGCCATCGCAACACATAAGACATGGCTTGTTTACCAAATGGATGTTAAGTCTACATTTTTAAATGATTATTTGGAGGAGGAAGTATATGTGGAGCAATCACAAGGCTACAAAGTCCCATGACAAGGACACAAAGTATACAGGTTGAAAAAGGCACTCTATGGTTTGAAGCAAGCTCCTAGAGCTTGGTACGGTCGCATTGACTCTTACCTCATTCATGATGAATTTCACAGAAGTGAATGTGAGCCAACGCTATACACAAAAATCAACAAGAAAGGTAATAAGCTACTTGTCTTCTTGTATGTAGATGATTTAATATTTACTAGTGATTTTGGCATAGAGGAATTTAGATCAGTCATGGAAAGTGAATTTGAAATGACTAATTTGGGTCTTACGAGGTATTTTCTGGGCATTGAATTCCAACACACTGAAAATGGTATATTTATATCTTAGTCGAAGTATGCAAGTGATGTCTTGAACATATTTAAGATTTAAATTGCAAGACAGCTCCAACATCAGTGATAATAGGTTTGAAATTGAGAAAGGATGATGATGGATCCAATGTAGATCCCACACTGTTTAAAAGGATTGTTGGAAGCCTTATCTATCTTACAACAACAAGGCCAGACATCATGTATGGAGTGAGTTTAATCTCAATATTCATGGAGTCACTAAAAGAATCTCATTGACAAGCAGGTAAAAGAATTCTGAGGTATGTAAGTGGAACAAAGACTTGGTATTTTGTATTCAACCTTAGAAAATTTCAAACTCATTGGATACACTAACAGTGACAATGGAGGAAACATAGATGACAGAAAAAGCACGCTTGGGAATACATTTTATTTAGGAACATGTGTTGTATCATGGGATTCAAAGAAACAATCCATTGTAACTCTTTCTTCAATAGAAGCAGAGTATGTTGCAGCTACAAGCGCTGCATGTCAAGCCGTTTGGATGCGGAGGATGTTAAGTGACCTGTCACAGAACCAGCAAGAACCCACAATCATTTACTATGACAACAATTTAGCTATGACATTGTCAAAGAATCATGTGTTCCATAAGAGAACCAAGCACATCGACACAAGGTATCATTTTATCAGAGGATTGATAAATAATAAAGAAATCTGTTTAGATTTTTCCAGGTCTGAAGATCAGGTTGCAAACGTCTTTACAAAAGCATTGGCAAGGGACACATTTGTAATGTCCCCTCCCATCCTACCAGCAGGATAGAGAGAATGTGATGCTAAAGCTGGGCATTTAGCCCCATGAAGTTTTAAATAAGCATTCACATAATATAAAAAGACATATGGAAATGTATAATTATAAGAAAACACAACGGAAGTAATTTCAATTACACATCCATCATACATTCAAGATATTCATCAAATAAATAATTGGAAAGTTAACACAAGAGAATACTTATCTTTAACAAAGTAGTCCCAAGCAACTGGCTATGCAACTGCAACGTTCCACCCAACCATGGGCCAGTTGTGATCATCAATATCTCAACACACTGCCACCCCCGAGTAGGCTGTTAGGCAATGGAAGGAAGAATTGCTAAGCTAGTGGGATCATCCATAGAGATATGGGCACCCTCTGCAAGATCTATCTAGCTTGGTCCCCACAATACCTACACACCTGGCACAAGGAAGTATTCCCTTCACTAATACACAGTCCCTCAGGCCATACCTTCCATTCTAGTGTTCTTCAAGGTGTGCATAGAAGAGAAACCAGCCCTTTTGATACTCTTGAGAGGTTACCTCCTCACTAGGTTTATCAAGCCAATTCTGGTCCACTTCCACTCCTAATTCTTACTCATAAATTCCAACCAACACATGGATGCACCCTACAACAAAACACAAGTGTTGAAAAACGTGGGCAACCAAAATGAACTGATAGATGGGGAATAAACCCTAGGAGAGCAAATTCATTTTCAGAAAACGTTTTTCTGCATTTCAGGGGCAAAAACGACCTTTATAAACCCCCAAAACGTGTCTCCCTTTCTCCCAGCCACTGTGTAACACAAAAACGAGCTCCCAACTATGGAAAAATGCAGGAAATTGGTAAAAAACGTGATGGGGAAAGCCCAGCTAGATCAGACTGCGTGAGGGAGGAAAGACCGTGGGTTCAGAATGGCTTTGGGCACCATTTCCTGGGTGTTTTCTTCCCCAAGGAGACAAAATACGATTTCCGAGGTTGATGGCTTGCCCATACACGAAATTGGCTGCCATACCTCTTCATTCCCAAGGCATTAACTACCTCAACCAATTTCTGGAAGAATTAAATGATTGGATCCATAACCCAAAATGGGTAGTTGGTGGTTTATGGGTTTTCTCATTGACACATGGATTAACACCATTGGCTCAAGGGTTTGAATAATTTCCCTCCCTATTCCTTGTAGAATCATGCCCCCATCTCTTTGTTGCATTGTATAGCCAGTTGTGGGTTTTCAATTAAAATTCGTATTTACATGATGTCTTAATTTACTTTGTGCCTATCTAGCACAAGAACCATAGGCATCTATTTTTTTAATTATCGATACATAAAACGCTAAATCAATGGTGGGGCCTTGGCCTTGAGCTCCTCACCATGATTAAATAACAATATTTACATCATTTACGATTTAATGAAAAATGGGGTCAAAATGGGGACGTGACAACATTCCAATATCTGCGAAGTTGTTTGGGAGTGACAAGTTCTGCACAGTGAACTTCGTCATGCATAGAGCATGTTTAAGCTCTGAAACATTTTGTAAAGTTTTATTTTTGTTTAATGATCGCCATTTGCTCATAATTAAGGGGGAGTGTTGGAAAAAAGTAATTACGAGCTGATTGCGTATCTAGTCTACACCGGCTCTGTCAGTCATTCTGTCAGTCTTTTTGTCAGTTTGCAATGTCAGACAGTCATACAATCTGCAACCAATTCGGTGCACGTCTCATTAAATTTATGTAACTACGTTTGTATTTTGCATGTCAAGAATTCTTAGGTAGAGATTAATTGCATTCTTTAATGTAACTTTGTAGCTTCCAGGTGAAGCGATCTCAAGTCGGTGGTTATACAATTCCTATATATAGAAGAAGATAATTGAAAAACAAGAGAGAGATGTGTGAGAGAAGAAGAGAAGAAGTGAAGAGCCCAAGCTTTATAAGAAGAGTGAAAGGAGAAGAAGCTCATACCCGTAAAATGTATGAAGAGCCCAAGCTCTATAAGAAGTGAAAGATCATAGCAAAATCTCATCTCCATGTATTGCGGTCAAGTTTCTCTATTTTTATAGGGTAACATATATAATTCCATATTTTTTTGTATTCATTCTCAAGAATGTTGAATGTTGCATGTCGCACATCTTCTCCAGATTTATTTGTGTAAAATTTGTTTACATTTACGGTGTGTAAAAAAAATCAAGATTTCCAAATAGTTCACAGTAGTAAAAGTTTTATTTTAATGAGGAGTAACTTCACATAAGTTTCATTTTATATTTTGGTTCTTATGTCTGGTTATGCGAAGTAAAAATGTGTTGATGAAGTTAAGAAGTTACACGAAGTAAAAAGGATCCTCCAGTTGAGAAGTCCGCGAAGTAAAGTATTTCGCGAAGTTAAGAACTTTGCGAAGTTAAGAACTTCGCATAAATGCGACCTAAATTTATGAAATGCGGAGTTAATTTATGCGAAGTTAACTGCGCATAAATGTGAAGTACGGCGAAGTTAAATTGCTAGGCGAAATGAAGTCCTCCACAAAGTAAAATTACTACGCAGTTCATCTTTTTAACTGCATGGTGTGCTTTTCCCTTGAATCATCGAGGTGAGTTAAGTGATAGTTGGGAGCATAACTCATAATGCTCCTCTGCTTTATGAGTTAAGCCCTTTGATGTATGCAAATAATGAAAACATAGACGCTTTCAAAATGGCCAAAACATAGATGCTTTCTTTTTTAGGATTTTATGTTGAGCTTCATTTTTTTAAATTTTTATTAGCATCTTCCCATAAGGAAGAATAGCAAATGGATGCAACTGGGCATGAAAATGATGCTTGCACTACCAGGCACATAGTTAAAGGACTAAGAAATGTGGGTAATAGCTGTTTCTTCAGCTCGGTTATGCAAAATTTGCTTGGCGTGGATGGGATCCGTGATCATTTCATGAAACCCACACAATTTCCCTAAGGCCTAATAACCTATGTTACCAGAAACGAGAAACAGAAAACGAAATGAGAAACGAGAACGAAACGAGAAACCTAGTTAGAAGGTTTCGCCCATATAAGAAACGAGGAGAGAGAAAAAATAATACTACTAAATAAGAAAATAAGTTTTAAAAATATAAAAATGAAACCATTAAAAAAAATAAAGTTTTCTCCTAATATTGCCTCCTAGTCGAAGAGATTTCCTGCATTACTCGAAGAGACCGCCCTACTAGCTATTCTCCCTGCTTGTAGAGAGCTATCTTCACTCTCCAACTAGACATAGAATGTGTTGGCTTGAAACTCCAACCTTACCCTGACTTTATTACTCCCTTCACCTTATTTTATTCAGCCTGGCCTTTACACTACAGTCGGGGGCTACCTCAGCTTGACTCACACCCCTATTAGGGGGATTTTATATATACATACATACCCAGGGAAACTGAAAACATTTTATTAGACTTTTAACAAGCAGGGGTTCCTTAACTAACTGCTTTATTCTGATTTGCTCGATACTCAAAGGTTTGGAAGATAACTATATTGTTAATCCCGGATGTTAGTTACTAAGATTATGATAAACAGGCAGGTATGTTCGGTTGGCTTTTAAAGGAGGGAGTCATTCCCGGCGTGAGCATTAAAAGGGAGGGAGGTGGGCTACAACCGCACAGGGCTTGGTTTCTCTTGTACGGGATCGGAGGGGAATTTATTCCATGTTTATATAAGTAAAGCAGGGGTTCCTTAACTAATTGCTTTATTCTGATTTGCTCGATACTCAAAGGTTTGGAAGATAACTATATTGTTAATCCCGGTTGTTAGTTACTGAGATTATGATAAAGGCAGGTATGTTCGGCTCGGTTGGCTTTTAAAGGAGGGAGTCATTCCCGGCGTGAGCATTAAAAGGGAGGGAGGTGGGCTACAACCGCACAGGGCTTGGTTTCTCTTGTACGGGATCGGAGGGGAATTTATTCCATGTTTATATAAGTAAAGTCTTCATCGCTCCCCATAATCTTCAAACCTGGTACAAACAGAGTGAAACACAGTGGATTAATGAAAAACCTAACAAGAAACGATCAGCGTTGTCCATGGTTTCTCCGGAAACGGTTTCTCATGCATGAAAACGAGAGTGGCAGAAAAAAACGGCGTTTTCCCTCTCGTTTCCGTTTCTGGAGCATTTGTTCAGTAAAACGAGGATCCCCGTCACGTTTCTGGTAACACTCATAACGTCACTTCTCAGAAATTTGTATGTTGAAACAAGTTCAAAAGGATCTCAAGGAGAAGTGATTGACAATGAATTTACATGGTGGAATAATGGAAATGAGTAAGTAGACCCCAAGGTTATTTATAGTGTTATTTGTGCAAAGGTTCCTCAGTTTCACCAGTTGTGGATATGGAGAGGCAGCTGAGGGTGACCCAGACGAAAACTCAAACTAGAATAATATTTCAAGATGAAAACTCAAACTAGAAGAATATTACAACACTGGTAGATCATGTTTTTCAAGGTCAGTTGTGCATCATAGTTTGTTGTTAAAAATGTGGTTATCATTCGAAGATGCACGAGCCATTTCATGATTTTCATTGTCCATTCCAAGTAAACCAGAACTCATGAAAGTCTCATTGCCTTATCAAAGAGATATACAATTTTCCAAAACACAATTGGAGAATGGTGAAGACACTACAGCTAATGGTGGTGAGGAGATTCAAGTAACACAAAGGTCTGTTACTAAACAGTTCATGGAGTATTAAATGCACTGCTTATCCTGGTCTCAAATATTTCTTTGATTTCGTAATTTATGGAGATTCATGATTTCAGAATTATAAGGTCTAATTTTTTCCTGGTTTGTACAGGTACAAGCAATTTTGGATGACTCTCGTAGCAGAGTTAGGGAAGTCGCTAACTCTGCTGCCTCCTTTATATGTTCGGTGGGTTTGGAACTGTCATTGCTTGAATCCGGTTTGTTTTTATTTTTTCGCCAAATTTGGCACACAACCATTGAATTTTCGTTAATGAGCTAGCATTATTCCCAGACAGTTTTAAAATTGTTTGTCTTTCGGTTTTGATATGGATACGTTGTGAGTTTGATCGCATACATTATACTCTTTTCGTGCAGTGTACTCGGGATGCATACCATCGGTACTGTGTCTCTCTGTTTCCCAGAATGATCGACAAGCCGCTGATTCTTGAGTCCAAAATTGAGGCTAATGCGATGCAGGAAAATATGGAGAGAGAGATTTCTTTCAGAGCCTTTGGATCTGCGGGTTAAACCATGGCCAGATTTAGACAACGGCGTGGTACATCCTGTCAATATATGTTCAGAAAACAAAGCTAAGGATAATGATTTTGACATTGTTGCTGCCATATCCACCCAAAGAAATATGTACCATCAACAGGTACATGGTTGAAAATCGAAATACTAATTTCAACATGGTAATTGTTACCGTGATTATTCTGATTGATTGAACATGGTGGGATTGAAAATCACAGTATTTCCAGCCATTTATGTGGGAAAATGCATTCCTGGTGGCAGCCAAAGAGCGGTATAAATGCTTGTTGCATTTGATAAACAAGTATAATGAAATCTTAAAAGCTTGCATCCCCACCTTCAATATCATTCTACTGTGGACATCCCATCAGGTAAGACCCACTTTGCTTACTAGATCTTTTACAGCATGAGAGTCCGAGAAGCTACATGTCTCAAGAGTTTCGTTTGACAAGCTCCCTGTAGATTCCTTGCTAATTATTTAAAATTGTCAAGCTTTGTGTGCTGCTATCGACTGAAAAAATGTTTAGCCCGCTGGTTTATGCCTCTGCTATGACTTAAATGCCCACAAATTCGATTTGATACAGGCTTATCAAATTCTCCATCTTGAATGTTCATTGCAATGAATGATCTGTTTTCGTTTGTGTCCATAAGTAGAACTCGCCAGTGGCCTATCTGAGAGGTGTTGAGTGGGTAGACGGAGTATTTTCTGGTGCCGCAAGTATTATCTTTCTAGTCCCCATAATTCTTTATTCCATATACCCACCCGCAGATATGAAGGATTGTTTTGTTTTGCCTGTACGTGTTCATATTTCATGTGGGTGTGTGAATCGCACTGGGCACCGACTGTCACATGCACTTTGAACTTTGTTATAAGATATATTCATGACCACGTAGGATAAAAGACAACCAAAACGCCCCGCTTTTGCGGCGATTTTGGGTGCAACATCGGTTAAAATTTTGGCTAGAAATTGTTATTTTCGCGTTTTTGTAATTTCAATAATTGGATTGCCCGTTCTAGATTAATTGTCCAATTTTAAAACTATTCAGATCGCACAAATTTCGATTTGAGCACTCCAAATTATGATTTTGACAAGAATTGCTCTACAAGATTTCTGAGTGGAGGGGGTTTTGGTGAGCACTTATACAACTCCATTCATGACAGCCAGACCTGTACGATTGAATATATAATACAAATGAGACTGATGATGGTGGTGGTGGTGGTGGTTTTTTGTTTTATAAATTAATTTTAATTAATTTTAAAATTTGAAAATTAAAAGCACTTTTGCGGAGAGTCCCATCAGAAGTGTATTAGAGAAATAAAAAAATCCAAGTTTTGAATTTAAAAAATGGTTATAATTACTTTTATTTTCCAAATTATTATGTTTAATAACAAAATTCTGGAAAACTTTAGAAAACTTTGTAAAAAAATGATGTGAAAATGTAAATGATTATGTTTAATTACGATGGAATATATAATGCAAATGAGACTGGTGGTGGTGGTTTTTTGTTTTATAAATTAATTTTAATTAATTTTAAAATTTGAAAATCAAAAACACTTTTGCATGGAGTCCCATTAGAAGTGTATTAGAGGAATAAAAAACTCCAATTTTTTAATTTAAAAAATGGTTATAATTACTTTTATTTTCCAAATTATTATGTTTAATAACAAAATTATGGAAAACTTTAGAGAACTTTGTAAAAAAATGACGAAAATGTAAATTAATGAAAGTCAATGAAGTTTGACTAATCATGGATTAGTATATCTATGCCTTGGTAGGGAATAATAAGAAGTGGACATATAAAAGTTGTTAAAATTCTGCATATTTGAAAGAACACACCACAAATTTTCATTTCATTCTTAAATCTAGAGTTGTGAATTGTGGGATAAAAGCATTTCATACAATATATGGATTTTGAATAGGAAAAGAATGGTCATGGGTATATAGTGGAAAACAAGAGCCAAAAACTCTGAGCAATAAGAAACCCAATTTAGATTATCGTTCCATTGTCCAATCCCCTAACCCATTACAATCATTTATTGCGCCGAGAGGCGCTCTACAACCCAGTATGGGGGAGATCTTGTAACGTGTATGTGTAGCATTACATGTGTGATGTAGCGTTACATTTAATAGTAAAAAGTGATAATATGAGGGAGATCTTGTAACGTGTATGATGTAGCGTTACATGTGTGATGTAGTGTTACATCTAATAGTAAAAAGTGATAATGTGATAAACTAATAATTAATATTTTGTCGGCCATTATAATAAAAGGACGTGTATTTTCTATTGAAAAACACTGTTGAAATCAAAGCCTATATAAACAAAAAACAACATAAAAAAAAATTCTAAAACAATAGGCAAAGAGAAGCGGCAAAGAGTAGCAAAGAGAAGGTAATCTAAATGGAATATTTAATACACTGAAATCTAATGAAAGCTGCCATATTCGCCTGCACCTCCTCCTCCGTCTGCCCTCCATTCGCAGACCTCCTCCGCTGCCTCCCTCCTTGCGCAGCTCCACGCTGCCTCCCTCCCTACGCAGCTCCCTCCTCCCTCCATGCTGCCTCCTCCCTCACTGCGCAACTCCCTCCCTCCCTCCCGCCTCCCACCATCCTCCCTCCCTCCCGCCTCCCACCATCCTCCTCTCCATCCATCCCCTCGCATCCCCTACGCAGCTCCCTCCCTCACGTCCACCCTCCCACCATCCTCCTCCCCATCCATCCCCTCGCCTCCTTCCTCCCTCGCGTCCACCCTCCCACCTGCACCATTCTCCTCCCCTCCTACCATCCCCCTCCCCATCCATCCCCTCGCCTCCTTCCTCCCTCGCGTCCACCCTCCCGCCTGCACCATTCTCCTCCCCTCCCGCCGTCCACCCTCCCGCCATCCTCCTCCCCATCCATCCCCTTGCGTCCAGCCTCCCGCCATCCTCCTCCCCATCCATGCCCTCGCCTCCTTCCTCCCTTGCGTCCACCCTCTCGCCTGCACCATTTTCCTCCCCTCCCCATCCATCCCCCTCCCCATCCATCCCCTCGCCTCCTTCCTCTCTCGCGTCCACCCTCCCGCTTGCACCATTCTCCTCCCCTCCCATCGCCATCCTCCTCCCCTCCCGCCCACCGTTGCCGCCCCCTGCACCAATAAAGTTTTAATATAGTTTTGTGTTTAATTTTTTAAATTTGAAATTATACAATATATATTTAATAAATATAAAATAACATTATATTTAGTTTTAGATTAAGTTCGATTTAATATATATATTTACATTTAGATTTAGATTTACAAATATTTAGTTTTATATTTATATTTAAATAAATTAGTTTTAGTTTTAAAATATAAAATTAACATTATATTTAGTTTTAGATTTAAATATAAATTGTATTTATATTTATATTTAAAAATAAAATAAAATATAATTTATATTTAAAATTACATTTAAATCTAAAACTTTTTAATTTTAAAATTACATTAAAATTGAGAGAAAAAGTTAAAATTAAATATAATTTATATTTAAAATTACATTTAAATATAATTTTCAAGTTTATATAGAATTTGTATACCATCTATAATAAGAACTGCTTGTGGTATAGTGGTAAGGGTGTGTGGATAATGGGTGTGAGGTCAAAAGTTTGATCCTCCCAAAGCACCTATTTTTTTGGAAAATATATTTAATTTTTAAACTATATTGAATTTTACACTTGCATAGATTTTAGTGTATTATTTTTTTAAATTGCATAGATTTCAGTGACAATCATTGATTTCAGTGTGGATTATAAATATGCATTAATTTCGGGAATTTGACACTTGCATAGATTTCAGTGTATTATTTTTTTAAATTGCATAGATTTCAGTGACAAGCATTGATTTCAGTGTGGATTACAAATATGCATTAATTTCGGGGTATATGTTAATCATTGACATTTTTGATATAGATTCAACACTAGAAATGGAAGATCTGTATGTGGAAGATGCCATGAGACAAACAAAAGAAGAACAAAAATCTAACGAAATGACAGCAAAAGAACGAGAAGAAGACTTGAAACGAAAAGCAGAAGACGTGAGACGAAAGGTGTATGAAATGACAACAGAAGAACGAGAAGAACGAAGAAAACAAAATGCAGATCGACAGAAAAAATATCGAAAAAGAAAGTTAGACAAATTAACAACAGAAGAACAAGAGGAACAAAAAACGAAACACTGAACGACAAAGAGCGAATCGAGAGAAAAAGTTGAAGCATCTGGAAGAACAAGGAAATCAATTTGCAGAACAACAAATAAATCAAAATGTAGAACAGGATATGGCGATTGAGATGGACGCTAATATCGTGGTACTATCTAAAGAAATGACACCAAAAGAACAAGAAGGAGAGTTTAAATGATATCTCAATAAAATGATAGCAGAAGAACGAGAAGAACGAAAAAAACAAAACGCGCTTCGACAAAAAGAACTTCGAAAAAGAAAGTTGGACAAAATGACAGTGGAAGAACGAAGAAAACGAAACCTTGATCGACAAAGAGCGTATCGAGAGAGAAAGTTGAAGCAAGTGGAAGAACAAAGAAATCAATTTGCGGAACGACAAAGACAATATTCAACCAATCTACCCGTAGAACCAACTGTGGGAGATGCTCAACGAGTAACGGCCAGAGATGCTCAATTTGTAACGGTCCGACATTTACAGCAATATCTCGAGTTAAAGAATTGGCAGGTCTACGATTTCAACCTCCATTCTCATATGATCGATATGAGAAGATGTCAAAACTACCAGGTGTGAAGATAAGAAAAGATGAAGAAGATAGATTGAGAATGATCAATATGTGAACCATATATTCATTTATTTAGTCCTTGCAAAATTATTATCCCTATTTTCCACTTTAACAATTTACTCAATCCTTAATGCATATTACTTACATTATGATGATCCTCGTATCTGTGTTTTCAACTTAACTTGTTCCTTACCATGCTGATCAAACTCCAGTTTTGTGTCACCGCCCATGACTGAAACCAGCCTAGATCCAAATCCTAAGGCTCTATCAAGCGCTGAGAGGGATCAAATCTCCCGAGGTGCAAACCTCTTCTCAGGTATTGCACTCAAGGAGCTTTTCGAGGAGAGGTTTGCACCTCGAGAGATTTGATCCCTCTCGGCGCTTGATAGAGCCTTAGGATTTGGATCTAGGGTGGTTCCCATATCAACTCAAACATCAAATCCAAGCATAATGGAAGAGCATGTGCAAGGTAAGAAAACATTGACACCCATTATCACCTACATATGATGCATAACTATTACCACTCCTTACACTAGAGGAAGCATCCAAAGCAAAACCATCCATAACTTCCAATAAAATAAAACATATTTTACACCCTATATACAAAAGTTTTTATCATAGGCCTTCAAAATGCCAAGTATGAATCCAATAGATGGAACAAAAATGCATCAAAAAAAGTGCGCCATGCTTACATCCATTGCAAGGATATGAGTACACAGGAAACACAAGCAAGAAACCCTAACAACACTTAACTTTAGGTCAACATCTAGTGGCATGCCCATGAAAACATCTATAAAAGAAGCAACATATCCTTAATTTCTTAGAAATTATTTTCTTAGCTTCTTCTCATAAGGTTCTGCAAGAGACCAAACCAAACACCACCTTCCCAAAAAACCACCATGCTTCTAGGATCATGCAATAGCATTTACAAAATAAAGAACACTTGGATGTCACATGTAAGAAAAATATTGTAGAGAGAGAAATGTAAGCTCACATGTTTGTAATGCCAAGACTAGAATAAACGTAGGGAAGATAAACCAACACTATTAGAGATCTCATGTGTTTGTAGTAAATGCAATTGTAACCCATCTAAAAACTTTATTCATGAAAATGATTAGATACTCAATGTTACCTCAACACTATTCTCTACCACCTTCCTCTAATAGCCCTTGACAAATTGAACCTAAATATCTATGATGCTACTTGAATAGTATATTCTACCACCCTCTTGTAACACTCATTGATAAATTACATCCTTGTTGAATACCATCAACATTAAGACTCGATAACAGATTTCAATAGACAACCGGATTGAGTTCTTTAGACACAATGCCAACGTTGAGATGCTAATAATGGCGCACACAGCTAGATTAATTATGAACACCACCAAACTTTGGATGTGATCATAATCGGGGAAACTCACAAATGGAAAAGAACCTTAAGAAAACGCCACAATGCTTCCAGTTTCGTAATATCAACACTAGATTTTGACCTATAGGTAGACAATAATGACACCAATATAACTACGGGGGGAGGGTAGATTGACCAAAATTGTCAGTAATTTCATGTGACTATAGAAAGCACAACATGAAGAAGAATGTAGATGAAAAATATGATGCAAAAACTAAGTGCAAGAAACCTTGTACACAAAAGGTCTACCAAAGTCAACGTTTCCTCAAAACTATTCTCCTCAACCCTCCATTGTTGCCTTTGGAAAATTGAACATGGATATATTCAATGATATCTCAACACTAGTATTTGTCAGTTTCATGTTACAAGACTTGCTAATTTGAGCTCTCCATAGGGATTATCAAAGCCAAGCCCAAGATAATAGGTGATGGAGATCAATCTCAATTCTTCATAGAGAACACCAACACTTGGATGGGGATATTACAACCTTGAGGATGAAGCCAAAGGGAAGAGAAACCAATGTTTTTGGTGTTGGGATGTGAATATAGTTTATGCAAGACACATATGGGATGTTTGAGGGTAGACCACTCGCTACAACCCCCACCTCATCTATAAAATTAAAGATGGTGCAAGAACAACGTAAACAATTCAACAAAATCAAGAATAACTTTGCCATATGATCCTTGTTCTTTGGTACTCTAACCCTGGTGTGTTCATGGAAGCCCTAGGGTTTTGTACATTTTACTTAGTGAGATGATGGCCTATGGTGGGGTCTTTATGGGGGCAGTCGCTTATTCTTTATGTTTCCTTGTTTGAATGTAGCTTATGATTTTTTTAGTTGGCGGGGGCGAGCCTTTCTTTTTTTGTTTAGTTGCACATAACTAATCTATTTTTCGGTGTCTAAGGCTTGCCAGTTGTCTCCGGTTTCATTATTTGATTAGACCACTCCATCTTGGAAGGACCATATTTGGTACTCTGGGACTGTTAGGATGGGACCACATGGCCTCTTCTTGAAGGCCTAAGTCGGGTGATTCTCCTTGGGAAGCCCGTGTGTTTCTGAACGTAGCAGAAGAGGTATTAGAGGTCGAATTTGAGGGTTTAGAATCCCAAAGGGTTGTAGTCTCTGGTGATCATTAGAGGAAACTTGAAGTTAAAATGGGCATCAAGAAAATCCATGTCATAATGTGTAAGCCAATCAAAATCATTTAAAATTTAAAATAGGTACAGGTATGACTAAACACTTTAATATTGCATGGCAATTTTTAATTATTTAATTTAAATATATAATAATATATAATAAATCCTGATAAACAACATCTATAATAAATCCTAATAAACTATAACTAAAAAATAAAAATATATAATATAATATAACTAGAAGGTAAAAATATATAATAAATATTAAAAATATAAATATAACCTAACTAAAAGTAAAAATATATAGTATAATATAATATATTATATAGTACCATATAATAAATTAACCGATGGAATATATATAAAAATATATAATATGAGATAACTAAAAAGTAAAAATATATGATATAATATATTGTATAGTACTATATATAATTATTATTTTTAATTCTGATTGTATATTTTAAGATTATTTTAATTTACATCATAGTGTTATGTGCCATACATGGTTTTGATGTGACATTTTCCATAGTAGGCCCATTTTGAGTTGAAATTTCCTCTAATGTGTTAGGGTTTCTCCGTACTTGGGAATCAACACCAGGATAAGAAGTTGTCTTTGAATAAGTTTTTCCTTGGTCCTTGAGAGGGGGCGGGGCTTTCTACACACTCCATTGCTCAATCCGAGGAATATTATACTAGTGGAGTGGAGTCTGTTGTGAAGAAGCTTTGGTGTATACACCTAAAGTTGTCTACGGGAAATTGGCTCTGGGTACTAATGTGGAAATGGTAGAGGTGCTTCTGTGCTATGAAATGTGTTGGTGGGACACTTCATGGATAAGAACATGAGCTTTACCCATTTTAAAGCATGGGCCATGAAGAACTGAACACCTATCTTGGGGTATAGTTTGCGGGTTGCATCCTTGGCCAAAGGATGGAAAGTGGTCTTCATTGACTCTGGTAAGGATGCAACCACCTTGTTCTCTAGTGATTGGTTATGGGGATGAGAGTCTTTTGTTTTGAAGAAGTGGACACTTTGTTTTGATGCTAGGAAAGATAAGTTATTCTCTCGGCAACTGTAGGTGAAGTTTCCAAGAGTTCCTGTTGAGTTTTGGAACCCATCATTCCTCCGTTGCACAAGCGAGTTTCTAGGGGTTTTCATTGATTCTAATTATAGTTTTTGGGCTTCTGGGATCATGTCATTTGGTCGTATTCTAGTCGGCATTGACTTGCACAAGGGTTTACTGGGGTATATTACCATTTCTTTTGGTGATAACTCTTTTTCCAGCGTCTTGACTATGTGGGCAACCCTTTTCGGTGTCATCATTGTCATGCCCACAACCACCTAGTGTGTGATTGTCATATCTCTTTTAAGTGGCCTCTCAGGTATTCTCTTTCGAAGGGGGATATTTTGGGATCCTTGGATCATAAAAGGAAGATACATGTGGATAGTACTTCCCCGGGTCTTGCGGCGAATACTTCTAATGTGCTTTGGTCCTTTTCATCTCTACCTCAAGGCGAGGGTTTTTGGTCAGCGTGTTCATCGGGGGATTTGGTCGAAGTGGAGTTAGCTCACTCTGGAAATTTGAAGGTTTGGACTGGCTTGGCGGTTTCATAACTCAATGGTGATGAGATTCTATCACTTTCCTCTTGTCCATTCTCTGAGTTTCTCTCATTTATACCAGGTATGCAAATGGACCATGAGGCTCCCTCTCTTTTAGGTGGTTTATCTTATGAACTACTTGGTCTTGTTAGGTTTATCTTTTCCCCACTTCAAAGCTCTAGTTTTTCATTTTTTTTAGTATAGTTATTATCTCTCTCAGAATCATGTCTCTCTTGGAAGTGATGAATCTAGGGGGGAATTCATGTGAAAAGGGGCCCTTTCTCCAAGATTTGTTTTGAGGCTTCCTAGGGTTTTGGTAAATCATGTTCATCATTCATTATTGCACTTTGGCTCTTCCTCTATTTCACTGACTCTATCCTCTCCACTTCCGAATGTTTTTAATTGTCCTTTGTTATCCCTTCCTCAGCCTTGGGTACCCTCCTCTTCAGAAAGGGGAAAACCAGAGCCATTTTCTTTGTTCACGAAAAGTGGCCCTATTGGATATGTTTCTCTAGTGAATACCTATTTTTCCTCGGATTATGTTGGGTTGTTTGAATTGATTACCATCCCTTCAATTATTTCGTCTTCGATTGGATTTGGTAGTGA
The DNA here is from genome assembly GCA_027924585.1 of Larix kaempferi. Taxonomy (NCBI): domain Eukaryota; kingdom Viridiplantae; phylum Streptophyta; class Pinopsida; order Pinales; family Pinaceae; genus Larix; species Larix kaempferi. The sequence goes on from BSBM01000034.1 coordinate 19,566,980, forward strand.
GGACTCCTAGCTCTATGTGGAAGGGTGTTTTGGGAGGGATAAGGACTTCAGGATCTTTGTCATGCTGGAATACAACGATGCTTATGAATCCTATGCTCTTGTAAATCCTTAGACTTTTTACCTCCTCTGATCGAGTATCAATTTGGTAACTCATCTATAGATTCAACTTCTACTCCAGCGGATCCAGGTTTTATTAAGGTCTCGGTCAGCTGCTACTACTGGTCAAACAACAAAATCTAGATGAGGCATCTAACTATCAACTAAGCCTTCTCCTAGACTTAGGGGCTGCATATCGGACTTAGCATCAGTGCAGGACCAAGATCATTGGGATATTAGTGTCGGGCCTCCAAAAAACATAATTGGGACTCTTAGAGCAAGCAATTCATGATAGGTTTGTTAATGTTAATTTTAACCTATAATTGTCGAGGGTTGGGGCTTCCCTCTAAGAATCTAGGCCTTCGAAGACTTGTGGATATTCACAAACATGAAGTTATTTTTCTTCAAGAATCGATTACTTGTGGTGACAGTATTTTGGACACTTTAAGGTTGTTATTGCTTGGCTGGGACTTCTCCTATCTGGATGCTTAGGGTAGGTTCGATGGTGTGATTACATGTTGGTCTAAAAAGGATTTTCTTTGTACCTATAGTTGGGCAGTGTATTCGGGGCTGGGTGTTTCTTTATTTTCCAGACAGTTTGAGAGATATTTTACCTTTGTAAATATGTATGGTCCTTATTAGAATCGAATCCCCTTCCGGGACAGGTTCTTTCGTTTGAGTTTTCTTCAGTAGGAAAGGGCCATTATCGATGGTGATGTAATACCCCCATTTTGACCCCTAGATCATATTTCCTTAATAATGTAAATATTTTAAAGATGCAGTGTGTGATTCGTAGTGTGGAGCTCAAGGCCAAGGCCCCGCTAGCAAATACTCAACTTATAAAGGCAAGTATTTTATATTTTGTGGGCATGTGCTAGCTGGCCATGGAAAATGTAAAAGCCATAAAAATATTTATAATGCAAATAAATGACCAAGAGCTGGCTATGGAAGCAACTAAAATTAGTGGGCTTTGTTTATCCACTAGAGAAAGGTGAGGGGTGTGTGGGATCAAACCATTTGTTTCCAAGTGTCATCTTTAGAACCGTTGTACCATAACTGGTAATAAACTACCTAAGTGGACTTCCATGCTGATATTTATTTCTGTTGTAAGAAGGCAGTTGAGAAATCAACTCATGAATTTAATGGAGCATGAGATGACTACAAAAATTCATATGGTTGAGTATGGGTCAGTTTTGGGTACCCAGAAGTCAATCTTCCTCATGGAAATTTGTTTCCTTTCACTCCCATTCCATTATTGGGGAACCAGACACCAATTCTGAGCATGCTATGCATTCCCAACAAGAGAAATTGCAGAAATCACAACTTGAGAAGCCATGTTTTAAAGTGTAAAAAAAGCCCAGAAAATTGTGTTAGTCATGAAATCGAGTGGGGGATCCATAGATACGAACCCTAGGGAGAATTTGAGAGTGTCAAATGCTCGAAAACTTGTGGGACAACCCAGATTTGGAAGCCCGAAAATTGAATTTCGTGACTGCAAATTAGTATGGCCAGAAAGCAGAGAATCCAAGAGACCATTGACGTCTGAAAGATATTATAGGTTGGAATTGCATGATAAACCTAGTGTAGGAAAATATCTATGAAGGTTTAGCAGCTTGGACCTTTCTATGCCTACCCTGAATAGCACTAGAGGGAAAGGGTACTCGAGGAACTGTGTAGCAGAGAAGGGGACCTTTCTTGTGTTGGGTGTGGTAGGTATTGTGGGTGCCAAGGCTGGTTGAGACCAACTGAGATTCCTGTAGCTCTATGGTTGAGCTCACTGGCTTAGCATTCACCTCTGCTGCCTCTATGTATGCTTGAAAAACCTAACTGTGTGCTGTCTTAGCATGAGAGTATGTTCCGGTGGCTGTGAGTGATCCAGTGTAGTTCCTCCTTAGTGGATACATAGCCCAACTCGGGGGTGGCCTCTCAGCAGAGAGATAAAGTGCTGGACAGAATGCCTATGGCTAGGTGGAACGTTTCTCTTCCATAGCCAGTTGCTCGGACAACTCTAACTAAAAGATAAGTGTTTATTTGTTAATTTTCTGTTTTATTGAATGAGCATGAATTTTTATTGTTATTATGCATGTGATGAATAGACTGGTATTTGCATGTTGTGTGTGTGAAATCAATTTATTTTCCACTATGTATTTTCACATGTATCTGCACACGCATTTAAATGTTTATGAATTCCATAATATGGTTGTGGGGGATAAATTTAGAACCCATTGTAATTCACTCATGTCCCCATCGTCGATCGAATTGATGGGTGGGGATGTGATAGGGGACTTGAATTTTTTTGTTGGGGGATGATGATATTTGGGGCCAAAAAACCTTGAAAGATCCATTATTTGATTTCTTTATTAGGAAATTGGATGATTTCTCTTTTCATGATATCCTTCCTTCTAGGATTCAGCCCACTTGGAGAAACATGTGCTTTGGTGAGGATTGTATTTCCAAATGCCTTGACATATTTTTGGTGAATGATGGGATCCTTTATGGGGATTCCAGTATTTAGCAATGGGTGATCACTGGGGGTGATTCTGATGTTTCCCTGTTATGATGGAGGTGGCTTTGGATACTGCTAAGCCTCCCAGTCCCTTTAAATTTTGTTCTACCTAGATGGAGGATGATCCTTTTACCAAGATGGTCAATGATATGTTGACCCCCTTTGATGCTACCAGGAGGGAATCAATAGCTATGCAATTTGTAATCAATTTGAAGAAAATCAAATAAAAAAACCTGGCTTGGGTTGCTGAGAGAAGATTAGATATACAACAGGAACTCTGTGATATTGAAAAATATTTGGGAATATTTTATCCACAAAACCTAGATGGTTTTATAACTATTGAGTAGAAGAAGTATATAGTGGAACTATAATCTAAAAAACATAAAATCTTGTTGGAAAAAGAGGCTCAGTGAAGGCTCAAAATTTGGGCTATATGGCTGAAATGTGGTGACAATAATACTAAGTACATTCACAATTTTGTGCATCATTTAAAGAATTCAAAGAATGAGCATGGGGAGGAGGTTCTGGGCATAGGAACCTTGATTCCCTGGGGGTCAATCACTTCAATAATATATTATAGGAAGACCAAAGAGCATCGTTGTCTTAAATGTTGAGAGTATCTTCCTTATAACCCTCTTTCATTAATGAATATATTAAAATTTTTTTGTAAGAACTCGACTCTTCTAAGGAATTAAAGGAAACTATTTTGAATTCGCAAAAGGAGAAAATCCATGGCCCTGATCGTTGTCCTTCTAAATTTTTCTCTTCTTTTATGGATTTGTTTGGAGAAGATCTTCATATGGTCATTGAAGAGTCTAAAATTAATGGTAGTATTTTAGAAGCCTTCAATGCTACATTCATCACTCTTATTCCCAATTTAGATAATCTCACTTCCATGGAGGAATTTAGACTTATTTCATTGTGCAACTTTCTATACAAGTCGATTTCCCAAATGATTGCTTCCATGATTAAAGGTATTCTCTCAAGTTTAGTCACTCAGGAACAATTTTATTTTTTATCTGGAAGACAAATTCATGATTCTATTGGTATTGCACAAGAGGTCTTACATTATGTGAAGATCAAACATTCTCCATATTTGGTAGTCAAGATTGATATCTCTAAATCTTATGATAGAGTTAATTGGATTTATTTAAGATTAGTGTTGTTCTAGGTGGGTTTTGATTTGCAGTTTTTGAATTGGATTATGTCTTGTGTCACATCCGTTTCTTTTATTGTACTAATTAATGGCTCAACTTCTCCTTTCTTTAGGCTTGGGAGGGGCCTAAGACAAAGCTTCCCTCTGCATCCTCTTCTATTCATATTGGTAGTCGAGGGCTTGAGTAGACTAATTTTACATGCAAAGTCTAAAGGATCCATTTCATGTTTATCTGTTGGAGGAAACTTGTTTGTTACCCAATTGTTTTTTTTGAAGATATTTTACTTTTCTCAAATGGATCTAGAAGAGAGGTGCTTCTACTATAGGGTATGTTAAAGCTCTTTGGTGAAGCTTCTAGCATGGTTTACGATATGAGGAAGTCCTAATAATCCATTATGCATATATCACAAGATGATCTGGAATGGATCTATGCTCAATTGGCTTTCGATGTGGTGGATATTGAATGATACTTGGGATTTATTCTAAAACCCAATGACTATCAGAGAAGGGATTGGGCTTGGCTCATTGGGACAGTGGAAAAAAGGTTGCAGTTATGGTGCAATAAGTGGCTCAATAGATGTGGTAGAATGATCTTAATCAAATCTATTCTTGAATTTGTCCCTATTTTTTGGGTGTCTATGGATTATGTGCCCTCTAGAAATTTGGATCAAATTAGGAAGATATGTTATAATTTCTTGTGGTAGGAGAAAAGGAAGGATAATCCTATTATTGGTTTGCCTGGAAAAAAATTGCTAGGCCTAAGGCTCTGGATGGTTGGGGCATCCCCATTTTTTTGCTAGAGCACTTGCAATTAAAAGTGTTTGGAGGATTCTCAAAGGTGATGGAATGTGGGTAGAATTTGTTTATAAGAAGTATATTTCCCCTTTGACTATGGAAGAGTGGTTCATAATTGAAGAGAAATCCTACAGGAACATTTCCAATTTGTGGCATGCTATATTAAAAGCTTTTGATGTCATAGGTGACTGTTTAGTTTAGAAGATTGGTAATGGTAGAAATGTTCGTTTAGGCTATGATTCTTGGATTGGAAGTGGTGATAGACACAGATTTACTTTGACACTAGTGGAGGGATTAAGAGAACATGGTATCATTTCAGTGGCCCATATCAATGACTTAGCTAATACTACAGTAATCTCTTAGAACTAGTTATATGATGAATAGATGATGCTTTGGGAATTGTAGATGCCGAGGATATACAGGCTTGGTAGAGATACATCAAGGATCTTAAAGAAAACCATATAATACTAAAGGATAGTGGGGATTCACTTATTTGGTCTAGGAATCCTTTTGGAGGTACTTACCTTCCTAGAATTGGATATGAGGTCATAAGAGAAGAGGAGGAGGCTATTGAGATACTCTAGTGGAATGAATATATTTGGAAGTTCAAGTGAAATATTTTAATGTGGCTTGTTTTGTCAAATAAAATTCCAGTTTGGGACCTTCTATTGAGAAAAATTTGGTAAGGACCAGACATATTTCCTTTATGCAAGGAAGGTAGTGAGAGCATTGAACATCTTTTTATATCTTGCTCTTACATCTTAAGGATGTGGGACCATGCATCTGAGGTTTGTGATCTTCCCTTCAATTGGATTGACATCTCCCTAGATGATGCATTATATATCTAGATTAACAATTTGGCCAATAAGGATTTTTTAGCCCTGCCTGTCATCTTCTCTTGGGGTGTTTCGCATGTCAGGAATTTGGTAACTTTCGGGGATTCATTTATTCATCCAGTCGTCTTTGTTGATAAAGGCCTATCTATTCTAAGACACTTTCCTCAAGTGGATCCAACTGTTAAAGATATTCCCATTAGGGTTGAATTTATAGATAAGGACCACCCTTGTCTATATTTTGATGGTGCAACCCAGGGACATCCTTCTTATGAGGGTGCCGGTGGCATTCTTTTCATCAATGATCAAGTGTGGCATAAATTTGCAACAAGTACAACTACAGGGTACAATTCAAACAATAGAATCGAGCTTATGGATCTTAAGCTATCTATGATCCTTGCTATTTAGAAAGGTGTTCAGTTTTTATAGTTTTATGGCAATTCAAAATTGGTCATTGACTAGATGAAGGAGAGGAGAGCTCCCAAGAATATTCACTTGAAGACCATTTATGAAAAACTACAACTATTGAGGAATCATTTCCAAGATGTTTTCTTTACCAACATCTACACAGAAAGGAACTCTCTTGCAAATTCTCTCTTCAAGGAGGTCTTACAGGTGGCGAAGGCATATTGGATTAGATGGGATAAAGATGAACATGGGGAAATGACTTACAATCCAAACCCTTATCCAAGGTAATTCACTATTATTTTTTCATTTTCAAGTGGGTAACTGAGAAGTTTATCTACAGTTTTTTCCTCTTTTTCTCTATTTTCTACAGTGGGGACAAGTTTTGATGGTAGTCAATGTTAGATTATCCTTATCTTTTTGTGGTCCTTACGGGTGAATGTCTTCATGAGATAGGAATACCGAGATCTATGTTGGGTTTTTCTTTACTTTAGTTTATCAATGATTTTGTAGTTGAGTGATACACCTCTATATGCAAAGATATGGTGGTTGAGTACTCACCATAATGAATATTTTATGTAAGATCTACATATCTCTACAATATGCAATCCATTTTTATAAATATATTATGTTTTTTTTCCAGGAAAAAAAAATCAACTATATAGATCGGGAAAAATAAAACTCTCATATACATGGAATTATATAAATTATTTATTTAAAAATATACAACTATGACCAATGATCAAATTTGAAGGGTGGGTCTTAAATCCAGAAGGGCATTTTTTCTTGGATCCCTTCAAAGATGAAGGGAAATATAAATAACTGTACTTCAATTGACAAGTATAAATTACCTAAACTCTTCCCCCCAAAAATGTATAAAACAAATATTGCCCATCAAAATTTTTATAATCATGAACAAATAAGCACTCCTTAATATTTACATGAAAATGATATCTTTTCAATAAAACCTAACTTGAACACATTAATTTTTCATATATGTAACATTAATTTTACAATTCATTAAGATAACAATTATTTTGTTGTTTTTTTCGGGGTTGGAGCACATTTCATTATACATAAAAACTAATTAGACTATGCAATAACCATATTGGGGCATCCACATGATCTTATGGATGGTGTAGGACATTCTAACTAGATATAGTCTTAAAATGAAACTAGAACCATGATAAAATTACTTATTGTTAACTATGTACAAAAGGAAGCCACCAAGCAAAGCGAGGCTATAGTAAACCTACAAAAAAAAAATACATATAAAACCAACCAAAAACTTAATTCAAACTGGAGAGAGGGCATCCATTCAAGCCCGAGAGATGTAGGAATCATGGGAATTAGGTGCCTAAGAAAAAATAATACAACTCATAAAACATTAAAAAAAACCTCCATACCAAGCAAGTTAGCAACGCTAGCATCACAGGGGATGGGGCATCAAATTTTATTTTTCAACACTTGTTGCGACAACATATAGGTATGGGATGGAGGGGAAATGGAATCAAGCCTAATTCAACTAGAGACTTGCAACTCACTGCATGTTTGAGTCTAGACAATCAGCCTTTTAAATTGAACCAAAAAACCAAAAGAAGTTTGTTAATGGTTGGATTTGAGAAAATTCTATATGTGAGTAATTAAGAGCTCGAAGATCTAAAATTGGTTGTGTTTTGTACCAATCCACGATTCTACGAATTTGCAGTCAATGGCTTGAAATTTAAGTGTTTTAATGAAAATAATTAATGTATCTACCTCTATGTCAAAACCATTTTCAATGCTGATGCGGGCCACTGCCCTCCTTATTGTCTTACCAAAAGGCATGCGAATGAGGAAGAAGACTTAAAATTGTGGACTTCACGTTCAAAGAGTGCCTTACAATCACATTGATAAGGAGTGATAAGAAGATCACAACAATCCAACGTGTCAAATCTTAGTCGATAGTGTCAATTAAATAGTTATATGGTAAATTTAATATAAGACTTACTTATAGTTGTCTCTTACTCTTTGAATCTTGACACATTTGATATTTTATGGTTGTCTATGTGCCTTGACCCAATTGATATTATAAGGTGAGGATGCACATGCATGATAATCCTTAGTTATACTATGAGATGAGGATTTAAAGAGAAGAGGATGTAAAGACATGTAATTTTTATACGTATTTTTGTGGTGAGTACCGAAGACAAATATGGTGAGAATAATCCTTAGTTATGAATATGAGATGAGGATTTAAAGAGAAGAGGATGAAAAGACATGTAATTTTTATACATATTTTGGTGGTGAGTCCCAAAGACAAATGTGGTGAGAAACCACATATGTTTGGAAGGACGGAGGGAGATTACATCATGATCATTCCACCCATCAAATTGAGACTATTCCCGAGCCATTTTTTTAAAATTTTTTTTATTAATAACCATTGTGGTGCTTTGGTCCAAATGTTTTTTCTAACTCATTGTTTCTCCATATTGTGTGCCCAATTCCACTTCTCTATATCAATGCATAAATCGACCTCTACACGGTTTGTGGTTGTCACGTCCCCATTTTGACCCCCTTTGTAAATGATGTAAATATTGTAACTTAATCATGGTGAGGAGCTCAAGGCCAAGGCCCCACCATTGACTTAGCGTTTCATGTATCGGCAATTAAAATAGATGCCTGTGGTTCTTGTGCGAGATGGGCACAATGTATATAAAACATCATGTAATTTCGAATTTTAATGAAAGAAACCCACAACCGGCTATGCAATGCAACAAAAGAGATGGGGCATGGTTCTACAAGGAATAGGGAGGGAAATTATTCAAACCCTTGAGCCAATGGTATTAATCCATGTGTAAATGGGGAAACCCATAAACCACCAACTACCCATTTTGTCTCATGTACCCAATCATTAAATTTCTTCCAAGAAATTGGTTAAGGCAGTTAATGCCTTGGGAATGAAAGAGTATGGGCAAGCCATTTTCGTGCATGGACAAGCCATCAACTTGGAAAATCGTGTATTTGCTTATGGGGCAAGAAACCACCCACGAAATGGTGCCCAAAGCCATGGGGAATGGGCAGTCTTCATTCATTCACGCAAGGGGAGCTATCGGGGTCTTCTCTTCACGTTTTTCAGCAAAATCTTGCATTTTCCCATGCCTGGGAGTTCGTTTTTGGCATATGCAGTAGTCTGGGAGTGAAGGGGCCACGTTTTGGGGGCTGTAGGGAGGTCGTTTTTGCCCTTGAATGTCCAGGGACGTTTTTCTAAAAACGGATTTGGCATCCTGGGTCATTTCCCAACTTCCCATTTTCGTTTTTGTGGGTTCCCACGTTTTTTCTAAGTTAGTTGAAACCCCATCTCATGCATCCCACTGTGGAAAACGCTTTCTTCATGCCCAGCAATTGTGGTTGTTGTTAAGTGCATCATGTTTTGGACTTGAATCTGTAAGCAAGAAACTGGAATGGTAGTGGACAGAATTAGCTTGATAAACCTAGTGTAGGGAATATCCTCTCAAGAAGATCAAGAGGGCTGGCTACTTTTCTATGCACACCCTGAGAGCACTAGAAAGGAAGGTATGGCTTGAGGGACTGTGTGGCAGTGAAGAGAATACTTCCTGGTGTTGGGTGTGTAGGCATTGTGAGTGCCAAGCTGAATAGATCTGGGAGGGGTACCCATAGCTCTGTGGTTGAGCTCACTAGCTTAGCAATTCTTCCTTCCCATCTCCTAGCAGCCTGATAAACCCAATTGTAGATTGGCTTGGCTCATTTTGGTGTATGTTTGGCTATGTGTGAGTCTGTTGTTCCCTGGTTCCTTGTAGAGATCATGCCCAGCTCGGGGGTGGCAGTGGTGCTGAAAGATTGAGGAGCACACTGGCCTACGGTTGGGTGGAACGTTGCAGTTGCATAGCCAGTTGCGTGGGACTGCCTTATTGAGATAAGTATTCTCTTGTGTAAATTGGCAATTATCATTTGATGAACATCTTAAATGTATGATGGATGTGAAATTCTTATTACTCCGCTGTGACTTCTGATAATTATGCATCTTCATATCTCTCTTATGTATTATGTGAATGTGTATGCATTTCTATTCTTCAATTTGAATGTTTGATGCTAATGTATGGGGCTGGATGCCCGGTTCAACCGTCACGATCCTCTCCATCTAGCTTGTTGGATGGGAGGGGACGTGACAGAATGGTATCAGAGCTGCGTTGCAGCATTGGGCCTCTATGGGCCAAAACTGATAGAAATTACAAGGGAAGATTTTAAATTTCCTAAGTCTGTTTTTGAAAATTTCCGTTTTAAGACTGTTTTTGAAATTTTTGGTTTAAGACTGTTTCGGAAGGAATTCCCGAATGCCTTCCGAAACAGCGGAAGCATTCGGCGAATCGTTCCGAAATTTCGGAAGCGTTCCGAGAATTTTTCCGAAAATTTGCGAAGGGAAGTTTTTCGGAAGGAATTCTCTTCCGAAATTGCGGAAGGAATTCTCTTCCGAAATTTCGGAAGGATTCCGCGAACCGCTCCGAAACAACGGAAGAATTCAGCCAATGGCTCCGAAACAGCGGAGAAAATTTTTGTTTAAAATGAAAAAAAAAAAAAAATTTTTAAGTGTCGGCGTGAAAATGAATTTTCGGAAGGAAATCTCTTCCGAAATTGCGGAAGGAATTCTCTTCCGAAATTGCGGAAGGAATTCTCTTCCGAAATTGCGGAAGGATTCCGCGAACCGCTCCGAAACAGCGGAAGAAAATTCTTTAAGTGAAAATTTTTTCTAAGTGTCGGAATTTTTCGGAAAGAATTCTCTTCCGAAATTGCGGAAGGGATTCTCTTCCGAAATTTCGGAAGGATTCCGCGAATCGTTCCGCAACTGCGGAAGACTTCGCCGAATCGTTCCGCAACTGCGGAAGACTTCGGCGAATCGTTCCGAAATGCGGAAGAGTTCGCCGAATCGTTCCGCAACTGCGGAAGACTTCGGCGAATCGTTCCGCAACTGCGGAAGACTTCGCCGAATCATTCCGAAAAATCACCCGAAATCGAGGAAGCATTGTGGCGGAAGCATTCCGCGAACGGCTCCGGTACTGCGGAAGCCTTCGTCGAATGGCTCCGCAATTGCGGGAGCATTCGCCGAATGGCTCCGCAACTGCGGAAGCCTTCGCCGAATGGCTCCGCTCGGCAAATCGCCCCGCCGTTGCGGAAGCGTTCGGCGAACTGCTCCGCAACTGCGGAAGCGTTCGGCGAACTGCTCCGCAATTGCGGAAGCCGTCGCCGAAGCGCCTCGCAACTGCGGAAGGCTATAGTGAACCGCCCATTGCGGCAACACCCTGCGAACCGCCGTCGCGGCCGGATTCAGCGAACTGCCCGTTGCGGCAGGATTCCGCGAACCGCCCGACGCGGCGTGATTTGTAAAAAAAAAAAAAAAAAAAAAAAAAAAAAAAACGAGGGCGCTGCCCTCGACCCGCCCTGCTGTGGCGCCCCTTGACCCCCTTTTTCTTCTCCCCTCATATTTCATTGTTGTGATTTGACAAATTGTTAGTATGGCATTTTTCCACGTGCATGAAGTAATTTGTGAATTCTGAGAATGTAATGCAGCTAACAATTGTTTTGATAAACACATTTCAGAAGAGTCACAGTTACAGCAGGGTAACACTCTAGATAATACAGTTGGAAAGTTTTGGATCTTGGTTGGGCCAAGAAAATGCACATCATGAATGATGCACAGGATCCCTATGAGCCCGAGACAGATGCCATGGGGGAGAACATACAGGTTGAGAATGCTGAGACAGAATCTAATGGGAGAAGAAATCAAGAGACCCCTCCAGATGTTGCAGCCACCATGAGAAGCCTAAGGGTGGAATTGCAAAGCTATAGGGAAGATAATGAAAGGATGATTAAAGCTCAGGAAGAACAAAATCAGCTGAATGCAGCCATGCTGCAGAGTTTAACAGACATCCAAAGGCAAATAAACTCTGGGCATCAGATATCAAATCCAGAAAAGGGTGGAAGTAGCTCTAGAAGAAATTCCCGTAAGAGGGCCAGTAGCCCAAGAAGAATTTCTACAGACAACACATATAGTCCAGAAATCTCTCCTAATGAGTCATCTGACTCTGAAGAATCCATTGAGGGTTCAAGCTCTTCATCTCACATGAGTAAGAGGAAGAAACACTACAAGAACAGTTCACATGGGGAATTTAAGAAGGCAAAACCTCCTACATTTGACGGAGAGGTAAAATCTGGTCAAGAAGCTGAAGCTTGGCTTCTTGGGATGAGAAAGTACTTCCAAGTCCAAGACTACTCGGGAAATATGAAAGCAAGGGTAGCCATCTTCAACTTGAATGGAAGAGCATCTATATGGTGGGAACACACCAGGCAAGTGAAGAAGATCAATGAACGGAAGATTGTGTGGAAGCAGTTCAAGAAATACTTCAAGCAAAAGTACCTCTCTGATAGGTACTATGATGATAAGATCAAAGAGTTCCATGAGCTGAGATTGGGACAATCAACCATGGAAGAATATGCAAACAAGTTCTTGGAGCTGCTAAGGTATGTCAGGTATATTCGAGATGAAAAGGTAAAAATTCAGCGTTTCCTAAGTGGACTACCCCAGTCATATAAAGACAGAATTGAGTTTGATGAACCTCGAACTCTAGAGGAGGCCATAAGAAAGGCCAAGTACTGCTTTGATCAAAACAGAAGCAAACCAGAATTCCACAAGGCATGGAAAGATAGGAAAAATGAGAAGTTTGATCAGAGGAAGAAGGGGTTCAAGCCTCCTCAATTCCGGAATCAGCAAAGGCAGCCATCACAGGTTGTGACTAAGCCAACTAGGATGATGGGAGACAAGCCAAGAGATCCAAAGGAGCCAAGAGAACCACTTCAATGTTGGGGTTGTGGAGGAGACCACATGCTTAGGAACTGTCCACATCGGAATGGGAATGCAAATCAGGTTCACAACATCCAAGGAGCTGGAACTGTGGGACAAGTGGCAAGGACAATCCCTAGAATCTATGCAGCAGTAGATGACCGCCAAGCAGATCATCAGTCAACTGTGGTTGAAGTTGAAGGTAAGATTGCTAAGCAGTCTGTTTCTATTTTGATTGATCCTGGATCTACTCACAGTTATGTCACTCCTAGAATTGTTGAGATGTGTGCTTTCAAGAAATTAAGGCATAATAAATCTTGGTTAGTTCAACTAGCCACTGGAACCAAGAGAAAAGTTAGCGAAATAGTAGAGAAATGTCCATTAGAGATGGATGGGCTATTCACTTATGCAGACCTGAATATTTTGCCACTTGGTTCCTATGATATTCTCATTGGAATGGATTGGTTAGAAGCACACGGGGTTAAACTTGACTGCTACAATAAGACATTTGAATGCATGGACGAAGAAGGAAACCCGAGGGTTGTAAAAGGAATTCCAAAGGTGACTTCTGTTAGACAGGTTTCAGCCATGCAACTAAAGAAGTTCTGTAGGAAGGGATGTCAATTGTATGCAGCCCACATTTTAGAGGCAACAGAGAATGAAACTCTTAAATTGGAGGACTATCGTGTATTGCAAGAATTCAGGGATGTTTTTCCTGATGAGATTCCGGGACTCCCTCCAAAGAGAGACATTGACTTTACAATTGAACTTGTGCCAGGAGCGGCACCAGTGTCTAAGACACCATACAGGATGAGTACACCGGAATTGCTAGAATTGAAGATGCAATTACAAGAGTTGCTGGAAAAGAAATATATTAGGCCAAGTGTGTCCCCGTGGGGAGCACCTGTTCTATTTGTGAAAAAGAAAGATGGAACACTCAGGTTATGTATCGACTACAGGCAGTTGAACAAAGTCACAGTGAAGAATAAATACCCATTGCCCCGAATTGATGACCTTTTTGATCAAATGAGAGGAGCAAAGGTATTTTCAAAGATTGACTTGAGGTCTGGTTACCATCAGGTAAGAATCAAGGAAGAAGATATTCATAAGACAGCCTTTAGAACGAGGTATGGACACTATGAATTTGTAGTGGTACCATTCGGTCTCACAAATGCACCAGCTACATTCATGTGTCTCATGAATAATGTTTTTAGCAAATATTTGGACAAGTTTGTTCTGGTATTCCTAGACGACATTCTCATCTATTCTAAGAATGAAGAAGAGCATGAAGAACATTTGAGAATGACAATGCAATTACTAAGGGAGCATAAGCTGTATGCAAAGTTGAGCAAATGTGACTTCTATAAAGATAGAATTCATTATTTGGGTCACATCATCTCCGACGAAGGAATATCTGTAGACCCTGAGAAGATTGAAGCCATTATGAATTGGCCAACTCCAAGGAATGTGACTGATGTGAGATCTTTTATGGGCCTTGCTGGTTACTACAGGAGGTTTATCGAAGGATTCTCCAAGGTTGCTAACCCGATCACTTCTTTGCAAAAGAAGGGGATAAAGTTTGAATGGTCACCAAGATGTGAGGAAAGTTTTCAACGGTTGAAGAATCTTCTTACAAGTGCACCTATTCTGAAAATTGCAGATCCGGAAAAAGACTTTGTGGTGTGTACCGATGCATGCAATCAAGGACTTGGAGGAGTTCTTATGCAAGACAACCACGTGATATGCTATGAGTCAAGAAAGTTGAAGGAGCATGAGAAGAACTATGCTACTCATGATATAGAACTTGCAGCCATAGTACATGCTTTGAAGATGTGGAGGCATTACTTAATGGGAAGAAAATTCGAGTTAAGGACAGACCATTGTGGTCTGAAGTACTTGTTTGATCAGCCAATGTTAAATGCTAGGCAAGCTAGATGGTTGGAATTTTTGTGTGAATTTGATTTCGAAATCAAACACATAAAAGGGAAAGAAAACAAGGTGGTTGATGCACTCAGCAGGAAGGTACATGAAATGTATGTGGCAGCGCTTAGTACATGCCAACCAGATTTGAGGCAGCAGATTGTTAACCATATGGTTGAGGATGAAGTGTATGAGCAGATAAAGGGCAAATTGCAGCAGCAAAACATTGAAAAGAAGTATGAGGGCTATCATTTGGAAGAAGGCGGACTTCTCACTTATAAGAATAGAGTCTATATTCCAAATGCGGCAGATTTGAGGAGGATGGTTATGGATGAGATCCATAAAGCTCCATACTCTGGTCACCCAGGATATCAGAAAACAATTACTACAGCAAGAAAATATTATTTCTGGCCAGGTATGAAGAAGGACGTTGCTGAATACATCTCTAAGTGCATGGAATGTCAGCAGGTGAAGGTTGAACACCAACACCCAGCAGGTTTATTGCACCCAGTGCCGATCCCAGAATGGAAATGGGAAATAATTTCCATGGATTTTATTACAGGATTGCCAATGACTAAGAGACAACATGATTCCATCATGGTTGTGGTGGACAAGTTAACCAAGGCAGCACATTTTATACCGGTTAAGTCCACACATAAAGCCGATGCCATTGCAGATATTTTCATGAAGGAAATTTTTAGATTACATGGGTTGCCTAAGGCAATAATTTCTGACAGGGATACCAAGTTCACTTCCAATTTTTGGAAAGCTCTCTTTGCAGATTTGGGTACACAGTTGAACTTTAGCACCGCATACCATCCTCAAACAGACGGGCAAACAGAAAGAGTAAATCAGGTGCTTGAAGACATGCTCCGCATGTATGTAATGGACAAGCCATCCAAGTGGGAGGATTATCTACACCTGGTAGAGTTTGCATATAATAATGGGCATCAAGAATCATTGGGAATGAGTCCATATGAAGCTTTGTACGGCAGAAGGTGTAGGACACCAGTGACTTGGGACAATCCAGTGAACCGAATTGTACTTGGGCCAGAATTGCTTAAGGAAATGGAGCAAGAGGTTGTAAAGATCCGACAAAATTTAAAAGCAGCCCAGGATAGACACAAAAGCTATGCAGATAAACACAGAATGCATAGGGAATTCAATGTTGGGGATCATGTGTATCTTAGAGTAAGATCAAGGAAGAGTTCCTTGAATCTTGGGAGCTGTGCCAAGCTATCACCTAGATATTGTGGGCCATTTGAAGTGCTTGAAAGAATAGGGCCAGTTGCATATAGACTTGCATTGCCTGCTAGCACTAAAGCTCATAATGTTTTTCATGTCTCTTTGCTAAAGAAATATGTACATGATCCTAACCATGTGATTAATTGGGATGTGATCCAGGTGGAACCCGAGGGAGAATTCCAAACCGATCCATTGCGCATCCTAGACAAGAAAGTAACATTGCTCCGGAACCGAGCCATCGGACAGGTAAAGGTGCAATGGAAGCACTACGGTCCCGATGAGGCTACATGGGAGTTGGAGGATGCCATGAGGATGGCATATCCATTTTTGTTCAATTTTGATGAGCACTGAGGACAGTGCTAATGTAAGGGGAGGGGTATGTCACGTCCCCATTTTGACCCCCTTTGTAAATGATGTAAATATTGTAACTTAATCATGGTGAGGAGCTCAAGGCCAAGGCCCCACCATTGACTTAGCGTTTCATGTATCGGCAATTAAAATAGATGCCTGTGGTTCTTGTGCGAGATGGGCACAATGTATATAAAACATCATGTAATTTCGAATTTTAATGAAAGAAACCCACAACCGGCTATGCAATGCAACAAAAGAGATGGGGCATGGTTCTACAAGGAATAGGGAGGGAAATTATTCAAACCCTTGAGCCAATGGTATTAATCCATGTGTAAATGGGGAAACCCATAAACCACCAACTACCCATTTTGTCTCATGTACCCAATCATTAAATTTCTTCCAAGAAATTGGTTAAGGCAGTTAATGCCTTGGGAATGAAAGAGTATGGGCAAGCCATTTTCGTGCATGGACAAGCCATCAACTTGGAAAATCGTGTATTTGCTTATGGGGCAAGAAACCACCCACGAAATGGTGCCCAAAGCCATGGGGAATGGGCAGTCTTCATTCATTCACGCAAGGGGAGCTATCGGGGTCTTCTCTTCACGTTTTTCAGCAAAATCTTGCATTTTCCCATGCCTGGGAGTTCGTTTTTGGCATATGCAGTAGTCTGGGAGTGAAGGGGCCACGTTTTGGGGGCTGTAGGGAGGTCGTTTTTGCCCTTGAATGTCCAGGGACGTTTTTCTAAAAACGGATTTGGCATCCTGGGTCATTTCCCAACTTCCCATTTTCGTTTTTGTGGGTTCCCACGTTTTTTCTAAGTTAGTTGAAACCCCATCTCATGCATCCCACTGTGGAAAACGCTTTCTTCATGCCCAGCAATTGTGGTTGTTGTTAAGTGCATCATGTTTTGGACTTGAATCTGTAAGCAAGAAACTGGAATGGTAGTGGACAGAATTAGCTTGATAAACCTAGTGTAGGGAATATCCTCTCAAGAAGATCAAGAGGGCTGGCTACTTTTCTATGCACACCCTGAGAGCACTAGAAAGGAAGGTATGGCTTGAGGGACTGTGTGGCAGTGAAGAGAATACTTCCTGGTGTTGGGTGTGTAGGCATTGTGAGTGCCAAGCTGAATAGATCTGGGAGGGGTACCCATAGCTCTGTGGTTGAGCTCACTAGCTTAGCAATTCTTCCTTCCCATCTCCTAGCAGCCTGATAAACCCAATTGTAGATTGGCTTGGCTCATTTTGGTGTATGTTTGGCTATGTGTGAGTCTGTTGTTCCCTGGTTCCTTGTAGAGATCATGCCCAGCTCGGGGGTGGCAGTGGTGCTGAAAGATTGAGGAGCACACTGGCCTACGGTTGGGTGGAACGTTGCAGTTGCATAGCCAGTTGCGTGGGACTGCCTTATTGAGATAAGTATTCTCTTGTGTAAATTGGCAATTATCATTTGATGAACATCTTAAATGTATGATGGATGTGAAATTCTTATTACTCCGCTGTGACTTCTGATAATTATGCATCTTCATATCTCTCTTATGTATTATGTGAATGTGTATGCATTTCTATTCTTCAATTTGAATGTTTGATGCTAATGTATGGGGCTGGATGCCCGGTTCAACCGTCACGATCCTCTCCATCTAGCTTGTTGGATGGGAGGGGACGTGACAGTGGTCCTAGCTGCATGCCATTATTTGTAGTTGCATGCCATTGAGTGTTGTTTAGAGTTGCCCCGAGTCTATGAAATTCATTCAAGAAATGAAGTCTTGTAGAGGAGGACTCATCAAACCAACCATTTGAATTTCATTTTGATGAAAAATGAGTGGACATTGCTAGCCATCTTCACATAGGTAGTAGGCACAAAGTTTCAGGTTCGTTTTGGGCCTAGTCGTAGAGTAGTAGTGGTTCTCTGTTGTTACAACCATAGTCGTTGACACATTGCCACACCTTAGATCTCAGCCCAAAGTGACTCGAGAGTCAGAGTCAAATCCTGTTGTCCAGTGGCTCGTAGTCGTCAGTAATCACGAGTCGCCATCTTGCACAACTCAATAGTGAGTGCGTGATGTGAGTGAGTGATTATAACTTATGATATTTCCAATATTTTGAATGACGAGTCAAATTTTATAGCATAGGAATTTCAACATAGAAATTGAAATTTATATGGATGCGTAATTTCAAATGTTGCCCTTCTTTTGAAATGTTGATATAAATTATGTCCTTCTTAATTGGAAGGGTAAAATTCAGATTTTAAATTTTTTTGAAGGAAAATTTTAACTTTACACTTTTAGGAAGGGCTGGGAAGGGTTCAAATTTGAACGCTGACTATGACCTCTCCATTTACATGTAAATTCCATTACGTGTCTTTATATTTATTTATAGAAATATACTTTGTTTTAAGCCTTAATGTTTCATTTCTTCTCTAAAGCTCCTATTCATTTCATTTCCAAGATACAATTACTTTATATTTATTTATTAGTATGAAGGGGAAAAAGAAGGAAAACCAATTTCTCATCGAAGAAATAATAAAGGCGAAAGTATACATAGCCGTCGATGTAATTCCATTAGTGTTTGCATCATTGAAGCACACTTTGAAATATAAATCCATTGGCCTTTTCATCATTGATTATGGTTTATTATTATATATATATATATATATATATATATATATATATATATATATATATATATATATATTTAATTAATTCAATTTTTTTTATTTCAACTTAAACAAGTGAAATTAGTAGCAAAGTGTCATTCATTGGTGAAACTTATGTGCCTCATAATCCCTCGCGGGGGATCGTGAGATGGAAGATCCAACGATGCTCCTCTCATATGCGCTCTCCCTGAGGGGGAATCTATAGGGCACATAAGTTTTGCTGTCATTCATTTTCAGTTTAAAAATCCAAAATTGACCTCTTACCTTAACTGTCTTCATACCATAATTGTTAGTGGCTTCATCATACATGTAGTTTAAAAGTTCTACGATTTCAAACATAAAAATTTGATTTTTCCGATATGAATTTGAAAAAATCCGACATAAATTTTTAAAAATTCTGGTTACAACTTTCAAAATTTGAAATTTTGGCTATCCATGGGTTTTTTATGGTGTTGAATCCATTTCTACTATCAAAATCGCCATTAAAACATAATTAAATTCAGATATTGCAAAATAAAAAACATTGG
Source organism: Larix kaempferi (assembly GCA_027924585.1). Classification (NCBI taxonomy): domain Eukaryota; kingdom Viridiplantae; phylum Streptophyta; class Pinopsida; order Pinales; family Pinaceae; genus Larix; species Larix kaempferi. The sequence goes on from BSBM01000034.1 coordinate 19,586,301, forward strand.
ATTCTAGTGAAAAGCCCCACAACATTTAAATAATCCATATTAAATTGTTTGAAGACTTAGCTGCCACCTTCAAATCTATGTAAAGTTAAAGAGTTCTCATGCATTGGTTTTTTGTGTCTTACATGGTATGGCATTGAATGAAGAGGTCCACCTGGCCTTTCCCCTCTCTCTCTCTACCTTGGGCAGTTCGTGGCAGGCAAATGGTTAAGTAGGAACTCTCCTCTCCTCTCCAGAATACTCATAAGTGTAAATCGGGTTGGGAAATAAAAGCCTAACCATCAATAAAACTAAAGAACCTTACTTGTTACCACTCAAACAGCTCCTCCTCGCCCTCCTTATGTAAGGCTTCATCATTCCTTGCCCTATGAGGGAAAAAAATATGTATACAGGTAGCTTGGACGGGCGCTTGCTGGCATTCTTACTGGCCTAGCAGGAAAGCACTTTTAAGTCCAAATCTACTAGAGAGATGATCATATAGAGAGGTATTGATGTATAGATATAGAGACTACCTAGGCAATTAGCCTTAATAGACTCTCTTAGTTTTTAGCAGTAAGTTCCTTTCCCAGAGGGAGAGGAGGCGATGTGGGTGTTTTGACCTAGGGATTCTCTCTATGGCGATGTGTTTTCCCAATAAGAAAGAGCCGAATTACAAGAGAGAATCAAGACTGCAACTGCCAGGTTGGGGGGATTGCTTAAAATAAGGAAGCTAGGGTGTGGCCTTATGACTAGCTGGAAATCTATTTATTATTAGTGGACCGGTCAAGTAGTGGGCCTGCCTGACTATCTTAATTATATAGAAAACATGATGGGCGAGGGAAGAGGAATATAATACCTTTATTATACTCTTATTACACTGGAATAATCCCTTATACATACTTTGTTGATACTTTACTTGTACTATATTAGTTATCTTAGTATGAGGAACCTTATAGACTCTCTCATGTTTATGAGCTTCTATAACTAAGCTAAACAAGAGGTTGATTAAGAGCTATCTGTTTACTAGTAACTACTACTCAATGGTTATACTTATTTCCATAATAATTACTATCTATGACACTGCCAACACCATTCGTATCAACTAGCTTGAATAGGATAACATAACCAACAAGTGAATATGGGCTTAGTACTAGTCATAAGCGTAATGAGTAACATAAGCTATCATGCACTCAATAAGAGGTTAGCTAGTCAGCTTTTCATCATCCCAAGCAATTGGTCCGGTCAAAGTTGTTACCGAACCATACCTTTGCAAAGCTTAACCTTGTCCACACGGAAGTTGTCCAATCATACTGTCACTGAGACTAACACTATAGTAGGATTACTTTTTTAGGCATGGGCCTTCATATAAAATAGACTCTCCTAACTTCCTCCTTTACCTTAGCTTATGAAGGAGGGTAGGCACAGGCGGTCATTACCTTAACTTACGAAGAAGGGTAGGTGCAATGGGGCCTAACTTTACGCTTATGAAGGAAGAAAGGAAGATAGGTGCAATTACTCCTCAAACCACATGGTTAGACTTTTTAATATGAGTCTCTCTTTTTAACAATTATATTTTAATTCACTTATGACTTGAGGTCGTTCCCTTGCCTATTTATAGCAATCAATCCCTCTTGATTACTCTTCTCTCCTCTTATTGAGCATTCCCTTTTGCTGTTGACGTTGGTCATTTTGTCCCGTCAATAAAATGGCGCTAGAAGGAGGACCTCAATAAAGTAAAGAGACATTATCCATTGTTCCATGAAAAGAAAAAAAGCCTTTCTCCTATATTGATGATTCTTTTGATAGCTAATTAGATTTATAGTTAAACTCTCATTTTATTTTATATATATATATGAGAAAAAAGATAATTCCTAAAATTACATTTTCAATCCCAAAATAATATTTCCATAATAAGCCCAAAGCCAAATTTGTGATTTGACTTTTGCCATTTTCCTACCAACAATAACTTAAGTAATATCTAAAGTGTATATGGTTATACTCTATTATTTGTCCCGTCAAAGTACAATGCAACTTAATACATCCTAGTTGAATCGTGAGAGCCAACAGAGTTGGAAACGAGAGTTGAGGTCCATTGATAGATTCTGAGCACAAGAGAGGATGGGCCGCCACCCGGTCCAACCGATTGCCATCCATCAATGTGCCATATGTGCATCTAACACTCGATCCGTTTTTTTATAGCTTTCTTAAAATTAATTTATACATTATATAAAAATCATATATTTATCTATGGCATTTGAAATATTAAATTTAAAATAAAATCCCATACATGCTTTATGACATCTACCCTTCTCAAACCCTCACAACAAGATGTATTTTTTTTTTCCGAAGCAGGGTAACACGGTTCTCTTCCTGTCTGCGCCGGTCAAGCCCGAAAGCAAGCGCGAGGCAGAGTCATAGAAAGGTCCGATCCAACCAGCCATTGCCCGTTTGAGCGACTGTGTTGAATCCTCCCAACAACCCAAACCTGGCCACCTGAAATAACTTGCTGGTGGTCCGTAAGGGAGCAGACTGCTGCTTCTGCCAGACACCTCTACCGCGTTGAAGCCATGCTAACGTTTGAGGAAAACATGTCCTTTGCCCAATCAGGAGGCAGTTTAACCTCATACTCCAGGAGGTAACAGCGGTTTCAGCCTTTCGAAGTACCAAAGATAAAAACCAGTTCCAGAATAGGGTCATCACTGAGGCTCGCCCGTAACCGTCAGGTACCGTTAGCAATGGTACTGAACCTGTTGAGTTTATGTTCCTCCAAAGAGCCACAACAAGATGTATTTACAGTAATACTAATAATAAATATACTATGAATTTTTTAATTTTTTATATTATGTAAATATATACATAATATATTGAAATTAACCATCATGTACCGTTAGCAATGGTACTGAACCCTGTTGAGTTTATGCTCCTCCAAAGAGCCACAACAAGATGTATTTACAGTAATACTAATAATAAATATACCATGAATTTTTTAAATTTTTTATATTATGTAAATATATATAATATATTGAAATTATTGTAGTCGTATTTATGAAAATTAGACATATTTTAAAATTTAACAGAGTATTAAAGCAAACAAATTTTATATAAAGCAAACATGATGATTATGTGAATATTTTAAGCACATAAAACAATTATATCTTAATTGATTTTTAAATGTTAAATAAATCTAAAGCTCACTCTTATGTCTTTCTATGTTTTTTTATGAAGAAGTTAATTTTCTTTAGTTCATTTGATTAAGGTGTGGGTCTCGTAGGGCAACAACCATAACAAAGGTTGGTATGGCCCAGGTGTGATCCTTAGGTGACTTTTTAACTAATAATTCATTGCTATCGACCCCGAATGATGAACAATCGAACAAACATTAATAACCTATTAAAAATATTTAAACCTATAAAAATATAAAAACATTATATTCTGTATTTATCCACTTTATACCATAGTAGCATAATTCCAGTATGAATACGATTCGATACGAAAAAAATATGTAATGAAAAAATCTAGTACGAATAAAATACGGAAGTAGACTACGTATATATAATATTTTTTAATCCAGTATTAAAAAATATACAATAAATTTACATAGACATTTCTATAATAAAATCAAATATATTTAAAAAACATAAAAATATAATTTCAACAACCTGCCATATGGCAATAATTATTTTAATAAAAAAGCCGAATTTCCATACATAAAATACCAATATGACCGAATTATGCTACTATGCTTTATACAGCGTGCATGTCCAACTTTCACTAACCACCACCGCAGCGATAACGATAGCAATCAAAATGGTCAGTAGTAATGTGATCACTAAAATCAAACCGACACCCCATAACTACAGCAATCAATATTGCCGGTCGTGCTGCCAAGGAGGGAACTAGTTGAGGGTGACTATTATCTGTTCTTTGGGGATTCTGTTGACATTTTCAATTGAAGTGAATGGGCTTGTGATACGTGGCACTTAATCTTCTTCTAAAATATTTTAGAGTCATATAGTAGACTTTGAAAGTATAGTTTTTATTAGTGATGGATTGGTCGCTGTAATATGGTGGGTTGATTTTAAATTGTTTCAACTTTTTTTTATGTTAAGTAAAGTTTATGAAATTTTAGGTATTAAATTTAATTTTTTATAAATAAATAAATAATTAAAAATTTTTAAATTTAAATTAATTAATTTTGTGATTGATTTATAAGGATTTGATCATTTTTTTGGTGTGTAAATAAATTATTGAACTCTAAAATATTTAAAAATAGAAAAAAATGCTAATATTGACTAGTTGCTCATAAAAAATGTTGTGCTGCTCATTAAAATGATGCCCATCCTCTCTTGTGCTAATATTGTATCCTCACTATAGATGATTTGACTCATTTCAAATTGCTTGATATCCGCACATCTAAATAAAAACCCGGAGAAATCTAAATGTTTACTGGCAAAGACACACATAATCTATGTATATAATGGTGGCACATATCTCCATGCACATTTTTCCATATGTGCAAAGTAATAGCTAATAATCCAGAGAAATTTAAATGTTTATTGGCAAAGACACTCATAATCTCTGTATTTAATGGTGGCACATATCTCCATGCACATTTTCCCATATGCGCAAAGTAATAGTAAGATGGCTAGCTAATTTTATAGATATCAGTCTCTGAATTCAATCTTGAAGCTTGGTATTACTCTGCCCTCAATCTTGTTATTTGCAAACAATAGTTTGTTAACTTCAATCTTTTCCTATTAAGAGTGGATATGCAACTTCAAATCTGCTACTTCAATTGAGCGTGAACATAGAAATTATCCTTAAGTTGAAAACAAGGAGCGACGTGCATACCAAAAATCTTCCGTTCCTCTTAACCTTCCTCCTCCCGATATGGTGGATTTGGATATCATGGGTAAGCTTCAGCACTATGACCCTTTATTTTATCATTCACTTAATGAAACCAAAAAATATTTTATCAGAGATTTGGATTTAAAGAAAAAGTCTGGAAGTGTTAACTCGTCCTCTCACATCTCCCCCAACTGATCTCATGATGATCGCCTTGGAGATACACCTGTCCCGTCTTTTGGTCAAGAAGATAATGGTTCCTTTCCTTCTCGGTCAGACTCCGAATCGCTCCCATCTTTCCCTTCTTTGTCGGACACTGTTCTGGTTTCCTCTGACCCTTCCCCTCTGCGGGAGTTGGATAATCCCCCTCCCCCGTTTGATAATACTCCTTTGATGATCTCTTCTGACTCTTCTACTTAGCCTGATGGTCTTGATGTGGCTCCTAAGGCATTGAAGTCCTCGGGGATACCTGTTACGAATCCACACTTGTTGGTGATCCCTTCCTACTATGATATGGTTAAAAAGGAGTCCTTACCTACCTTCTATAAAAATCATAAGGTTGATCCGGTATCTGTTGTTGGGCCCTCTAGTCCCCGAGTGGGTCCTCAGGTGGACCCAAAGAACCTTACGAAGGGGGGTCGTTTTGGTGGTTTGGCCACTGATTACTCTCCACTACAAACTCGTAGTGCGAGGAAGGCAAAGGGAAGCTTACAAAAGGGTCAGCCATGGGAGGATCCAATTGATGGCGCGACTCCTGATATCTCCTCTCCTAATTCTAGGGCGCTTAGAGGCATAAAAGCCCTTGCTCGGGGTCGCAAATGATTTGTTTCTCCCTGAATATCCAGGGAGTGTGGGGCCTCCCAAAAATTCTATCCCTCAAGCGCACGCTACTTATTGTCAGAACAAATATTGTTCTTCTTCAGAAAACCATGGTTTGTGATGTAAAGGCGAGATCATTTTTTGCAAAATTAAAACCAGATTGGATGACTTGAGCCATTGGGGCCACTGGTCTGTCAGGTGGTCTGTTGGCTGCTTGGAATCCTCGGTTTTTGGATCTTAATTCATATATTGTTTCAGTGGGGATCCTCTTATCTGGAAGGATGAGGGGTTTTGATGGTGGCTTAAATATTTTAAACTGTTATGGTCCTTACCGGGATAGGGAGTCTTTTTGGGAAAATGGTAGCTCTAAAAAGCTCTTTGACTTGGAAAATCGGATTTTGGCAGGGGATTTGAATTTCACATGGGGGGCTTCGGAAGTCTGGGGTTAGCGTGCCGGATTGGATCCCTTAGGTGATTTTTTTTAGGGACCTTTTTGCTTCAAAACAGTTGATGGATGTTGAACCTGTACCACTAGCTCCTACTTGGACAAACAACAGATGTAATGAGGCTCTCATATCTAAGCGTTTGGATCAGTTTCTTATCTCTGGGAAACTTTTGGATAAATTCTTCAAATATCGACCTTGGATTCTACAGTACTGTATCAGCGACCACCTCGCTATTATCCTCCAAGTTGATACTGAAGTGGTCCACCAGGTTTATCCTTTTAAATTTAACTCCGCCTGGTTATCGTACCAATCTTTCAAACAGGCTATGGGTGCTCATTGGGGGTCTGTGGATGTTTCAGGTGAGTTATCGGTGATGGACAAGCTGGTGGCCAAACTTAGAAGCCTAAAATTATACATGGCTAAGTGGACCAAAAAGAAAAAAAAGGAATTGGCGCTGGAACTTGAAAATATTGAACACGAGTTAAGTGTCTTCCTTGATAGGTCTATGAAGGGCCAACTTAGTAGTAGTGATCTGGAATCTTTCTTGGATTTGGAGAGGAGAAAATTAAAACATCTGAATTTTCAAGAGGAGTCTTGGAGTTTAAAAAGAAGGGCACTTTGGATCAAGGCGGGGGACCAAAACACTAGATTATTTCACAAATTTGTTGATGCTCGCAGAATACAAAACACTATTTGGGACCTAAATGATCATTCTGGTAGGCGGATCTCTGGCTTAGGTGAGTTACAGGATGCAGAAAGGAATTACTTTCAAGAGATATATCAGGATCCAAAATCAGCATCTATGATAGAGCAATTCAAGGTGATTACGAAATACCCGAGACTATTCTCTGATGTGGAGGGGGATGAGATCTTTAGGGGACAACTCTTCTGGAGATTGAAAAGGTTTTGCGGAGATTTGCAAAGGACAAAGTCCTTGGTCCTTATGGCTAGGTTGTTGAAATTTTTATCTAATTTTTTGATATTATGGGGGCTGGAATTTGGGATTCCTTGGAAGAGACTCGAACCTGTGGTGTGGTCTCGGGTGCTATTAATTCAACTTTCTTAGCACTCATTCCAAAAAAAATTGCATCCGGAGGATTTTGGTGATTTCAGACTGATCTCACTTTGCAATTTAATCTACAAGGTTATTTCCAAAATCATTGCTATTAGAATCAAGCCAGGTTTATCGAAGTACATTTCAATGGAACAGTTTGGTTTTCTTGAGAACAGGCAGATTTTGGATGCTGTGGGGGTGACTCAGGAGGTTTTTCACAGTATTAAGAAAAAAAATCTCAGCTCTCTTTGTCTGAAGCTAGAATTGGTAAAGGCATATGATCATGTCAACTGGACTTTTCTTCGTCTTATTCTGGTTCAGATTGGGCTGCCGTGGCCGGTGGTAAAGTGGATTATGGTTTGCATTTCTTCACTGAAATTTGCGGTGATCATTAATGGTTTGCCTTCGGACTTTTTTAAAAGCTCAAGGGGGCTTCGACAGGGCTTCCCTCTTTCTCCACTACTATTCTTGTTGACTATTGAAGGGTTGAGTAGGATTATCCTTCGGGCAAAAAGGGATGGAAGCATATATGGTATCAAGATCACTGAGCAGGTTTCGGTGACCCACACTGTATTTGTTGATGATGTCATGCTGTTTGGTCCTGGCTCGATTCCGGAATGGAAATGTTATAAAAATATCTTGGATATTTTTTGTCATGCCTCTGGGATGTTGGTCAGTGTTACTAAATCTTGGTTTCTGGAACACAATGTGGATCCGACGATCAAATCTCAGGTTAGTTTATTTTTCCCTTATAACTTCAAAGATATATCTGAGGGTACCATATACCTGGGATTTTTTTTCTGAAGCCAACCAATTATCACATTTGTGACTAGTTGTGGATATTTAAATGATTTGATAAATGTATTAACAACTGGTGTTGGCATTGGCTTACACTAGGTGGTAGACTCACCTTAGCAAGGTCTGTGCTCCAAAATCTAGCGGTATATTGGTTATCTCTCACTAAGATCCCCAGGACTATTTTGAAAGGTATGCGAAAACGTATCTTCTCTTTTATATGGGCTGGCGGGGGAGACACTTTCAAGTTTCACCTTGTCAAATGGAAGTCACTAGCCCACCCTCGGCAAATGGTGGGTTGGGCTATAAAAAATTTGGAGCATTTTGATTTGGCTTTAAAATCCAAGAGCTTGTGGAGAGCTCTGTTCGGGGGTTCTACTTGGAGTACACTCATTCATGGAAAATATTTGAAATCAGTTCCATTGATTTATTGGTTCAAACGTGGTCCTCACAAATCTAGGGGCATCTTAAACATTTGGAAAGGTTTGATGGGATCCTTTTCACTTATCGCAGACTGGTTGGCTTGGGTTCCTGGAAATGGTCAGGATATCCAGTTGGGTGTTGATCCCATTGTGGGAGGGCCATCGGTTTACAGATTATCAAATGACCTTATTGGGGTACTAAGGTCCAAAGGTTACTTTGTTCTCTTTCATGCCATGACTCGATCGCTTAGGCCCTTTGGGGGTCGTTCAACTTGGATCTCGGCACAATAGCTCGGTCTTTCTAGTATTTTGGCGGTGGAATGGGAATATTTTGTTCAGGGTTTGAGGAATTTAAACATCACACTACTGGATAATGCTGATCAGTTGGTTTGGTCATGGAATTTAATTGATGGGGTGGTCACACGACTCTTTAGTCACTAGTGGATCCCTGTCTGCGAAGTGGTGGTTCACAAAATTATGGAAATTTCATATGCCACTGAAAATAAAATGCTTCACTTGGCTGGCTTTGAGCAACTGTATCCTCACTTGGGATAACTTGTGTTGGCGGGGGTTTTGTGGTCCAGGTTGGTGTCTATTCTGTCAGGTGCAGGGAGAATTTGTTGATCATATCTTCTTACGCTATCCTTTGGTCAAGGCCATGTGGTTGGTGATCAACAACATCTGTGGGCGATGACTCCATTGGGGTCAGATTCTCTGGAGGATGGCTTATTGTTATGGGGGAGTTGTCACAAGGAATGGGAAGCTCTTCCTTGTTTCATTCTCTGGGAGGTTTGGCGGGCTAGAAACTCTGGCATTTTCGAAGGTGTGTGCACCGATGTGTCGATCTTGAGTGGAAGGGCGTTCGCGGCTTTTATGGAATATAAGGGTGTGGTTTCATCCTGACTTCGACATAGGAGCGTTCACCGATATCAGGCTGAACCTTTAAACTTACTCTACCCTTGTGGTTTTTTTGATGGGGCCTCGCAGAAGGATGGCTCTATTAGTGGGACTGGTGCATTTCTCTTCTTGAGTGTTTCTAGGAGGTTTACGTTGTTGATGAAATATGGTGTGGGTTCCAATTCCCGTAGTGAACTGGTGGCACTTTGGCTGCTCCTTCGGTTTCCTTCATCTAGAAGGATCCCTTGTCTTCAGGTTTGGGGAGAATCGTGTGTCATGATTGATTGGGCTCGTACTTTGTTTTCTATCAATGTGTTGCTGCTCACTCACTGGCTTCATGAGACTCGTTCTTTGATCGAGAGTTTCCAATGTGTCAACTTTCACCATGTATCTCGGGTTTCTAATAATTTGGCGGACGACTTATCCAAGCGTGCTTTATCATATCCTTTGGGCATTTTTTTTGGGAAGACTGGGAGGATGATCACTTGATTGTTGCGGGGTCCTTGGATCATCTCCTTCTTTAGTTTTTTTACTTATTATATATCGGCATTATCCTCTATAGGTTCCTAGAGTTGTTTTGTTTGGCCAACTGCAGGTTGGTTTTTTTTTGGCTGGATATTTTTCCTTTGGTTTGTGCTCTTTTGAGGACGACTCCTCCATCTTCTGCTCGGCTGCCCGTTATCGGTTGCTGATGTGATCTGTTCATTTTGTCTCTGTCAGTGCTCTTTCGTTTTCGCATTTGTGGACTGTTCTTCTATCCACATGTTCGTCCGTGGGTTTTCGTTGGTTCTATCCTGTGCTGTGGTTTGTGTTATTTTGCTAGGACACGATGGGCATGTCGGGTTGTTTTTCATTGCTGTGATCCATGTTATGGGATTCTTGTTTTTTTTTTCGTGAGTTATTTTACCTAGATGGTTGGGTTGTAGCCTCGGTTTATGGATGATGCTTTATGTAACTGGCTGTTTTTATTATTAATAGTAAGCTATTTTATCTTTTTTCCTGTTGAAAAAAAAAAAAAGGTATGTCCTTATGTCCTACTGCTGTAGTTTGAACGCTTTTGGGAAAAATTCTTGTAAGCATAATGAAAATATGAGTTACAAATTTGGCTATAAAAAAACTCTTTCCAAAATGTTGTTATTCCAGACCTTTTAAAATATCAAGATTCTGCACCTATTTTTTTTAAATATCAAATTTCTGCACCTGTTTTTGCATGTCATTTCCCATAACTGTAGAGACTAGTTAAGAGTTGAGTAGGTAGGTTAGCTATGGCTTCACCTCAGACCTTATTAGCACTCTGCAATGGATTATAGAACAATTAAAATACAAATTCGAAGCTCGAGACCACGGACCGTACGACCTCCATGGCCCTGGAAGCTTCGGTCCTGTACTTCTCCACATTGCTATCGCCCTCATCAGAGGGGGAGTTTCTCTTCTTCATATTTTTTGCTTGCTTCTTCAGGTAATCCTCCGCAATTTTTTTAAACTTCCTCTCCCGTGTCTTGTGCTTCCAGTCCTCAAATTTCTTCTCGGCATTATCAGAAACAAAAAAATCCTAAAAATAAGGGAACCTTATCGCCCAAATAGCATGTTAAATGAAGAAAAGAAACAAAATTTAATCCATTACTCTTAAATTGTTCATTGGGAGAGCAAATTACCAGTTCTCACAACTGCCAAAGAAACCAGATTAATAATTTGTTCAAACCACACTAGGAAATTTATTAAAAAAGCCAAAAAATCCAAAAGTGCTTTGATCTTACCTGGCCACCAACGCGTGTAGAAGATGGGGATTGGGCACCAATCGCGCATAATCACTACCACAGAGTTATGAAGATTTATAAGAAAAAATATCAATTCAAACAAAGTTCTTGTTGATATAAATAAAGGAAGTTGGATTGCCAAGATGATGTCCACCAATTTTAACAACAATTAAAAAAGTTTCAATATCATAACAAAATACCATCATAAAAAATAAAAACAGAATAACATTAGAAAAAATGCTTGCAAGGAACATCTGAGGAAATTTTTTGACCATTTGAACTAACCCTCAAAGCTGGGTGAATAAACTTCTTTCTATAGCCACATTTCAAGAATGTTGTTGGATTCATTGTCTAATGGATGTGTACAATTTTTCTCATCTAAACTAACCCTCAAAGTTGGGTGAATAAACTTCCTTCTATAGCCATATTTCAAGAATGTTGTTGGGATTCATTGTCTAATGGATGTGTACAATTTTTCTCATTCAGGCTGCACAGGAAAATTAGTACCTTTGTTGGTGGCAGGGTAACTATTCATGCCTGTTCATATACTATTTGGTTACCACAAAATTTGAGCCTTCCTCATTTTCTTGTATGTTATTAAAAAATTTCAAAATGTTTTACATGAAGTAACAAACTTAAAATCTTTGCCAATATATTCAGTCAGGACATTGATGGCAAAGTGTTTTCCAAAAAAATGAAATGGGGATAACCTAGGCAATTTATACCACTCTTAGATATCATGAATTTTGAAACTGGATTAGTCAAAATATTCAAGACAGTTGGGATTTAGTCATTCTTATCACTCATGAGCAAAAAGCCTTGAATGTAAGGCACATTTCAAGCTATATTTGTGTTGAATAGTTTCAAAATATTCAGGACTGTTGGAATTTAGTCATTCCCGTGCATAAAAAGCTTGAATGTAAGGCACACTACAAGATATATTTGTGTTGAATATTAATGGAGACTAGGAACAAGTTATGTACTAAAACAACACTGTAATAACAAAAACAAATTCCAAAGGTGGATTTGAATTCCAAGAAATAATGTAGATCACAACATTAGTCTTTTGGGCATCCTTTAACAGGACGAGTATAGATTTGAGTAATAGGGGAAAGGATTTCAGCAAATGCCAGAACAATAGGCAAGGCATCTACAAGGATTGATATAAAAAATCACTCAGGACAGGAAGCATGCAAATGAAAGGGAGCTGGGAATTAAAAACCCCAAAATGCAACCAATATTGCTCCCAATCAGAGACAAAAAAATCTACAAATGAAGGGACAAAAATTGACACCATTGTTATTGAGAATATCCTACAAAAACCCAAAATGCAATCAATATTGCTTCCAATCAAACAAAAAATCTGCTGCATATTCCTTTATTATGTTGTTTCTCCCAAAAGCATAGTAGCAAGATTCGAGTACGGATTCGAAAACGATACGGAAAAAATACGTAAAGAAAAAATCAAGTACGGCTAAAATATGGGAGTAGATATCTTATAAATACAAAAAACATATACTTTTAATTTGTATCTATCCAAAATTAAATGTCAAATCCAAAATTAATCACATTCACATGCCAATGTATTCGAAAATCAATCATACATTCACACATCAATGCACTCTCACATAATCAAATTATAAAATTAAAAATATTAATCATACTATTTACAAATTATAATTAACATGTCAACATGAATATTACCCAACTATTAAAAAGTATGCATTATGAAAGGATAATATATGATATTCTCTTTGAACTCTAGCGGATGCAAGTCACTATTGAGCGGTTGACCCCAAATTGTTTAGCCGCTGATTTGATTTTCTTTGGTTCAGGATTATTTTTTATTTGACGGATGGTCAATTTATATGATTTTTAAAAAGTTTTTTGATTTGTCGGCCATGTTTTGAAGTTTCTTATTTTACTATACCAATGCGAATTTAGTTTGGTCAAAATTTGGTAAATAAATTATTGATTGTACCGAACTCATATCATCTCGAATGTTCGTCGTATTTTTATCTTGGTTGTAATTTCCATACAACAACTGCCAATACGACCGTATTTTGCTACTATGCCCAAAAGTGCATCAATCACTTAGGAGAGATGGTCATTTCGATTGAAGAACAATGAGCTGTAACAAAACTCAAACACTGTAATACACAATTATCTTGCACTAAACACCAAAATATCAAATATAAAAATGACAAAAGAATTGTTGGGCGTCACCTTGGGCCTTAACCGCAATCTATATGTGACCGGTGCTGCCATGGCCGCAGCCAGCAGCCCATAAAAATGAAAAGTTTGGGTTTTGTCCTCGTAAACCTTAATCATTTGTATATTAAACCTTGCTACTTGCCACGTCCTACGTTGGTATTCTGCCAGAGGTCAGTTATGTCTGTCAACAGTCTCCTCTGAGCATTGGAAGTATACCTTGGCACAAACCCTATTCGTGGGTTCCTTGGAGATCCAAGCCTCACACAAAGCTGATCCCTCTCCCAATTATCTTTTGTGTGGTATTATTCATTACATCTTAGTGGTATCTTCTATTTGGTGCTATCGTTACCCCTACCTGCCATCGTTCTTTCACCTTTGAGTGTGGATTGATATCACTCATTCACCTCTCCATGCTATCTATAGTGTCAATGCCATGCAGCAAGTTGCATATTAACAAAATCATGTGACTGTTAAGAATTGTAATCTCAATGGTCATAAGTTGGTTATAGTTTGACTAGGACACTTGGTTGTCCCATATTATTGGACAATAGTATTGTTGTGATGTAATCCTATATAAGTTCATGGTTAGTAATAAGAAAACGATGAATATGCTCACTTGTATTCCATTCTTTTATATATTCATATTTTAACATGGTATCAAAGTGTATGGCCTGATCCATACCTGTATCTGGGGTAAGCCTTTTCACATAGTGGAAAGCACACACACATGAGATGAGAACACATCAACATGGAGGAGCATCTTCACAGCTTTGGGGCCGCATCAAATATTTTTTTTATTTTTCTTTGGAAGCACTGACGCACCTGTCCCTTTTGGGAACTACGACACGACGCACCTGTTGCATAGACAAAGCATGTCGCCGACGCACTCTCTGCACAGACGAAGCGCGTCATCGACACACTTGTTGTTAAGGAAAAGCGCGTCGAACATTGTTCACTTGCACGAATTTTGTCCGACGCACCCTGTGACACACTGTGTCAGTTATATAAGTTGTGACACTCTATTTAAAAGACAGTCATACAATATGGCAAGTATCAGCATGAAGCATATCTCCGGACCAATGTTAACCGTCACCAACTATGAGTTTTGGTCAATCAAGATGCAAACGTTTCTCCAACTCAACAAATGTTGGGATATGGTTGAAAATGAGTTCACGGAATCGGCAACAACTGCTGTGGCTGCTATGTCAAATGCTAACAAGAAATCTGTAATGCCTCTCAAGGGCATTAAGAATTTTAAACTAATTAAATATCTATTTTATTTATCTATTTTTGAAATGTATAAGAGTGTCAATACAAGCTCAATTTACATCATGTAACCCTAGCAGCATATAAACAACACATAAGCCAAGTGTAGTCATAACAACATATAAGCAAAATATAAGCATTTTGCAATAGCATCAAATAACTTAGAATTTTTAAAACCTCATTGGTGATTCACACAACATAAATTAACATCATAAATCATGTAGCAAAAGCATCATATGATAATTTTACAACAACATATAAACGTTTTAAAATCACAAGAAAAATACCTCGTTATAAGAATGGTGACGGAGTCCAAATTGAGCAAGCTTTCCTCTTCTTCTCCCCGAGTTACTTCCATCTTTATTGCCCAAAGCGGGACCACGATTTTACCTCCCAACCAACTAGGGTCCTAGCCGGCTCCCTAGCCCCAAGAAAACCATTGAACGGTCCCATCCAAATGGCCTCCTGGCCCTCCGTGCCCGAGACCCCCAGAGAACAGAACAATGATGCACCAGTAGGCTATGTATCAAATCTTCCAAGAGTTCTGAAACTCTTCCAACTCTTCAAAACTTCTCACACCCCAAAATACCCAAAATTCTCTATCCTAGAATACTCTCACCAAAATAATCTTCAAGAGAAAAAGAACCTCCCTCCTTCCACTCTCAAGTCTCATATTTATATCCAAAAATCCTCATCCATCAATAAATTCCCATAAATAATAGTCATCCATCAATAAATTCATTTTCTCCAAATAAATAGAAATTTGATTTAAATAATTAAAATATTAATAAACATGGTTGCAAAGTCTCACTTGTCATGCTTCTATATTAATGCAACTATGACAACCAATTTCTAAAAATTTGTGCAAATCCTATCTATCCATTTATTTATATTATCCTTTCATTCATAAGTCAAATAAGATATTTTCATATACTATATTATATTATGACATATTTTATATTATAAGTATATAATTATATATGTTATTTAATAATCCAATCAATTTATATAAATCTAAATCATTTTAAACAAGTCAACAAACTCATACTTTCAACACACAAGTAATGCTTTCATCAATTCGTCAACCAAGTTACTAATAGATAATATAACCATGTTAACTTATTCATCGGTCGACCAATCATAGTAATGTAATCACGAATTGACTTATGCGTGGCCAGTGCACACGTCTTAAGCGTGCGTACTAATAATCACATTTAATGCTCCTAATAAATCATTATTACATCCTCTCAAACAACATATAGAAGAATAATTAAACACTGCATCATTCATCATTCATAATCATTCATACAAAAACAATAAGACAAAATTAGATAAACATAATGGTGAAATCAAACATATAATCATGATGGTTAATAACAATCAAGAACACCATCCAATCCATCATTGGTACCATCCATCTCATCAGTAATCCAGCCCCTAAATCACCACTACTTCCATCTCCTGACCTCACCATCCCGTCCTCTGCTGCAATATACTGTGGCGTTGACTGCACGACCTAACCACATATAGAACCCGTAAGCGGAAGTGTCGATCGACCACATCGACCAAGCTTCCCCAGCAGGCATCCGCGAGTCGTCATCACACGTCTAGGGGAGTGCGCTACACAAACCTCCCACGACTCCAGGTTTCGGGGGATAAACAGTGGGAATTTCCTCCACCCCCCCTAATAGTACTAGGGTCAACACCCTACATCAACCATACTGTGCCATCACTGTTCTAAGGGGTCCCGTCATTGAAAAACCACTTTGGGCAAGTCACAATTCCTGTCAAAACTCACACTCACCCACAAGTCATAGAAATATTGGAATTCAAAATTAAATAGCATGAAATTTGATATAACGTCATTATACTCATGATGTTCAATACATCTCATGGGCCTTGGCAATATAGGAATCCGCCTATCTCATAGCCAATTAACATGTGGAATAGTTCATCATTAACATGAAACATATATATAGCCATAACCAACTCTTTCAAGTGCCAATCCATATCACTAATACGACATTTACAAATACTCATGTAAGTTATTTTTGCAAACAACTAAATTAGCATTCTACATATGGATATTCTACATTCAATTTTGCATGTTCAAATGAAATAACATATTCATTGTCATTAATAAATTAAAACAATATTTCGAATTACCATACATGCCTCAAAGGAGTCCACATGTCCACATAACAATTATCTTGATCAATCTATCTTAGTAAAATGGATAATAAGCAAATGCATTGCTAAGCTAATTCACATTAGAGTTTTTAATTAAAGACTATCAAAATATGGGGTGTTACAAAATCCTTTGAAGAAATCTGAGATCAAAATCTCACGGCAAAATGGTTGATCCAAAGCTGCATTGAGGATTCCATCTTCCCATAGATCTCAGGAGCTACCACCGCATATCAAGCATGGAATCTCCTTGCAACTACATACAAAGGTACCGACATAATTAAAATAGTAATACTTTAAACCCTTAGACTTCAGTTTGAAAGTCTTAAGATGAAGGAAAATGGAACTATTTATTAGTTCACGACTAGGGTTTAAGGTATTGTGACTCAATTCCAAACCTATGGTGAGGCCTTGGAACAAAGGGTTGTTGTTCAAAATATTCTTAGATGTATCACTAAGAACTTTTCTATGGTTGTTACTGCTATAGAAGAATCTAAAGATCTGTCCCAATTTACCCTAGAAGAGTTAACAGGGTCCCTTCTGTCCCACGAAGCTCGACTCAGTCAAGAAGAAGAGTCTCTGTCAAATGCATTCAGCACTCAGGCTTCTCTCAGTAGAGGTTGAGGTAGAGGAGGTAGAGGACAAGGAAAAAGAGGAAGAAGTTCTCGTTCTACAGACAATAGAACTTCTCATGAACACTCAGATCACGGTGAGCACTTTCACAACTCTCAGAACTAAATAGGGAGAGGCAAGAGATGGACTATTAGGTCCAACATTTAGTGCAACTACTACAAGAAGTATGGCCACTATGAGCGAGACTGCAAAAAGAAGCAAGCGGACTAGAGCAGTGGCAGAGCCCATGTCTCCAATGTTGAATAAAGCTCATCAGAAGTCATGTTTCTCTCATGCCAAGCAACTGAAGAAGAATATCATTCAGATGTATGGTTGCTAGATAGTGGCTGCAACAATCATATGATAGGTAACAAATCAATATTTTCGAATCTAGATTCATCTGTCAATACAAAAATCAATCTTGGTGATCACTATCTTGTTCTTGCTCAAGGAAAAGGCATTTTTCCTGTTCTTACTAAATAGAATGAAAAGGATTTTATACATGATGTATTCTATGTTCCTAATATGAAAGTCAATCTGATCAGTGTGGGTCAATTGACTCAGAATAAGTATGACATCAGGTTTATTGATTCACATTGTGCTTTCTATAATAAATCCCCCAGTAGAAGACTCTTAGCCAAAGTAGAAATGACCAAGAATATAATATTTCCACTCAGTCTGAGAAGTGCTATCCTGTCACAGTCATATGCACATATTGTTTCCAGTCTAGATGAAACCTGGTTGTGGCACTGCAGATATGGTCATCTACCCTTTCAGAGTCTCAGTCATCTGCAAAAAAATTCCATGGTTAAGGGGTTACAAGTTATGAATGAACAATCCAGTTCTTGTGAAGACTGTATCTCAGGGAAACATAGAAGGGACAATTTCCCCACTTCCACATCTTGAGCCAAAGAACACCTTGAGTTAGTTCACACGGACTTATGTGGACCCATGCAAAATTAGTCCATAGGAGGTAGTCTGTATTTTCTGACCTTTATTGATGATTACAATAGGAAAGTACGGATCTACTTTCCTAGACACAAATCAGATGCCTTCTCCAAATTTAAAGAGTTCAAAGCATTGAATTAAAATCAATTAGGTAAATCCATCAGAGTACTCAGTTCAGATGGTGGAGGTGAGTATGAATGACATGATTTTGCATAGTTCTGTAAACAACATGGCATCCAACACCAGTTCACTACCAGATACACTCCATAGCAGAATGGAGTTTCTGAACGAAAGAACCATACCATCATGAATATGGCCCGAAGTATGCTGTCATATAAGCAGTTGTTAGATGATTATTGGGCTGAAGCTGTTGCATGTTTAGTCTACTTACCAAACATATCTCCCACAATAAGTGTTAAAGATAATATTCATGAAGAAGCATGGAGTGGCACTAAGATTAGTTTTTCACATCTCAGAGTATTTGGATGTGTAGCATTTGCAAACATACCTGATGAATTAAGGAAAGAGCTGGATAAGAAAATTGAAAAGTGTATCTTCACTAGTTATAGTGAACATAAAAAAGCATACAAACTACATAATCCTATCAGAGATGTTAAATTACTCGAAGACAAATGTTGGAGTGATACAGTAGATATTCAACAGAAATACGGTCCAATACCACTAGAACCACTCAGAATGCCCAGACTGGAGGTACAACAACAGCAACAACAAGAAGCAATACCAACAATAAGAAGCAACACCAACAGGTAGTTCACCATAGAACCAAAGAACCAGAATCTTAAGGGACTTGTATGAACCAACATTGTCTGATGAAGCAGTAAAAGATGCACAATGGTTACAAGCAATGAATTAAGAAATTGATTCTATTGAAAAGAATCAGACTTGGGATCTTGTTGATCTCCCATCAGACAAAAACAATATTGGAGTAAAATAGGTCTATAAGACCAAACTCAATGAAAAAGCATAGATAGAGAAGCACAAAGCAAGGTTGGTTTCAAAAGGATTTGCTCAACAATATGGTATAGACTATGATGAAACCTTTGCTCCAGTAGCAAGGATGGACACCATCCGAGCTGTACTTGCAATATCAGCTCAAAACCAATGGCCTCTTTATCAAATGGATGTGAAATCTGCATTTCTCAATGGAATAATTGAAGAAGAAGTCTATGTAGACCAACCACCTGGTTATGCTATCAAAGGTTAGGAACACAAGGTATGTAAGCTCAAAAAGGCCTTGTATGGTCTAAAACAAGCTCCACGAGCTTGGTACATCAAAATTGATTCTTACCTTATCAACAATGGGTTCAAAAGGAGAAACAATGAACCACTCTGTATGTCAAACAGATCAACAAGGTAACATTCGGATTGTATATATTTATGCTGATGATATGATTTATACTGGAAATCTGATGCTAGAAGAATTTAAGAGAGTCATGAAAAATGAGTTTGAAATGACTGATCTTGGTCTCATGAAGTACTTCCTTGGTCTGGAAGTTAACCAAAGTGAAAATGGCATCTTTATCTGTCAGCATAAGTATGCTACATATATTCTGCAGAGATTCATAATGGATAAATGCAAACCAGCAGAAACCCCCATTGCTACATGAACCAAGTTAAGCAAGAATGATCAAGGACCAACAGTAAACTCTACACTTTACGAAATATTGGTAGGCAGTTTAATGTATTTGAATGCAACTAGACCTGATTTAAGGTATGTTGTTAGCTTGATCTCTAGATTTGTTGAGTCTCCCAAAGACTCTCATTGGAAAGTTGGTAAAAGAATTTTGAGATATGTTGCAGGAACAATTGGTTATGGACTTTGGTACTCTCATTCACCAAACAATACTCTTACAGGGTACACTGACAGTGATTTTTGCAGGAAGTATTGATGATAGGAAAAACACATCTGGTTATGCTTTTTATTTTGGTACCAGTCTGATTTCATGGGCCTCTCAGAAACGACCCATTGTTAGTATGTCTTTTGTAGAAGCAAAATATGTAGCAGCAACTACAACAGCATGCCACAGTTTGGCTAAGAAGAATTTTGAAGGATATGGGACACACAGAAAAAGAACCAACATCTATTTATTGTGACAATAGTTCTGCCATACAATTTTCCAAATATAATGTGTTTCATAGAAAGAGTAAACACATTGACACTTGCTATCACTTGATACGTGAGTTAGTCAATAATGTAGATACTACTTTGATGTTTTGTGGCTCTAAGGAGCAATTGGATGATATGTTTACCAAACCTTTGGGAACATCTGCATTTGCGTTTCATAGGAAGCACTTAGGCATTGATAGTGCTGAGAATACTATCCCATTTGAGATTAAGGGGGTGTGTTAAGAATTGTAATATCAATGGTCATAAGTTGGTTAATTAGTTGACTTATTAGTTGGTTATAGTTTGACTAGGACACTTGGCTATCCCATAGTATTTCCTGTCCCATAGTATTGGACAGTAGTATTGTTGTGGTGTAATCCTATATAAGCTCATGGTTAATAATCAAAAGGGAATGAATATGCCCACTTGTATTCCGTTATTTTCTGTCTTCATATTTTAACAATGAAAACTCACGCAAAATCTCATGAACATAGCCTCATTTCACTATGTGATATCATCGCCTTGTTCTACCATACACCTATCATTGAAGATCATTTTCAAACCACAACCCACATGCATAATCCCTAACACAAATCCCATAAGAGCTTGTAGGAAAACAATGTAGTGCACCATGCATAAGTGACAATACTAAGTTCCCAAGCACACACATGAACCCTATGCCAGGAGCATTAGCCTTAAATATGGTAAAAGCCCTAGATTGATAGCAAGTACTCCACGAGAATGGCTAGATTGAGATCGAGAGAATTGGATATCATGAGAAAATCCAGGCTCAGACCATGCGCTAGGTTTTCCAGTGATGACTCCATCAATCTATGATTAACAACCTTTCCAAATAATTCAACCATGGAATCTAGCCCATACATTCTGGGAAACAGACTTTGAGTACTGAGGGACAACAAGACTGGTGTAGGACACGACCACTACTGCCATGGTCACCTTAGACCCTACAAACCAAAACAACAAAAAGGGAAAGAAGCAAGCAAACAAACCTCTGTAGAGAAAAAAAAGAGAGGATAATCCTACCACGATGTAAGATGAAGACAATCCAAGCTAACTAGATCCATAGCCCATGGCTGCTTAGAACCTCTCTCTCGTGAAGTCTAAAAACATAGGGGAAGCTACCTTGCAGAGAAGCACAAAACAAATTCATCTGTAAAATGACATCAATAGGTAGTGAGACAATGTTTTGATCGTGTTCTTCTTGGTTATTCGTGGGTTGACCAGGGAAGGGCGTGTGTTCCTCATGCAAGCCCGATCAAACTTTTTTTTTTAATGACTCCTACTTCGTAATAAAATTACTTCAATTACATCAATCCCAATTAAGAATTAGTTAATCGAATTATGCAATCCAATTAAAATTAATATTTTAAAATATCATATATATTTAATATAAATTGTTAAAATTTATAATTAAGGAAAATTAATTAATTAACACTTATGGATTACGTTAACTAAATTTAAATTGATATTAAAATATTATTTTGATTTAATATAAAGTGATAAAATTTTGAATTAATAAAAATTAATTAATTAATACTATAGTAATAGTTAATGAAATTTATTGGACTAGTAATCAACCTAGTTCGGAAAACATAACTATTTAAGCGGGGTCTTAGACGATACCCAACGGAATGGAGACAAGATGTTACCAAGTATTACACTTAGTCCTAGCACCTCAACCCCACAATTTCAATAGTGAATGATCATAAGTGATTGATTATACCCGTATCCATGACCTTTCCAGGGATTTTTTCCCTTAGTATTAGTAACACTCGTTTACAAGCAAGTGAAAAATAGAAAGTTGCAATCATGCATTGTGTTGGAGAAAACTCACTATGGCTTGGGGTAGACCACAATAGATAGCTAACTACTAGAAATCAACTCAATTCCCAATGCTATGCTTTATAAATGACAATGATAAGATAATGAAGAATATAACCAACCTCGATCCAAACGTTTGATGTAGATCCCCGTTGGAGCTTTTCAATCCGTGCACTTGAATCTGCAAATTAGTCTTGACAGCCAATATACAACAAGTACACATAATATATAAATGGCATTAACATCATCAATAGCAATGGCCCATGATATAACAAGTAAATGCAACCCAATGTAAGATAAACAACATTTACAACATTAATGGATGAGAATATGAGTATTTCTATTAATAAACAATAAGAAGTACAATGTGATACGACCTCTTTCCGACAACCAATCTGAACCAAGATCTGGATCAATCCACTTGTGCCTCCACCACTTCAATCCTCCATGGAGTGGAAAACTCAAACTAGAATAGGAGTTTGGAAGGTGAACATAAAGGGTTCACAACTACAAGGATCAATGAGTGTAGACTCAAGATTGGGAAAAAATCCACTAGAGTTCTCTTGCTCTTCTTTCTCCTCCCGTCCATAAGCCATATGTGCTCAATATATAGTCCTCTCAAAGGTAAGTGAAAGGACACATCGAGGCATTTCTTGGGCAGATGGAGGGTCAAAGGTCACCCAATGACCGCTTTTTGGGAGTAAAAAGGTATTTTTCTAGTGATTTTTACCATTTTACATGCTACCTGCGGATTGCAGTGGGCTAGCCTGCGGGTACCCGCAGGCTATAGTGTAACAAGTCGCGTATATGGGGTGATGTATGCGGGATGTAGTGGGACATCTAGAGTACAGGAACAAAAATAGGGACATAATGTGTTCCTGGAGGATAAACTGATAGATCTGAGTCAATGAAATGGATCCTAAAGGCCAAAGAGTGCTGATACTCAAAATTACGTTGTAATAGATGCCCCCTAATGTGTGAGGTTAGAGACTAATGCTACGATGGCCGAAATACATTATAAATCTCAGAAGTGGAGTGATGGAGACACAAGTGGAAAGAGCAGCTCACTCATCATAATACAATAGTGTCCCTGAATACATGTCGGTAGTACAACAATCTAATACAATGGCCATGAATAGGAAGTACATAGTGAATACATGTTATAGGTGATCATAGCCATGATCCCTCTGCAGTAAGATATGGTCTCCTGTTGAAAAGGAAACAACTGGTGCAAACTGGAGGTACAAACTACTGATATCTAAGAGGTGATATCTCAGATGTGAAGTCATCGTCATAAGTAGCATACTGAATGCCACTATCGCCCGAGGTCTTCGACACAAGTCTTCGACGGTGCAAGTCCCATCAAGTGAATAAAGGAGTTGAGGTCAAACCTGATGTGACATCGTTTGATTACCGGTCAATGATGTATACCGTTAATAGACGCGAGATAACCCACCAATAATGAAAATGGGCATCAAGGCACAGAGCACAATCATCGGAGTGTGAATAGATGAGTTGAAGTCGAACACTAGGATGAATCCATCGATCAGGGGACATTGATGTATTCCCAAGAGTGTCGATGGTGAGAGAACCTGCCACTAATGACTGCAAGCCTCAAGGTACTGTTAGAAAAACAGGATCGCAGAGCAATAACAATAAACAGAAATGAAAATATAATCACACATACACATTACAAGAGAGACACAGATATATCGTGGTTCACCCAACTTGGGTTACGTCCACACTGAATTTTTCAGTCCTTATTATTATTACCGTCCAGCAAGGTGAAGGGATACAACCTGCAGCACAACCGCTGCACTTCCTCTTCTTTGTTTCACAGTCTCTCTCCTGATCTCAGAGATCTTTACAATGCATAAAACCTAATACATCAACAACCCTAGCCGTATTACAATGTCTTTATTTTATAAGGGAAATACAATGGGAAAATACCACGGGATACCCAAAACCATGGGCCCGCAAAATAGCTGGCGAAAACAGCCCCAAAAATTTTCTTTAGGGGCGTTGCCCCCGAACCCCCCAGCCAGGGGGGATGGTCCCCCCTGGAACCCCGTAGGGGGGCGATGCCCCCCCACACCCCCCCCGCTAGGGTGAGTGTACAGTCCACCTACATATCATATAAAATTGGGGTACAAACACGGCTGATACAATATCATCTATGAGACTAGAAGATCTGGCTCCACAACCAAACAATCTCCCACTTGGAGACTGATCACAGCAACTCCACCGCTGCTGCACTTGCTGGAATTGGACTTGGAAAATTTCTCCTCTTCACCTTCATGCTAGAAGGCCAACTGAAACCGAGCACGAACTCAGTTTCTCTCTGGTCACTACCTTTGTGAACAAGTCTGCAGGATTCTGGCTAGTATGTATCTTTTCCAACTTCAACAGTTCATCTTCTAGAACAGAGCGTATGAAATGGTACTTGAGCTATATATGTTTAGTCCTGGAATGGAATGCTGAGTTCCTTGCAAGATGAATGGCACTCTGACTGTCACTATACAATCTGCTATCCTTCTACTTCTTACCCACTTCCTCCATAAACCTCTGCAACCAAATCATCTCTTTACTAGCGTCTGTAATGGCAACATACTCTGCTTCTGTTGTTGAAAGTGCAACAACCTTCTGTAGTTTCAAAATCCATCTTACTACTGTTCCACCTACAGTAAACACATACCCTGTGGTGCTCCTCCTGCTATCCTTGTCACCTGCCATATCTGCATCAACATATCCCTGTAGAAAAGTGTCTGAACCTCCAAAACATAATGCCTCAGTGGTAGTACCTCTCAAATACCTAAGAATCCACTGTACTGCCTTCCAATGTTTTTTACCTGGATTGTTCATATATCTGCTCACAACTCCCACTGCATGTGCAATATCTGGTCTTGTGCACACCATGGCATACATCAAGATGCCAACTGCTGATTGATAGGGAATCTTGGACATGTAATCTTTCTCTTCTTGTGTCTTGGGACACATTTCCTTACTTAGACTGAAATGGCTAGCCAAAGGTGTACTTACAGGTTTTGCATTCTGCATTATGAACCTCTCCAACACCTTTTGTATGTACTCACTTTGAGACAATGTCAATTTGCGATTTTTTTTGTCTCTCGTTATTCTCATACTCAGGATTTTCTTTGCAGCACCCAAATCCTTCATCGCAAATGAATTAGCTAGCTTCCTTTTGAGTACATTTATATCCTACATGTCAGACCCCGCAACAAGCATGTCATCCACATACAATAACAAGATAATATATCTTCCATTGTCTAGCTTCTTGAAATAAACACAGTGGTCAGAATGACATCTACTATAACCTTGTTCTGTGATAAACCTATCAAACTTTAGATACCACTGCCTTGGAGCTTGCTTCAAGCCATACAAGATCTTTTTCAACCTGCATACCGGATCCTCCTTACCTTTGACCTCATACCCTTGTGGCTGCTGCATATATATTTCTTCCTCCAAATCCCCATGGAGGAAGGCTGTTTTTACATCTAACTGTTCAAGATGCAAATCTTCTACCGCCACTAGACTTAAGATAGTCCTAATTGAAGTCATCTTAACAACAGGAGAAAATATTTCATCAAAATCTATACCTTTCTTCTGTGTAAACCCCTTTACAACAAGTCTGGCCTTGTACCGCTTCTTACCTCCTTCTTCTTCCTTCAACCTGTAAGTCCATTTGTTTTGCAATGCTCTTTTACTAGCAGGCAACTGAACCAAATCCCAAGTCTGGTTTCCTACCAATGAGTCCATCTCCTCATCCATGCCTTGCTCCCACTTCTTTCTAGTTTCCACTTGCATTGCTTCTTCATAACATTCTGGTTCACCAGAATTAGTCATCAATAAATAATACATTGAAGGAGAGTATCGTTCGAGGAGTCTACTTAGCCTGGTAGATTTTCTTACAGTTGCAGGAGTTTCAGGTACTTGCTGCTGCTCTTGATTTTCTGGCACCTTCAGAACTTCATTTTCTTTAACTTCATCAAGCACTATGTACTCTGTGTTTTCCTTTTCCTGTTTCTTTCCCTGCAACTGATCTTTATACATGACCTTTTCATTGAATATCACATCTCTACTCCTGATGATTTTGTTATTTTCATAATCCCATAAACGATAACCAAATTCATCAACCCCATATCCAATAAAGGTACATTTCTTGGATTTAGCTTCAAGCTTTGTTCTATTTTCTTTATCAATATGGACAAATGCTTCACAACCAAACGTTCTCAAAAATGAGTAGTTTACCTTTTTATCTGTCCATGCTTCCTCTGGAATACCACCATCCAAAGCACTTGAAGGTCCTCTGTTCATTAAATAAACAACAATATTTACAGCATCCGCCCAAAACTGTAAGGGCAACCCTGCATGCAGTCTCATACACCTTGCACACTCCATGATCGTTCTGTTCATCCTTTCTGACACACCATTTTCTTGTGGTGTTCCTGGGACTGTCTTCTCTCTACGAATCCCATGGTATGAACAGTAACTATCAAACTCCTTGCCGCAGTACTCACCTCCATTATCAGATCTGAGACACTTCAATCTTTTTCCTGTCTCATTCTCAACCAAAGCTTTCCACTTCTTAAAAGTAGCAAACATATCAGATTTCTATCTAATGCAATAAACCCAAGTTTTTCTAGTTGCATCATCAATAAATGTAACATAATAATGAGAGCCACCAAGAGACTGTACCTGAGCTGGTCCCCATACATTTGTATGCACAAGCTCTAATTTTTCATTTTTCTTCTGTTTCCCAACCCTGAGAAATCTGACTCTCTTCTGTTTTCCATAAACACAGTTTTCACAGAATTCCAAACTTACCTATTTCAAATCCGGCAGCAACTTCCTTGAGTGGAGAATCTACATCCCCTTCTCACTCATGTGGCCGAGCCTATGATGCCACAATGCTGTATCTGTTCCTGTGGAAGCTAAAGAGATAGAATGGTCAGTATTATGAGGACATAAATACAACTTACCTACTCTGTCTCCTTTTTCTATCACCATTGATCCTTTAGTGATCTTCCACCACTTTTCTCCGAACGTAGATAGACAGCCACCATCTCCCAATTGCCCTGTTGAGATCAGATTTATTTTCATAGCAAGAATATGCCTAACTTCTTTCAACAACCAATAAGTTCCATTCTTAACTTTTATCCATACCTTACCCATTCCAACAATTTTACATGGCTCATCATCACCCAATAAAACATGTCCAAAGTCACCAGGAACATACTCATGAAAGTATTTCCTATGGGGTGTAGCATGACATGAAGCTCCTAAATCTACTACCCAATAATCACTAGTATTATCTAATGCAAGAATCAAAGTATCTTGTAATACATCACCTGCTACATTTGCTTCCTAGGTAGTTTCCTTCTGTGCATCTCCTTTCTTCTTTAGAGATTTGTAGTCTTTCTTCAAATGTCCTTTCTTTCCACAGTTCTAGCACTCTATCTTTCCCAGTCTGGACTTGGATCTGCTTGTTTTAGACTTTCCACGATTACCTTGGATATTTCCTCTCTCCTTTTGTCTTCCCCTGCTCTCCATGGTCAACGCATTACCTGATGTCTCACCTGTGCTTTTTCTTCGCATTTCCTCGCTAAGAATAACACCAATAACATCATCAAATTTCAAGGTGTTTGAACCAGAGACAGAGTTACTTACAGCCATGACCAAGCTATTCCAGCTTTCTGGCAATGAACACAAGATTAGAAGAGCCCTAACCTCATCATCAAAGTTCACACTTACAGAACTTATCTGATTTGTAACCGTATTAAACTCATTTAAATGATCAGTAACAGATCCACCTTCAGACATCTTCATATTAAATAAACATTTCATTAGAAATACCTTGTTGGAGGCTGAGGGTTTTTCATACAGCTTACCCAATGCTTTCATTAAACCCTCTGTTGTCGTTTCTTTTGAGATATTGAAAGCCACCGACGAAGCCAAGCTCAACCGTATTGTTCCCAGAGCCTTTCTGTCAAGAACCTCCCATTCTTCGTCCTTCATAACCATCGGCTACTTTGCTTTTCCTCTCAACGGTAGGAATAGATCCTTCTGGTACAGATAGTCCTCCATTTGCATATTCCATAAACCGAAGTTTTGGCCGTTAAACTTCTCGACCTTAAACTTTCCTTCTTCTGCCATTGCTCCCACTCGAACCAGAAACCCTAGCTTCCTACGGGTTTAACTGCCAAATAGACCTTTGGCTCTGATACCAATTGTTAGAAAAACAGGATCGCAGAGCAATAACAATAAACAGGAATGCAAATATAATCACACATACACATTACAAGAGAGACACAGATATATCGTGGTTCACCCAACTTGTAATGTGTATGTGTGATTATATTTGCATTTCTGTTTATTGTTATTGCTCTGTGATCTTGTTTTTCTAACAGGTACTCAACCGAAATCTAAGCCTCAAGTTCCGGAATAAATGGGTTGAAGTCGATGGAACGAGACTCGCTGGAAGGAGGGCATCCCCTATCAACCAGCACGAGGTACTAGCTACGTTGAAAGATTTGGAAGAACTCAGGTGATAGTCAAGAGATCTGAGGAGAGGCCGACTCTAGGTTCAGGACTTCCTTTGAACAAGAGCATGGCAGATGGATAGACTTAGGTAGCATAGACTTGATATAGACTGTGCAATGCAGGAGGCATTACAAAGGGCTCCATAATCCCTGCAAGCTTAACCAATCGGTGGAGTAAAATGAGAAACAAGTACAGCTCCTAAGGTCCAACTATAGTCCCAACTCATAATGTATGGAATGGAATGAATGCTCTGTTCAAAGGTGACACAACAGCTGCCAACAAGAATTAGTAACCATAATCCCGTCCGGCTTTTTGGAATATTTAATTTTTTTGGTCTTTTTCATATTTGGAAAAGCTTGAAAAAGAATAAAATTGCTTATAGTACAACAAGTGAGGGAACGAGTGTCAAATAGCGAACAGACTAGTCCCAAGTAGTGGAACATACCTATGATCAATGTAAGGAAGCATGTATAGGATGTGGACACTTGGGGGAATGTTCCCTCAGGGTAAAGGGTCATCAAGCTGCAAAAGATAAATTAAGGCTCTGCTTGGCTCGGAAGGTAAAGTGCTCAGGCACATGGCTAATAAGTGGGTAAGCAGGAGCTGACACAAGGCTCAAGTGACAAGTAGGATAATGCAATGCAATCACAACTCGACATAAAAGGGGAGTCCTTTTTCGTAAAGTTAGTCTCCTCACCCGAAAAAGTGTAAAACAATGAGAGAAGAACTCTTCTAGTCATGTATGACTAGAGTATACCTTTTTCGTAACTAATCCACAAAGGTTTGGAAAAGGGGTAAACTTATACCTAAGTGGATGTCGCTTCAAATCCTTTAATGAGTCTGAAATGACAAGTATACTCAGCAATCTTGTTTGATTTGGAAAAGTCTAACAAGGGCTTAAAAAAGACTTTATAAAAATCTTTTTTGTAAAGGTTTAACGAGCCCGAAAAAGTAAACTCGTGACCTCCTTACTATTTTTAATGAGATCAAAGGAGAGATGGAAGAATGCTCGTAATGGGGGCAGATGAGTGTCAGGGACATGCGAGACTAGTTCCAAGCGCATGGAAGAAAGCTATGCATAATGCAAGGAACATGAGCAAGATAATGACACTCAGGGGGTGTCTGCGAATTCGGATGGAAAAAGGTTCAAAAGCATCATAACAATGGGGAGGTCTAAACCTATATGCAAGGTTCTGAATATGCCTGCCATGACCGAAGCAAATGTCAAAAAGGACTAGTAAACAAGTATAAGTCCAGCTAAGAATCTTGTCTCCAAGAAACATAAGTACCAAGATCATCTCTAAAATGTACTTAAAGGAAAATTTGATACAAGTCACTGTGGTAGAAAAATTTTCAACTTCACTATTATCACCCTCAAACATAATGCAAGGAGAGCTAACCACTGAAGGTGCAATAGTACCAACACCCGAGGGACCAAAATGATCAACTTCAGAATGAAGAGCAAAGCTGAAGGACGTGGAGGAATCTGCAGTGGCAAATTCATCATCACGGGAGTTGGAAATTCTAGAAGTAGAATCGAACTCATCAGGATCACCGATTTGCGGATCTATAGGAGAGTCTACAGACTCATCACTAGGGAGTTCAGACTTTAATGTCAAACTGGGGCTAGACAAAACTATGCCTGGATCAAAATCCAAATACATTGCAGGTTGTACTCGAGGCTCATCTCGTTCAATAAGATCAAGGGTAGGAAGGAAATAAAATTGATGATGAGAATCCTCCCAAGGATTGTCATTACCATTCATGGCCTCAATAAAAATTTCATCTGAAGGTAGAATACCATCGAGGCAATTATGTGAACAAGATGGGTCGATTGCACACGTGGGCAGCATAACGGGATCTTCTTCCTCTGTCCGTGAATAAGAGAGATCCGGTTCTGAAGTGGCTTGTTGAATATATTGGTAAGAAAGCTTAGCAACAGACAGTGGCATAGACATCCCAACATGCGCAATGTCTCCAGACATAGAACGCGTGGACTGTAAAGTCCATGGATCATCAAATATGAAGTCCGAAACGGTACATTATGCAAAGGAGGAGACGCATTGTCGAAAATGGTTCTAATAAAATTAATGGGTGCAGGGAAATCATAAGATCCCATCAATGAAGGGTACATACCAACACCCATGTTGCCAGTTGCCGGCTGAGAATGAGTAACCTGTGGGACTACGGATCGCGTGGATGCTGTCAAAGAGGTGCTAATGAAATCCAACTGATCGATGGTCACAATCTTGCATTCGTGAGGAAATCAGATAACTCTGAATACAATGGACGCGACAACTTTCATAGCATACATCCAATTCCGACCCAGCAAAAGGTTGTAGTCGATGGGCACATCAACCACCTCGACTTCAATAGGCACAAATTTACCTCCCAAGCAGACAACAAGGGAAGGGATAATTCCATGCAGCTTGAATGACCGACTGTCGAATGCAGTGAGCGTGGTTCTAAACGAGAGTAGAGGAGGAGAACCTAGAGCTTTCCAACAAGTTAACGACATTACTGACGCAGAGGAACCTTCGTCAACCATCGTATGTTTGACAAAATTCTGAAGGCACGCCACCTGTATTTGAAAAGCCACGTGGTAGGGTAAGCGAGGTTGGACATCAGTAGTGTCGAGCTTGATAACAGTGGGACTTCCCCCGTCTTGAACTCCTAACGCACTCAAAAGGGCATGCTTCTGAGAAGGACAGGCTTGCAAGACTTCAAGAGCCGACATGGCATATGGAGTTTGGCCCAAATCTTCCACGATGGAGTAGTTATGGGCAGCTCGAGCATTAAGGTTATGCGTAAAGTACTTAAGAACACCTTTCGGTATCCGCAGCATATTAGATGGCTTCTCAATATGCAAGGAATTGTCAGGAGGAGGGGGAGGCCCATTCCCCAAATTGGGTTGTGGTGCATCATAATCGCGTTGACGAGTGGCAACACTAACCTCTGATTGAACCATGTTCACACATCCATAACCACCAGTATTGGAAGAAGACGTTGCCGTCTCAGTAGGTCCATAACCAGTGGTGGGAGCATGCGAAGCCATGTTTTGATGATGAGGTAGGGGATCCTTTAACACAGCTAGGCTCTATGCCAAATGCTTCGATGCTTCTTCGATCCGAGGACATAAGTGAGTAAGATGGTCTTCCCCACAGAGCTTACAGGGAAACTTTACCTTACGCCTGGGTTTACGGTCCTCACTAGCATTTCTGCCTTCCCGAGGAGGGTTGGCATTATCCTTACGAGGGGTATTGCGATTGCTATTGTTATTCCCATTGTTTCCATCCTTACGGTTGTTTCTCCCCTTTTTCTTACCACCAGGTTGCTGGTTACTTGATTGGTTCGTCGATTGCACATTGTGTACATCAGACGACGGCGTGGAAGTGGACAAGGTGTGAACCTATCCAGGAGTAGACTGGTTTAGCGACAAATTTTTCATTTGATTAGCTACCAAATCTACAGGGCGAGTGCTCTGTGGAACCTACAATGCCATCAGCATGCGATCCAGGAACTGACTGAGGCTCATGACATGTGTGTGGTGTGTCAGGAATAATGTCATACAAAATGCCAGACTGAGAGTATAATAAGTCTAACTGCTAGACTTTCAAGATGGCTTGTTCCTCAGTCACAATGTCAGACATTGAAATATCCTTAGCAATGTATGGGAGTAGAGACTTGAGGAACCATTCCAATAGGAACTCTACAGGAATGTTGGATTTCACTAACCTCTTCCGCCGACGCCACTCTTGAACATGGTCAGAAATATGTGTGGCTTTGTTCTGACAGAAGGTAGATAAAAGTTCAGTACCAGTATCATAGCGAACCGACAACTGGAAATGATCCAAGAAAACCAAAGCGGTCTCGTTAAAACCCCTATAAGTGTTTCCAGGCAACTCGACGTACCACTTCGCGGCTACCCCCGTGAGGGTACGTTGAAATAGTTGTAACCTAATGGAATCGTGATTCAATGAGTTGGAGGAGCACCAAAGGTGAAATGTCGTGACATGACCTCCTGGATCCTCATCACCTTTCCCCTCAAACTTAGGAATGTCCAAAGGGAGCTTGGTAGGGACCAGAGGCCAATTAGGGTCATGACACACTGGATCATTCGTGAGCTTCGAAAGATCCGGAAGGTTCAAACGTGCACGGAACGGGAGCTGTGGCTGGAAAGCTTGATTATAAGCTCCCATAAAAGGTTGGTTGAACGGAACCAAATTATAAGATGGACCAAAAGCTTGACCATGAG
Source organism: Larix kaempferi (assembly GCA_027924585.1). Classification (NCBI taxonomy): domain Eukaryota; kingdom Viridiplantae; phylum Streptophyta; class Pinopsida; order Pinales; family Pinaceae; genus Larix; species Larix kaempferi. The sequence continues at coordinate 19,619,325 of BSBM01000034.1, forward strand.
GATTACACTGCTAATAATGTGGTCCTGACGGACCATAAGCTTGACTACGGCCATAAGGTTGATAACCTCCTCCGACCTGACCTGTGTGAGGGTAAGCAGGTATATAAGTGTTTGGGGCACCATATTGGGGTGGGTTGTACTGATGGCCAGCACCGACTGTGTTGGAGTAAGGGTTTCCTCCATAAGTATGGGGCATATACGTACTATTCATAGCAGGAACTGAGTTGTAATGACCATAATGGTGTGGTATGTTCCCACCCCCAACATTAGGATCGGCGTGAGCAGTCGTGTGGTGTCCATAAGCATGAGATATATTCCCAACCCCAACATTGGTATTACTAGTAGCAGGGATGGTGGCGTTATGTCCATGTTGATAGGATATATTCCCACCTCCTACATTGGCATTACTAGTGGCGGTAGTGGACGCAAAAGTATGCGGTATATGTCCACCCCCGTGGTTAGGAGGAGCATTAACATTTGCGAAAGTAGTCATGGGTTGATGAGTAACGGCATGTGTATTAGGTGGTGGATGGTGAGTCGTGTTGCAGACAGTGTTCCTATTAGGTTGGGTAGCCCTAGGAGGTGGTCGCCTTCCAACATTAGCATTGTTAGGAGGGATATGACCAGTCCCCATACTATGTGTGTGAGTGGACAACGTGGTGCCCTCGGCGAGGGTATTTCCCCCGGTGGGTGCAGTGTGGCCAACACCATGGCTAGTGTCGACGTGACTACCAAATGTAGTGGAAGGATCAACTGTGCTATAATTAGGCATAACAAAAGAGAATGCAGTTGGGTTGACCGTAGGACTAGTGTTGTCATGTAACTCAGGCATCCCATGTATATAATTATGTGGAAACAAAGGATCGAACGGGTCGTCCTCGGGTGGATCTGGACCAAACAAATTACGTTGAGACTCAGGTAGATCAACCCCCCACGCCTCACAAGGAGTAGGGGTGTTTGAAGTGTGTTCGACTCTACCCGATGGATTCGTAGGTATTTCTTCAGTATCAGAATGTGCAGCAGTCATGACGTCTAGGACGTATGTCTCGTAAGAATCCGAAGACTCAGAGGGAGCCCGCCAGCGTCCCCTAGCCACGCGGCGTGAAACCTTGGCAGGTGGTAAACCAGCCAACCGATGGGATCGGCGGAGAGTAGGACTCCACGCCACGATATCTCCGGAGAGAATATAAAATCAAAACGTCCCCTAAAGGCCAATTATCGATAAAAAACAGTAAATAAAAAGAACACACGTAGAGAAACTACAGCCAAGAGAAGACAAATAGAGTGGCTAAATGAGCTCCCGACACTAGAGCCGGTATGTCTCGCCTAGGAGAGGCTTGAGACTCCCAAACTATAGACGGAGGTAACAGAATCAGTTATAATGGCCGCACGACTTCACTGCATGCACAGGGTCAATTCCCTATGCAATGGCAACTGTGCTGTCCGACCCCTATCTGACTCATGACACAAACAACATAACCACTGCAAGTACCCTATGCGATACCTAGGTAAGGCAACTATGGTCACCGCAATATAACCAATGCTCAGGGGGACAGTCACAGGTGGGATCCGTCGTATGGGTAGGGTAGCTAATCCGGAAGCACAAGAGGACGAACCTCCGGTACCCCTAGATACGAACAATCCTTGGAAATATCTCCCACGTTCAGCTAGTATTAGAGGGATATCTCTTCAACCAACGTCTCATGACCTCGTGCTTAACTCTAGCTTGAGTAGAGCTTCCTGAGAACACTGATATATACCATGGATTCCTCCACTCTCTGGTCAGACACCTAATGTTTCGTCTAGTAGTCTTGGATTGTTAACTCACAATGATCTATTCCAAGACTCTAAACCTATGCTAGTTGGTGTACCCTATAAATAAAATCGGTCTAATCAATTTTAAGATTAAGCGTTAATTTTAATGGCTGTGATTACTCAAGGGATATGATCGTGAAACTAGTGATGTTTAAGATTCAATAGTATGCAAAATCGTCAAATCCTAGGCTCATCTATCCAAAGAAAACAATGCCACTAACATGCAAAATCAATCCAACGGTTTCGAAATAAATATGCAATCCTTTTATATTTTTCGATGCACAATCAGAATCTAAATGAAGGAAGAAAGCACTCAATGCAAGATGCAGTACATAAAAGCAAAATTTTTGTAATTTCTCTTATAAACAAAAGGAAAATGCAAAACTATGTGTATTTTTATATTTTTCAATATATGGAAATGAAAAATGCAAGCAAAATCCTACTATCTAGTCATTGATATGCCAAGGAGATCACTAAGACAACCCAGTAGATACCAAACAGTAAGACTCAGCCAGCGGAATGAGCTCAAAAGGAAAAAACCAACAAGGCTAAATCCAAAGATGGGTCAAAAACCAACAAGGCTCAACCAAGAGAAAAGAAGAGTTCTGGTCACAACCAAGGCATGAAACAGTCAAGAAACAGGCCAACAAAGACTCAGGATCATCCAAAGCCAACCCAACAACAACCAAAAGTCATAAATCAACCAAAGCCGAAGTTGTACGCTACTATCGAAGGAAAACTTGCGGGTCCCCACAAGCAGTAGATTAAACAGAGGCGGGTGTACGCGGGCAAAGCTAAGCTAGCCCGCGGGTAAGGAAAGGAAAATGGGCAAACAAAGAGTCCAATGGCTCAGAAAAATCAAGTTTTCTATAGTGTATCTCAACGAAAAATAAGTGACACATAGCTTCGACAAACAACAACTCTAATTAAGGACTAATGCTCAAAAATCCCCAAAAATGGATGTTTTCCCCAGTGGAGTCGCCATTTCTGTGTTGGAGAAAACTCACTATGGCTTGGGGTAGACCACAACAGACAACTGACTACCAGAAATCAATTCAATTCCCAATGCTATGCTATATAAATGACAATGCTAAGATAATGAAGAATATAACCAACCTCGATCCAAACGTTTGATGTAGATCCTCCTTGGAGCTTTTCAATTCGTGCACTTGAATCTGCAAATTAGTCTTGACAGCCAATATACAACAAGTACACATAATATATAAATGGCATTAACATCATCAATAGCAATGGCCCATGATATAACAATTAAATGCAACCCAATGTAAGATAAACAACATTTACAACATTAATGGACGAGAATATGAGTATTTCTATCAATAAACAAGAAGAAGTACAATGTGATACGACCTCTTTCCGGCAACCAATCTGAACCAAGATCTGGATCAATCCACTTGTGCCTCCACCACTTCAATCCTCCATGGAATGGCAAACTCAAACTAGAATAGAAGTTTGGAAGGTGAACATAAAGGGTTCACAACTACAAGGATCAATGAGTGTAGACTCAAGATTGGGCAAAAATCCACTAGAGTTCTCTTGCTCTTCTTTCTCCTCCCGTCCATAAGCCATATGTGCTCAATATATAGTCCTCTCAAAGGTAAGTGAAAGGACACATCGAGGCATTTCTTGGGCAGATGGAGGGTCAAAGGTCACCCAATGACCGCTTTTTGGGAGTAAAAAGGTAATTTTCTAGTGATTTTTACCATTTTACATGCTACCCGCGGGCTACAATGTGCTAGCCTGTGGGTACCCACGTTCTATAGTGTAACAAGTCGTGCATATGGGGTGATGTACGCGGGCTGTAGTGGGACATCTAGAGTACATGAACAAAAATAGGGACATAATGTGTTCCTGGAGGATAAACTGATAGATCTGAGTCAATGAAATGGATCCTAAAGGCCAAAGAGTGCTGATACTCACAAGGTGGAAAATTACGTTGTAACATGCACGTATGCGTGAGTATGTGTCTAGTTACAACTTAGCTAAGAATTAAGAACTAATGATTTGATGTCTTATGCCATGACGATGGATCGATCATGGTTAGAACATGAAGAAGTCAAGGTCGATCATCCCCGCCTTTAGTCCCACTGCCGCCACCATTGACCCCAGCACCATAGCTGGAATTCATAATGCGATCTTTAGAGACTATTATGACCACATTAAACAAGCAATCAGAGAGGGACGCAGAAGTTGAGACCCCTCAAGTATGGGGGGAAAAATTTGAAAGGGAATAGGTCCTAGGGAAAGAACCACTTTGAGATATTTCAAGAGAGTTGCAAAGTATACAAATTCCTGAGTTTTCGGATGCTGTCTATGGGGTGTGTTAAAGCATGGCTCAAGAGAATGAAAAGATTCTTTAGATTGAATAAATATATCTCCAATTCTAAGGCTAGGATGGCCACCTTCCAGATCAAGGGTGATGCCTTGAATTAGTGGTCAGACCTAGAGAAGCAATTGCACCTTACTCCTCATACTGTTTCTTGGGAGTTGTTTCGAAGAAAGATTCCACATGAAGTGCTTGCTAGCATATTACAAGGAAGAACAAGTAGGTGTATTTTATGCTCTAGTATAGGGGAATATGATTGTTGAGGTCAATATGAAGCTAGATTCATGGAGTTAGTAAAATATGTTCCTTACTTAGACTCAGACGATCACAAAGTAGAGTGTTTTGTATATGGAATTAACCATAAGATTAGGGCTTCTATGTGAATGTGTAAACCAAATTTGATTTCCATGGCAGTTGAATATTCCCATCATGCAGAAGAGATGTCAGATGTAAAAGGGGCTAGTAAGTTTCCATCAATTTGGATTTTCAGGGAAGGACTCGTGACCTTTATTTAGGGGAGGACAATTTAGACCTCCTCCCTATGGAAATAGGTTCACGCCAAGGGTTAATGCATTAGTCAAATCAGTGTCTCGAGATTTGTTGGGAACTCATGAGAGTCCAAGACAATCTAAAGGAAGATTCCGCAGGGGTTCCAAGGGTTCCAATGGTTCTAGGGGTTACAGGGGAAGAAGCTTGTTTTAGATGGCTCACCCAGAAATATGAAATCCCCACCCAATATTCGTGTTGGAGGTGCAGGGGTCCTCATTTCCATTGGGAGTTTCCTAAGACTCAGTCATCTAGCATGCAAAGGGAAGGAAAGGAACCAATGGGAAGTTTAGGAAGTGATCATCGGATTCATGCAGTGTTTAATAATCATCAACCAGAACATCAATCCACCATAGTGGAATCCATAGGTAAAGTAAACAATGTTAATCTTAAAATATTATTTGATCCTGATGCAACTGATAATTTCATTTCACCGCATGATTTAGTTAGATTTGGGTTGGCATCCTGGAAGCACGATGATTTTAATTTGGTCAAAATGGCTTCGGGGGTAAAGCAAGTTGTAGGACCTAAGGTGAAAAAGTGTTGGGTTGACCTAGGAGTATACACTACTAAGTTGGAGGTATATGTTGCCACCTTGGGGATACGTGACTATGTTATTGGTACGGATTGGTTAGAATCCCATCAAGCTTTCTTAGATTTTTATGCGAAGAAAGTATTATTCCTTGATGCCTAAGGAAGAGCCATTGAAATCCAAGGTTTTAAAAGGAAGGTGTCTCTCTGTTTAACATACAACCCATGGCTGCAAAAAATTCTATACAATTGTAATGTACCCAAAATACTTGATGCATTTTGTTTTATATTCATATACATGCGATGTCATATAGATTAATTCCAATAACCTTTATCATGGGAAGACTTAAGACTCTTAAACTTTTAAATCCTTAAAATCACATTTAAAAACTTATTGATTATTCTTTATTAAATACTTAATCTTGATAAGTCATTGGCATAAAGTCTCATCCAATAAATATAAATAATCATTCAAGCATCTTAGGAGCATGTCTACTCCATGACTATATTAGTACTATACTCAACCACTTACTTTATGTAAAAAATTTGCTTCAATATAATTAATTTTATGGAAATAGCATAAGTGAGATAGTTAATTCACCATAAAAAATTCCTTCAAACTACCACTTTCTTATATACTAAAATTCTCTTGAAGTTAACCATGAAGTTAACCATTATGTAAGGTGTTTTAAATTTTACTATCTTTCTTCTAAAGGTTCTTCCAACTATAATGATTATAATTACATCATTTTGAGAACTTAGTTTCATAACAAATTCACCTAGTAGATCTCTATGTAAAGATCCTAATTAATGCCAACACTTTTAAGAATACCATATTTACTTTTCAAGTAAGAGCTAGTAGATATATGCGTATAAGATAAGTCAAGATTTCTTTACACATAATTTATGGTTCTTTAACCAATGCTTAGCCATCTTTTAAAGTATGAAAGAAACATATTTATTTATAAGGCCCCAGTTATAAATATTACATATTTTCAAGTTAGTATTTTACCCATTTAATCTACAATAAAATTTCACTTACAAGATTGTTGTCAAACCATTACTTCAATAACCATTTCATTAGGGTCCAACCCAATCAACTTATAAACTAATTACATATGTAAGCATAACAAGGATATGATTTAATCATAAGAAAAGCACTAATGGTTAGTCTTATGAAATTAAGAATAATTATTGAATTTTCCATATGCATAATCAATTTGGATTATAACAATATTCTTCAAATGCATTATCTTTTACATAAAGAAACTATATTCACAAGACTACACCATTCAATTAGCTTCACCATAAAACATATCTTTATAGAATTTTGACATCATTTTTAACAACAATAATATAGTAACTGAAGGGCACTTATCTTAGATGGGTAGACTTGTGCGATTGAAGGCTTGATTGCAACATTCTAGTCAACCTTTTTAGTCCTCTATCTGACGTATATGAATTCCACTAAGAGGCCACCCTCGAATTGGGAAAATAATCCACTAGGGCAGAGAGGAAAACAAAGGAATTTCTCCTTCCAAGGTACCTCAACATGGATTGGGTATTCAAGGTTACAACTTCTCTTAATAACAACATAAGAGTCCAACTAATAATTATTGAAGCACTATTTTCATATAGTAAGTTTGGCTCTTAGTGAAACAAATGCACATAATCTAATAAGCTCTCGAATTTGATGGACAAAAAACACAGAAAATATAAAGACACATAAGATTCATTAATTGTTTTTCTTTTCCTCAACTTATTTGTAAGCGCAAACTAGGAATAGATAATCCTATACAATTACGAGTCCTCCGTGCACCTCCAAACTCAGATGACAATTCGAGGAGATATATGATTCTTTAAAACCCAATGCATAGTGTTAGGCCCATGAAATACCCTCTTTTTGACACTTCATACATCCTGTTTCTATTGCCTTTGATCTTAGTTTTGACTCCTTTTTGTTGATAATCCTTCCATGATCCAAGTTTTGAATTAAGGTACAACCTTTGGATATCATGTTGTTTTAAGTTATGAATTAATTAGCATTTAATTTGGTATTGTTCTTGTATTTTTCTTACTAATTAGATCAATTAAGAATCTTGTGTGAGTAGGGAAGAAGCAAGATGATTGAGGATCAAGAATGACATGCTGTTACTCTACCATGGGTTCAGGTATCCTTGTTGGTACTCATATTTCGGGATTTGTTTTTCCCCATTTGAGCTTTGGTGTGAGACTTTATAGCGCCAGCTGCACAACCAATCTCTGTTTGATATGGCGAAGTAACAACTCTCGAACTTACATGGATATTTGTATTGTATTGTATATTTTTGAAAAAAGAGTTGTAACAATGTCTATGATGAGTAATAGGATAAAATGTAAATATTAAACGAACAACCTTGAGAATCTCCAATTCCCAAGTTGTTCAAATTAGGTGGTTGTTTCTTGCGGAAGTGTATAAAAGGATGTACTCTGTAGCCTACGGGGTTAGGCATAATCTAGAGAGAAAGCTAAGGCTTAGAGGAGAAAAGGGAGTTGTCTGTAACACTGATGTAACTCATATCATTTCTTTTAATAAAGATGCTCTTTTGATCCTCTAAGTTTGTAAATGTGTGCATGTGCTGCAACCCTGGTTAGAGGAGGAAGGGCCCCCTTCGTTGATCAGGAGCTACTGTTATGGTTTGCTATTTCTTAGTTTGCTTTGCAGTGTGTTATTGATTAATTAATGGTGTGTTTATTTATTGTTGTTACTCAATCTGAATGTGTGTTGTTTCTTATATCTAGAAAGGAATTAATTACAATTGTTGTTACTTGAATGGATTCATAAGTGATTAGCTCATATTTAGTTCCTGGCACCAATAGATATGCTAGATGTGTTAATTTAAAGGAGTATTGATTTGATTTACCTTGCTATTACTCTTTCGCATTAGTTAATTATTGGTAGACCAAGAAGTTGAATTTTTTTATCATATCATAGTTTCGTTTTGGAATTGAAAGACTAATGTAGGATTATTGAATAGAGTAGTGTGGATGAATCTGGAATTGGTAGGGAACATTTTACTTTACCAAAATTATTTCTTGGATTGGTCACAATAGAAATTGGTGTGTTGTTATTCATTTTAGTGAAGAAAGAGGCTTGTGTTTGATCCTTAGAACTTTAGGATTATTTCTTAGTTACAGTTGCTACTACTTCATCTCATTAGTTGCATTGCAATTAATATTTTTTCCACAGCATTAGGAGAGAGTTGTGCTTGCATATATTTTGCAGCAGTATTGAAAGTCATATGATCCCATATTGAAAATTGATGTAACTTCTAGTTGGGTTTTAATTAAAAGGCCTTATTTAGCACCAACATTTTGGCGCCATTGTCAGGGAGGCTACAAAGGTGCAAGTTTACTATTTATGTTGTTTTTATTTCTTTTTGTAGATGCATCATCTTTAGCTCTACTGAGGCATGAGAATTAAAGACGAGAGGTAAGAACCTACGCATCTATCATCGATTCCTTGCGAGGGGATCATTCGTGGTAGAATCTTGTCTCACTTGAATTGAAGTTTTTTTTTTTTTTTTACATATATGAGTGAAGTAGCGTGTAGAATGCATGAATAGAGGAAACATTCCTAGAGGTAGAGGTAGACCAACCGAAACTAATAAAGCTGCAGGAAGGGGGATCTGGAAGGATCATGGATAAAGGAAATTCATTTAAAAAATTATTGAGAAGGCACAATCAGAAACAACACCCTGCCATACTTCCAAAGTGACGCCATATGAGGTAGGGTCAGGTCATTAGTGTACTCCACAAGGCAGGTCTGCTGCAACTATAGAAGGGGAACTGCATAATATTTTGGAAGGAGGAAGTGAGTTGAAAAAACCAAGTTCACAAAACAAGCCTAACTCACCTCTTGCAGCAAAAGGACCTAAAACAACTGAGGGGTTCAGGGAAAAAGGAGAAACTTCTTGTGAGCATTAGAATGTGTTTTTTCAAGATTTAGGAAGTGTTGTTAATCCCCCCCCATCAAAAATAAAGGAAGTACCGCCAATTGTTCGAGTACCCACTGAATTTTGCATCCTTGAGGGGTATTGGTTGTTGTGGGAAGAATATAGTCCTAGAAAGATGGATGCTACTACATCCACTCTCCAATTCCCTATTGTTGATAGTCCCGGGGCAGCTCCTATGAATCCTATTTCATTATCTGCTCTTCCAAATTTTATTGTGATGACCACTAATGACCCTGACGCCTTTTTGTTTGAATTCGATGTGTTATGTAGAAGTTATGAATATACTATGGTTTCACAAAAACTTAAGCTATTTCCCGCTACTCTGAAAGGAGCAACTTTAATATGGTTTATGGGCCTTGGTGGTGGATCCATAACTACATGGGAAGAAATGAAGAGTGCTTTCTTACAAAATCACCAGGAGTACTGCAGGTCCCATGACCTTAAGGAATAAATTTCTAGGATGGTGCAGAAAGACGATGAAAACTTGGAGGATTATGTGGAGCGTTTTTAGTAAAATTTACAAAAGTTCTCCACGCTCCACGCTGGATGATGACGTCCTGAAAATAATCCTTCCCATAGGTACACGAGATGAATTGTTGGACATGTTGAATGTGACGGGGAAGGGATATATTTATAAGTAAAATTACGAGACCATTTGCAACTGGTGCAAAAGATGTTCCCAAGGATCTTCTAGGAATAGAGACGAAACTCGAGATATTCCTGCTAGGTTGGCTAAATCTGCCAATGGCAGAGTGAATCACATGGAAATTGGAACCCTACTGGAATACTTCAAAACAAATATTATCGGAACACTATCTTCTTAGCTTGATGTATTTTAAACAAAACAAAGACAGTTTGAGGAAGACAAGGCGTTGGATGTCTTCTTCCCACGGTGTAGGAAAAAACACCTGGTGAAGGAATGCCCATTAAAGGTTGTGGAATTGTGTGCAGTATGTGACAAAGATAATCCAAATAAAACATGCCCCTTATTTCCAAGATTAAAAGTAGTATATCAGAGTGCCAAGGAAGAGGTCGAGCCTACATACTTTGTTGGATAGAAAAAGGCATGGAAAAATTGACCTCCAGGTATGAATCAAGACCCATTCTTTTTCAATAATTGGCAGAATCATTATATAAATCAAAATTCACAAGGTCAATACATATCACAACACTCACAGTTTAAATTTGAACACTAGCAAAACCCACAAACTCCTCAGTTTCCATCTCCTTGGACATTGTGGTCACAACAACCTCCTCAGAATCCAGCCTGGTCTCAAAACTGGCGAAACCATCCTTTTCCTATGCAACAATATCCTTGGTTACAACCACAATCACATCAACAAGTAACAACAACAATACCCTCTCAACCCCAGCTGCAACTCCCAACAAATGTGCCTATGAACACTCAAATGAATAATATTACAATTCGTCCCCAATTTCCTGTACAAGCGAACCCCAATCCTAATAATAAGGTGATTCAACAAGTTGAAACACCTATATTTATAGCTTATAGCATTGGCCCTTTTGGGTGCAATGACGTTCATTTAAGGCCTGTATGAATAATTCAACCACAAAACTCACCAATAATTACAGTGGAAGAACCTTTGTTCCCCAACACAGAACATTAACATGGAGAGGACATGAATGCTTATCCATCCATGATCCCAGAAGTAACAACAACTGTTACTATCCCAAATCAACCTTAGACTCTTACTCCCCCATATCTAGAGAGATTGGAAGTAACAAAGGTACCATAACAACCAGAGTTTGATCTCTTGGGAGAACTTCAGAATATCCACATTAAAATACTATTGTTATAGGCCATCCGTGATGTGCCAATTTATCCTAAAATGGTTAGGGAGATATGCCATAGGAAACCAGGTAGGAAACCAAAGGACCCCCCTAACATTCACATTTTAGTAAAGTTATCTAACCTGATTTTAGGAAAGATTACACTTGCCAAATATGAGGATCTTGGGAATCCAACGGTTACTATTCAAATTCAGAAGAAATTGTTTCCTAATACCTTGGTAGATCTTGGCACAACCATTAAAATTATGACAAAAGAGGCCTGGGAAGCTCTGGACCTTGCAGAATTAAGACCAACCCCTTCTGTTTTGGAATTAGCTGTGCTGGCACAGTATTTTTCAAATTTAAATGAGAAATAGAAAATGGAAATTTGTTTTGGTATAGCCCAAGCTTCGTGGGGAAAGTGCCCAGTCCTAAAGAAAATGTCCCACATGACCGTTGGCTAAGTCAGAAAGGAGCTAAAAGAGTTAACGAAGCGAGCTCAAATATCATATAAAATAAGTAACAGTCTAGATTGACATGGGAAGAGATCAACGATAGAGGTAGGTTTTTCCGAAGAAAGAAGTGAGGGATATAACACAAGCAAAGGTGTTCGAAATGGCCGTTGGAGCGCTGTTAAACAAAAGACAAGATCAACGGTTGGTTGATTGATTGGTGGGCAGATCAACGGTTCAAGTTGATTTTGCACTGCCAACATGCATGGGAAAGCAGAGTGCTTGGTGATTGCGAAATACCAAACCGCCATCCACGCGTCAGCACCACAACATTTCACAACTTGGGAGGGTGGTAATGTAAACCACCTTCCACCATTGCGAAACCACTTATAGGAGCTAAAATCGAGAGTCAAAGCTAATAACAAGACCAAAGGCTGTGACTAGGAGCTAGTGGAAAGATTCCATATTTGGTTGAATAGATAAGTGAACTAGTAGAGCTTCTAAATTTGGCCAACTGGAAAAATTAATGGCAGAACCTCTAAAAATTGTCCAAAAGTATTTTAAAAATTTAAGGGGGTTTATTATTCCACTTTTATATTACCAAAGGGTCATATTATAACCCTCATATGCCCAAGTGCTTAACAAAAATGAAAATGGGTTATTTTTAATATAAATATTTTAATATAAAATATTTATATTAATTTTTAAATAAAAAATCCATATCATATTATAAACTTGGCACGAATCTCTAAAATTTATGGGAAAGTCAAAAGGGATAATGAACGGATATTATTTATTTTGCTGTGCAAATAGAAAGAAGAATAATACTACAAAAGCAGTGCGTAATTTTTTACCATGGTTTTAGGTTTTACTACGTGTCAATAGTACATCATTTAGCTAATGGAAGAGGTGGTAAGGTAAACCACTCCATACAAGTTGCGAAATTTCTTTCAGCAACAAGAAAATAATACTTTTTCCCAAACAATCAAAACCACGGGGAAAAATCCATCACACGAAAATGAAAATTGTTTATGGATTTCCATTTATTTCGGGAAATTGTTTTTGAATTTTAGTTTATGAAATTCATAAACAATTAAATGCAAAATGAAAAAATGGAGAAACATTACAGGACATTGTTTTGAAAGGAAGATTTGGTTTTCCAAAACTAAGGGCGGAATTGATTTTTATGGATATTTTGATTGATTCCAAATAATTGAAAATTGAATTTTCAGAAGTGGACATGGAAAGATTTGAGAATTGATTTGGGAAATATTTTGTTCCCAAATATTAATTTTTGACAATTCTAAAGTGGATATGGATAAATGAAATTTAAATTTGATTTTAATGGAACTACAGAGTGTGTGGCAGCCAAGCATACATTTTCAGATTGAAATATATTTTAGGCACAGAATCAGAATCATCAATCCAAGATCTCAAGCAAGTTATGTTCATTCTATTTTTAGGAGATTAGTTCCACAAATGAAGAAAGCAGTTGAAAATTCGAAGGGGATCCAAGTCAATCTCTCATGGAAAAAAAGAAACAGGAATAGGACACTTTGCAGCGGTTAGTTTCCAACAGTTCTGAATATTATGGAGATTTAGTTTTGTGACAGAAATAGTATGCAATAAGTAGTTAGACTTTCCTATTTTTGGAAATAGGCAGTTAGGCTTTGGCTCAAGAAGCCTTTTCATGTATAAAAACACATTCTGGCAATGTAATCAGGGTTGGAACCCGTGAAGAGAGATGCATTTTGTATTGATCTCTTTCAGTTTTGAATAAAGATGGCCAAGCAGAGTTGAGCATATTTTAAAGAGTGCAGATTCCCGTGTTATTAATTTACAGTCTGTATTTTTCCTTTCCTTATGTGATTTGTTCTTTCCAGTGAAATTCCTTTCATTATTTTTTCCTTTCATGCTTTGATGAGAGTTTTTTTAAAATCAAAATTCATGTAACTATGCTCTTGATTAATTGGATCAATGTGTTCACATTTTTTACTCTAAAGTCAATGTTGGATTCATCCATGATTGGTGCCTGCTATTGATGGATTGTCATTCTTTCTTCAAATACCACCTGCCAAACAAGAAACTTGACTGTAAAAAGATAACTGCCTTGTGATATTTTAGGATTAGGATCACTCAGTAGTAGCAGAACTCACTAGAATTCACTCATGAAGTGCAGAAACAAGAAGAAGAAATGGAGATTCAATAATCACTCATACACAAGAAATGAAAAAAGCTGCTGTATCATACATCAACTGTGAGCTGACACTCTGAATAGTGAATAATAACTGAATACCATCAAATGGATTCGAATGCCTCTAAGGTCATTTGAATTCTCCTCAATGTGTGGCTTGGATAGCATTGAAGACATCATCCAAACCAGTGGCAGTAGTCACAAAAGTCAAATAGTCAGTCAAATGAGTCTAACTGAGTCTAACTGAGTGCATGGGAACTGATGTAGGGAAGGAGACTCCAATGTGGGCGCATGAGGAGCTTTCAGTAGTCAGAATAGCTGATCTAGTCTCTCTGGAGGTATATCTAAGTGGTTGAGTCAGTTAAACTAGCAATCAATCCCCAAAACAAGGAACACATCCACTAATCATGGAACTAACTGAAGTAACTCCTAAATAGGTGGAAGAGGGTGCACTTGTACTCCAGTGATGAAAACAAGGGCGCATCAGTGGCTAGGAGGGATTAAAATGAGCAGAAACAGGCTCCTGGGGATGAAATACTGAGGACTAGATGCTGGGAGACTACCATACTGATGACTGGATGCATGCAATTGCATGCAGATGCATGCATATGAATGGATGCATGATAAATGCATGCAGGTTGCAAAATACAAAAATTACGGTGAGAATATTCCAACACCCCCCGCAAGACAAACTATGAGCAACAACTGAAATGGTAGGGCCCTGGTAACTGAGACCAAACGTCACCCCATACAACAATCTAAATAAACAAAGTGAGGAAAGAGGGAAAACCCAGTGGGAAGAAAGACCCCCCCCAAAATAGACTGTGGTAGGATGATAAATCATGTACATCACTCACCCCAAATGGTAAGTGGACTTCTCCACCGAAGAATGATCTATCGACAAGAAATGGATAAGTAATGTGAGAAGGATGAAACCTTCCATTCTGAAAATTAGATCTGGTCCTCCTCAGATAAAGTGGATCTCCAACAAGATATACGACATATCTAAGAGTAGTGGTTTCCCATCTAGGAAGAGGAGGATCATCAAGTGCAAGATCATCAGGTTCTTGTGGATCTGGATCTTCCATTCGCTCATATTCACTAATAGGTGCTAGTTATTCAGGTTCTTGTGGATTTGGATCTAGCATTCGCTCTTCATCATCTTCACTCTCATACTTTGAATCTGAACTATCATGTGATGAATATTCGCTCTCTTGGAGCTCATCAAGTAGTGGAACAAATTCAAAAATATGAAGATCATTATGGAGCATGTAATTCGAACCAACCGAGGTAGAATCAACTCCATGAATGTGTATGTAGTTCTTCGATATCTCCTTTGAACTGACATAGGTGAGATCATAACAAAAAGAACTAATACATGATGGTGGTGGCTTGGAATTCAAATCATATCCAAGAGTTGATATATGGCTTCTTATGATCTCCTTTGAACTAGCAAGGGTGAGATCAAAACCAAAATCACAAGGATATGCATGAGACTTGAAACCAAGCGAATGATGGTGTCTTACATCTTCAAAAAAACTATGAAAACATGTGCCAATGAACAAATAGGAGTTTATAGGAAGAATTTGATGAGGGAGGGCGAATGATTTTCCTCCCAAATATGATTTTACCTCCAAAATACTCAGTAGGTCATCATCTTGCACATCAGCATGCTCATGGGAAGTAGATATTTTGAAAGTCTCTTTAACTTCTAGTGTAGTAGCTGACATCTTTTGATCAGAATTAGAATAAGAAGATGGATTAAATCCTGAAACCATGTCTTGAATTTCGACCTCATCTTGAAAAACTTCATCATGAGAGATGATGGAGGCCGAATCATGAATAAAGAGAGCACTTGAGGTATTACTACTGGGCTTGTTCTCCAAATGGCTAACATCATCCTCTTCCTTCTTTCCAAATAATCTGTCCAATCTTGTCTAGTTATCACTTGGATGTTCTGCAGGATCAGTGAGGTATGCCATATTGGAAAGCATAGCAGTACATATTGTTGCTGAGGCTCTATCACAATCATCTAGCCAATCCTCTTCCTCTTCATAGGAAGCAAAATATCTCTTAACACCAATACACATATCGAAAATACCATATCGCTTCAGGTATTCTATCATCTTGGGTTTCCATTCTTCATAGTTGTATGAAGAGAGAGAAGGAACTGCTTCCAGATCCATGAATCTGTTGTTGAATTCGAATCTACTGCTGCAACTGTAGATAACAACTGCAACTGCAAAAAACTACTGCAACTGCAGAAGACATCAAAACTGCTGCAACTGCAGAAAACTTCAAAACTGCTGCAACTGCAGGAAACTGCTACAACTGCATAAAAATTCAAAACTGCTACAACTGCAGGAAACTGTTGCAACTATAGGAAACTGCTGCAACTGCAGAGAACTTTGAATAACCTGCAAAAACAATGGAGATCCATAGTAGCTGTTGAATTCGAATCTGTTGAAGATGGATTCGAATGATGGAATAACCTGCAAAAAAATGAGAATTGCGAAATGGAGATCTGCTGCAATTCGAATTGAACACTGCGTTAGGACACTGAGCACATGTGACTGGATCCTTCACACCTGGCTAGACCTCACTGGATTGCTCCAGTGAATTCAAGGAAATAGAACCGGGATTTGCTGTGGAAACCTAGAGGCTTTTGGTGCTCAATGAAAGACAACTGCTCAAGGAATTGCTGCAACTACTACTGATTCAATTTGAATAGCTTCTTTCATCTCTGAAACCATGTGATATTTTAGGATTAGGATCACTCAGCAGTAGGAGAACTAACTAGAATTCACTCATGAAGTGCAGAAAGAAGAAGAAGAAATGGAGATTCATTAATCACTCATACACAAGAAATGAAAAAAACTGTTGTATCATACATCAACTGTGAGTTGGCACTCTGAATAGTGAATAATAACTGAATACCATCAAATGGATTCGAATGGCTCTAAGGTCATTCGAATTCTCCTCAATGTGTGGCTTGGATAGCATTGGAGACATCATCCAAACCAGTGGCAGTAGTCACAAAAGTCAAATAATCAGTCAAATGAGTCTAACTAAGTCTAACTGAGTGCATGGGCACTGATGTAGGGAAGGATACTCCAATGTGGGCGCATGAGGAGCTGTCAGTAGTCAGAATAGTTGATCTAGTCTCTCTGGAGGCCTATCTAAGTGGTTCAGTCAGTTAAACTAGCAATCAATCCCCAAAACAAGGAATAGATCCACTAATCATGGAACTAACTGAAGTAACTCCTAAATAGGTGGAAGAGGGCGCACTTGTACTCCAGTGATGAAAACAAGGGCACATCAATGGCTAGGAGGGACAACCCTGAGCAGAAATAGGCTCCTGGGGTTGAAATACTGAGGACTAGGTGCCGGGAGACTACCATACTGATGACTGGATGCATGCAATTGCATGCAAATGGTTGGATGCATGCAAAATACAAAAATGATGGTGAGAATATTCCAACATGCCTTTCCTTTACAAAAATCCTCAATGTTTAAAATCTGATGATTTTTAAATGTCTTAGTTTTATGACTCCATGCCCAATGTTATCCATGTGTTTCAGCCTCTTACAAATTTTAAATAAAATCAGTTTGAAAATATCTCTAGTCATTATACCCATTTGTCGAGAGAGCCCTCTCTGGTAGGAAAAATGCCAGTTTTCCTCCAAAATATTGGCTTGAAAGAGTTACCTTAGTATTATCCTTCTACAACCAAAGGATAAATTCTGAGTGCTAAGATTTTAGCGCCGCTGCCAGGGAGCGAAAGTTTAAATATTCCCTGGGAGAAACGACAAATATCAGAGCTGATTGCTGATGGTGAACAGTAGTTAGACACAAAGAAGGTTGTACATTATTCACCTGGCGGCTCTGCTATCAACATAATCTAGAATTCGAAGCATCACTAGTGACTCCACTGTCTGAAGAGAGATTCCATGGAAGCTTACAAATATGCAAGGTATGCTCCTATGAATCGTTCACACATTCCAGGTTTTCCAAATCGTATACCTTGTATAGATTGGAAAACATATTTGCCCAAATTTAAAGATGAGGAAGGAGATGATGCTACTCTGCATTTAATTGAATTCCATATGTATATATATAATCTAAGGGTGAAATTTCATGAAGATTCCCTTATGAAAATGTTCATGGCTACGTTGGAAGGAAAGGAAAGAACATGGTATGAAAAGTTACCAGTTGCTAGTTTGTATTCCCTAGAAGATTTTTATTCAACATTCTTTGAAAATTATAAGGAAAGTTACTCATCTTTATCACTGTTTGAAAATTGCTGTCAAGTCAATTTTGAAAATTTTATGCAACATGTGGAAAATAAATTTGGTGATGAAGAATTAATGGATGAGGAAATTAAAGAGTTTTATGAAGATTATTTTCAACATCAAGAGGAAATGTTAAAGAGTAGCTTCCATAATATTCAATAGGATTTTCAGAAGACAATACTTTCTTCTTTTATTTTAAATGAAGAAAATCAGGACCTTAGTATTCAGATTCCTTCTCCTAATAATGATGAGAAAATTTAACGGCCTTTAGAAGTTTCGGAGGATACAGTTGAAGTCATTTAGGGTTCAAAAATTCTTAAGGTTCATCCGTATGAAAAGTTTAATGAAACATATCAGGGATTTAATATTGAAATTCATGTTCATTTCCTTGCGTTTGTTGAAGAGTCTCATATTTTTAGTGATCAAGAGAAGCATATGGATAGTCAATCAATGTTTTTAGCAGTTCATTTACCTTCTGATGAATTCATTGAAGAAGAATTTTCTCCTTTAGATCATTTTGAAAATGAATATGCTATTCAGAATTTTGGAATAATAGATTCATAAATTATGAAGAACCAAAATGATATTTCTGTTGAACTACATGAAGGGTCACTCTTTGATATACCTGTTAAGTTGCATGAAGAACTAAACATAAATTTTTTGCATGATAAGGAAGATAAACAAATGACTGATTTTTACTTGAAAAGTGATGAAATGGAACAACAACCAACAATTAGGAATGGAATTAGCCTAATTCTTTTTTCTGATAATCAACAAGAGGTAATAGTTCATGGTCTTGAAGATCCTTTTGCAAGTATGTTGCAATCATGAGGGAAGCAGAGTCTTACAAAATTTATGGATTATGGGTATAAATTTCAGCCATGTGTAAAGTTGTCATCTTTCAAGTTTATATTTATGTTAGGAGAAGTTGAATGTGAGCCTAAATCAAGTATCCATTTGCTTGATTGGATGCATTGGATCCTTCATATCACTTGATCCAGCAATTGTTTTTAGCATGTTAGAGTAGGAGTGTGTGCAATAATCTTGAATATCAAGCATCTTTTTTTCAGTTTGGTTTGTAGCATCAGTTTGATTTCAACAGTGAGAATTTTGGTTTTATTATTGAATTTCCAGCTTGTACAAAAGATGTAGTAATTTCAGTTTGGTTTTCAGTAGTTGATTTTCAGTACAAATTTCAGTTTGCAGTTTGGGTTTCAGTAGGGTGATAAGATTGCTAGGAAAGCATCTCTTTCAGCATTGTACAATTTATTTTCAGAAGTATGTTATTGTTTCAGTTTAGATTTCCAGTTTGGTTTCAGTTGGATAGTTTGCAAATCATAGAGTACATATCAAGTTTCAATTTGAAATTGGGAACAACCCAATGGTCAGGCACTTGGTCTACGGGTTCTTTTCTACCTCGCAGGTAGGATATCATCCCCAGTTGGAGCCAGTTGTTGGCACAATATTTTTCAAATTTAAATGAGAAATGGATAATGGAAATTTGTTTTGGTATAACCCAAGATTTGTGGGGAAAGCACCAAGTCCTAAAGAAAATGTCCCATATGACCGTTGGCTAAGTCAGAAAGGAACTAAAAGAGTTAACGAAGTGACCTTGAATATCATATAAAAGAAATAATGGTCCAGATTGACATGGGAAGAGATCAACGATGGAGGTAGGTTTTGCTGGAGAAAGAAGTGAGGGATATAACACAAGTAAATGTGTCTGAAATGACTGTTGGAGTGATTTTAAATGGAATACAAGATCAACGGTTGGTTGATTGATTGGTGAGCAGATCAACAATTCAATTTGATTTGTCACGTCCCCTCCCATCGACCCAACGCAAGGAAGGGAACGTGACTACACTTCTGGGGCCTTTTACCAAAACTCAACCCATTTACATCAAATTCATATAAATAGAATCACGTGTGCAAGTGTATAATTCAAATAAACACAATTGAAGCAAGATCCACTGCATGCATATATAGTATGCATTGATTTTCAAAAACATAACAATCAATAATTAAATAACATTGCAGAGTTAAATACACATAGAGAATACTTATCTTGATTATGAAGCTGTCCTAAGCAACTAGCTATGTCATTGGAACGTTCCACCCAACCATAGGTCTCTTCCCATCCTGTATTCTTTCAGCACTCAGAGACACCCTCGAGCTGGGCATAATTTCTACAAGGAAGAGGGGACTCTCAAGCTCAAACAAAAGCAATGGATACCCATAACCCATACCCCAACATACTTTATCTGCACACAACAAACACATGCATTGGACATGGATACACATTTTTAACAATGGGATTTGAAACAAGATGGCCATGGGTTTTCCCCAAACTGTGGGCACACCAAAAACGGATTGTGAGAGGGACAAATCGACCACAGGGAAGAAAACGATTTATCCCACAGATATATAAGCATTCAGTGGGCCAAAAAAGTCTCTATAGACCCCAAATCGATTTCCCCTTCATTCCCATGGTTCTGCAATATGAAAATGCCCTTCTCCCAGCTAGGAAACAATCAAAAACCAACAAAAACGTGGAGGGAAAATGCCCAAGTATCTCCAACTCGTGAGAGAGAAAAACTGATGGGTGAAGAATGGTTTGGGGAGCAATTTCGTGGCTCTTTTCTTGCCCAAGAAGCCAAACATGAATTTCCATGGAGGGTGGCTTTCCCATACCCTAATTTGGACAACCATACCTCTCCATTCCCCAAGGCATTAACTACCTCAACCAGCTCTTGGGAGAAATTAATTATTGGGCACAAAAGTTAAAATGGGTAGTTGAGGCTTCATGGGTTCTCTCATTGACACTTGGCTTGAATTGATTGGCTCAAGGGTTTGAATATTCCCCCCCATTCCTTGTAAAAATCATGCCCTCATCTCTTGTTGCATTGCATAGTTAGTTGTGGGCATTTATATTAAAATGCATATCTACAATTTCCATGGCTTACTAGCACATGGGTAGCATAATACCAACTACTTACCTCTTCAAGGCCGAGTGTTCACTGGAGGGGCCTTGGCCTTGAGCTCCACGCTAGGAATCATACATAACATGCATACAATATTTAAATTATAGATAAAATATACTAAGGGTCAAAATGGGGGTATTACATGATTTCACACTACCAACATGCATGGGAAAGTAGAGTGCTTGGTGGTTGCGAAATACCAAACCTCCATCTATGCGTCAACACCACAACATTTCGCAACTTGGGAGGGTGGTAAGGGAAACCACCTTCCACCATTGCGAAACCTCTTGTAGGAGCTAAAATCGAGAGTCAAATCTAATAACAAGACCAAAGGTTGTGACCAGGAGCTAGTAGAAAGATTCCATATTTGGTTGAATAGATAAGTGAACTAGCAGAGCTTCTAAATTTGGCCAAGCAGGAAAAATAGTGGTAGAACCTCTAAAAATTGTCCAAAAGTATTTTAAAAATTTAAGGGGGTTTATTATTCCACTTCTATATTACCAAAGGGTCATATTATAACCCTCATATGCCCAAGTGCTTAACAAAAATGAAAAAGGGTTATTTTTAATATAAAATATTTATATTAAATTTTAAATAAAAAATCCATATCATATTATAACCTTAGCACAAATATCGAAAATTTATGGGAAAGTCAAATGGAGAATGAACGGATATTATTTATTTCGCTGTGCAAATAGCAAGAAGAAAAATGCTACAAAACTGGTGCGAAATTTTTTACCATGGTTTTAGGTTTTACTACGTGTCAATAGTACATCATTTCGCTGATGGAAGAGGTGGTAAGGTAAACCACTCCCTACAAGTTGCGAAATTGCTAAAAATTGGAAAATCTTGGAAATGAAAATATTTTTCATGTTTTAAAAATCCAAAACCACGAGAAGAAATCAAAACCATGGGAGGCAATCAAAACCACAGAGAAAAAACTAGTGGATGGTTTTCACAGGAAAATGAAAATTGTTTATGGATTTCCATTTATTTTGGGAAATTGTTTTTGAATTTCATTTTATGAAATTCATAAAAAATTAAATGCAAAATGCAAAAATGGAGAAACATTACAAGACATGGTTTTTAATGGAAGATGTGGTTTTCCAAAACTAAGGGAGGAATTGATTTTTATGGATATTTTGATTGATTCCAAATAATTGAAAATGGAATTTTCAGAAGTGGATATGGAAAAATTTGAGAATTGATTTGGGAATATTTTGTTCCCAAATATTAATTTTTGACAATTCTAAAGTGTATATGGATAAATCAAATTTAAATTTGATTTTAATGGAACTACAGAGTGTGTGGCAGCCAAGCATACATTTTCTGATTGAAAAATATTTCAGGCATGGAATCAGAATCATCAATCTCAGATCTCAAGCAAGTTATCTTCATTTTATTTTTAGGAGATTAGTTCCAAAAATGAAGAAAGCAGTTGAACATTGGAAGGGGATCCAAATCAATTTCTCATGGAAAAAAAGAAACAGGAATAGGACACTTTGCAATGGTTAGTTTCCAACAGTTTTGAATATTATGGAGATTTAGTTTTGTGACAGAAATAGTATGTAATAAGTAGTTAGACTTTCCTATTTTTGGAAATAGGAATTCTGGCAATGTAATCAGGTTTTGAACCCGTACTGAAGAGAGACACATTTTGTATTGAGCTCTTTCAGTTTTAAATAAAGATGGCCAAGCAAAGTTGAGCATATTTTAAAGAGTGAAGATTCCTGTGTTATTAATTTACAGTCTGTATTTTTCCTTTCCTTATGTGATTTAATCTTTCCAGTGAAATTCCTTTCATTATGTTTTCCTTTCATGCTCTGATGAGAGTTTTGTTTAAATAAGAATTCATGTAACTAGGCTTTGGTTTAATCGGATCAAAGTGTTCACATTTTTTCCTCTAAATTCAATGTTGGATTCATCCATGATTGGTGCCTGATATTGATGGATTTTCATTCTTTCTTCAAATACCGCCTGCCAAACAAGAAACTTGACCGTAAAAAGATAACTGCCTTTCCCTTGCAAAAATCCTCTTTGTTTAAACTCTGCTGATTCTTAAAAGTTTTAGTTTTATGACTCCATGCCCAATGTTATCCATGTATTTCAGCCTCTTACAAATTTTAACTAAAACCAATTCGAAAATATCTCTGGTCATTATACCCATTTGTTGAGAGAGCCCTCTATGGTAGGAAAAATGCTAGTTTTCCTCCTAAAGATTGGTTTGAAAGAGTTACCTTAGGATTATCCTTCTACAACCAAAGGATAAATTCTGAGTGCTAACAAGCTGATAGATCGACCATTAAACCAGAAGGGATAATAGAGGACGTAAGTATCTTGGTGGACTCTTGGGAATACCTAGCTGATTTCCTTGTCCTGCAAACTAAGTCTCGATTGGAGGGCCATCCCTTGATTTTTGGAAGGCCATGGTTAGAAAAACTTGATGCCTATATTGGCTGTAGGTCAGGGAATATGACTATTTCCCATGGGGACCTTAAGAAAAAATTGATTCCCTATACTCCAACAAGGCCCAGTGAAACCTATGACAATGATGTTTGGGATGATTTTGATATTGAAAATGAGAGTGTCCGGCCTATCCTCACCATCAATAAATCTTTGTCATTTAAGAACAAAATGGAGTATGATGTTATTTCTAGTTTTATCAGTAACTCACCCTCTGTCTCCCACCCTACATACCAACTACTAGAGCATGCAATAGACAATGAAAAAGAAGAAACTCATGTACATGAAGTTGAAGATGAAGAAGGAATTCCAACCACAATAGTCCATGGTAGTATTCCAATTGAAATTGATCCTAGAAAAACTTTGAATATAAGTCCCAATTTGACCCCATTGCAGACAGACCAATTGTTACAAATTTTAAAATATGAACAAACAAATTTTGAATGGGATTACAGGGACATGAAGGGTATACACCCTGATCTCTATACTCATCACATCTACATCAAGAAAGACTGCATTCCTAGCATACAACCTCAGAGAAGGATGAACCCCGCACTATAAGACATTGTTAAAGAGGAACTCCAAAAACAATTGGATGTCAATTTTATTTATCACATATCCGACAGCGAATGGGTGTCTCCTCTTTTTGTTGTCCCAAAGAAAAATAGTAAGTGGGGTATTTGTGTTGATTATAGAGAACTTAATAAAGCCACTCATAAAGATCACTTCCCATTACCTTTTATTGATCAAGTACTCGACACTCTTTTGGGGAAATAAATTCTTTTCCTTTCTCAATGGTTCTAGTGGTTACAACCAGATTCAAATATCCCTTGAAGATCAAGATACCACCTGAAGATCAAGATAAAACTACTTTTACCTGTCATTGGGGTACATTTTCATATCGTGTCCTCCCTTTTTTACTATGTAATCCACTTGCTACTTTTCAAAGGGCTATTTTGGGCATTTTTTTTGATTTGGTGAATGATAGTGTCAAAATATTTATGGATGATTTTACGTCGTATGATACTACGTTTGAAGAAGCTTTAGCTATTATAGAAAATGTACGTAAACGATGCAAACATGTAAATATTTCGTTAAGTACAGAAAAGTGCCATATGTTAATGACAAAAGAGATTGTTTTGGGGCATTTTATTTCAGCGGCAGGTATCCAAGTTGATTCATCAAAGGTAAAGGTAATATGTGATATGCCTCCTCCTAAAACGTAGAAAGAGGTACGCATATTTCTAGTAAAAAATGGTTATTATAATCGATTTATGGTGAATTATTCAAGGATTTCCTCTCCTCTATTTGCTTTGTTGATGAAAGATGTAGACTTATCTTGGGCTAATAAATGTGATGTAGCTTTTGGGGAATTGAAAAACTTGTTATCCACAACACCCATATTGTGAGGACCAAATTGCAGGTTACCTTTTCACATTGCCTCATATGCATCCGATACGGTTGTGGGAGCATTTTTGGGCCAAGAGGAAGATAAGAAACCATACGCTATTTATTATGCTAGAAAAAATATAACTCCTACAAAACAAAACTACATAGTAACATAAAAGGATTTTTTAGCGATGGTTTTCTCAGTAAATAAATTTTGGCATTACATCACTAGCTACCCAAAATTTATTTATATAGATGATTCAACGATCAGGTAACTCACTAATAAACCCATTACTAATGCACGTATTACCAAATGGATATTACTCCTTCAAGATTTTGATATTACGATTGTTGACAAACCTGGTAAGGAAAATGGAGCAACAGATTTTTTATCTAGGTTTGTTACAGTCAGGGATAACTCTCCTGTAGAAGATGATTTTCCTGATGAAAATCTATTTGCTGTATTTATCGTTACTCCTTGGTACATAGGTGTTGCTAACTTTCTTGCTGCAGGAAAGCTTCCTAATCATCTCTCTTCTAAAGAAAAAAGAAGTATTTTTCAACAGAGTGCACACTATTCTTGGGTGGAAGGTTATCTCTTTTACACAGGAGCTGATCAAATCATTCAACAATGTGTTAGGGAGGATGAAATCCTTGATATATTGGAATCCTGTCATGATGAACCCTATGGGGAGAATTTTGCTGATAGGAGAACAGGTCATAAAGTTTTGCACATGGGTTACTATTGGCCCACAATATTCAGAGATGCAAAACAATATGTGCAAAAGTGTGATAGGTGTCAAAGAATGGGTCAACCAATTTAAGCAGATGAAATGCCTCTACAAGCTCAAATAGTCATAGAACCATTTGAAAAATGGGCTCTAGATTTTGTAGGTCCATTCAACCCTCCATCCAAGCAGAAATAATACATTCTAGTATGTACAAACTATGTCACCAAATAAGTGGAGGAAAAGGCTTTGTCAAAAGATACAAAACAATCTATCATAGATTTCTTATTTGAATAAATTTTTGTTCGTTATGAAATTCCTAGATAGGTTGTCATTGATGGAGGGAAAAAATTTACAACGGACATAATCAAAGAAATTCTATCAAAATATAAGATCAAACATCGTGTCACTTAACCATACCATCCACAAGCCAATGGGAAAGTTGAGAGCACAAACAAAGTTTTGGATAATATCCTTACAAAAGCTGTGGCCAACCATTTTAGAGACTGGACTAAAATGTTACTAGAAGCTCTGTGGGCATATATAACTACTTGGTGAAATACTACAGGATTTGCTCCATTTGAATTGGTATATGGTAAGTGTCTAATTTTCTCGATTGAATTTGAAATCAAAAAATTAAGAAATACTATGGAAGTTGGATTAGACTTGACAGAAGCTCAGAATCATAGGTTCAATCAACTCAATGAGTTGGATGAGTTACGAGTAAAAACACTACAATACACAGATATTGTTCAGGAACAACGTGCGAAATGGAATGATAATCTCATCAAGAAAAAGATATTTCAACCTAGAGATTGGGCCTTTCTATATGATTCTAGATTCAAATATTTCAAGGGTAAAATTCGGACAGGTGGCTAGGTCCTTACGAGGTTGATACAGTATTCATCAATTTAACTGTTTGACTTGTTACCATAGATGAAGACCAAATTCCTCTTCTTGCTAATGGACACTGATTGCGGTTATAGCATAAACCAACTTCAAATAATTCTTTTGTTCAACAGATTGCTTCTAACCCTCATTTGCATGTATTGCTGAATGAAGAACATTACTCTTAATCCACATACGAAAAAATAATCTAGTTGTGAAAACTTCATTTGGGGTGCAACTAGACAAGTAGTAGTTGAAAACTAGTTTTATAACAACTATTACTAGAGAAAAATCAAATAATTCTAGTTGTGAAAATTCCATCAGGAATGCAACTAGACTAATGCTAGCAGAAAACTAGGTTTCTAGTAGTTGGCATTTGAAAAAAAAACTCATTCAAGTTCTTCATTTTTTTTTTATTCCATAAATAAAATCTTTCTTTTATGCTGATTCGCAATTTTGGTGCCATATTTGCTGAAACTATGCTACTTTTTATTCTGCCATTACTCCTATTTTTCTGTTACTCCTTCACAATAATTAATGAGTAACAACATGACTATATAGTTCAATAATTTGGGTATACAACACTTTTTTTTCGCACATGTAAAATTCAAGTAGCATCATCTTTTAAAATTTGCACTCAAAATCTCAGTAAAAGTACTCTTCCAAGCATGTGTGGGGTTCCAAGTTGCTATGCTATGTTCATCATCAAATATTTTCTGCCAATAATTTGGGACTTCTTCTCTAAGTTTAGCGACATTGCTTATTTTTTAGCAGGAGTAGCATAATAATTTCTCTTCAACCGTTTCCAAACAAAACTATTTGGTCGCCATCAAGTAAACATGTCAATGCCAGTTTGTGCATATACTTTCGTTAGAAAGGTCCCACCACTACTGTGTCATCAAAGCATATCACTACTCTACATGTTCCACCGCCTTCAAATATTGGTAGGTAATTTATGTACGTGCCACTTTAATTGTTTAGTTTATTTCTTAATTTGATATGGTGTACCATAGGATGAAACTTCTATATGGATTGGATGTGGACGCACAAATGGCTAAGTTGGGGGGGGGGTGCACCACTTCTAAGACCACTGGCTCACATGGGAAATTAATAGTTTTAAAATCCTCCGTAAATAGAAACTTACCCAATTTGGAAATAAAGCACCACCACCTTTCCATATCCCTTCTTCCTGCAACCAAAAAACTATTTGAAGTAACGTCATACTACAACTCCATAAACAATACTAGATTATCAATTTAGGAATGGGGGGTACTAGAGTATTCCATGAACCTGGAAGTATTGAGCAATTACGACTAAGAAGGGAGGTTTATCAATTATTTCAGGATGCAGTTTGGGTGGTGTACTTTGAGAAACTGAAAGGGTTCAATGACGATATTATGTTGGAATTTTCCAACAATTTATAGGAGGGTAAATCCTCGGTGAGAGGTGTTGAAATCCCTGTCACCGAGGAAACTATAGACATGGTTATGGGTTTACCTCCAATTAGAGAAATATGGTTTGCGAGGAGGAAAACATCCCTGGAACAGACAACAAAATAATTCTGCATAGGTGACAAGGTGTTGGAGTGATGGGGGAAATTCTATTTGCGAGAGTAATTGCTTGGAATCTGGAAGGAAGTAGCCCTGTACATTCAAAAGTATTTGACTTGCAAGAGTATATTCTAGGTAATTTTTTCTTATCACCTTAAGTTGCTCACTCATATTAGGCATGTATAATGGTTAAACATTCCCTATTTTCTTCTAGGTTCATTACATTTAATGGAAAAAGCTACAAGGGGTGCAAAACACCCCTCGTATGCATTAACACACCATGGATTGGTTAAGCTCCTAATCCTCGACACTATGGAGGATATACAATCATCCTGGGATTGATTATTGAACCCACCGGAAGAAGATGAGCAAGATGAGGACGATGAAGATGAATCTCTAGAGGGTGAGGATGAAGATGAATCTCTGGAGGATGCGGACGAAGATGAAACTATGGAGGATAAGGATGTGGATGAGTCTCATATGGATGGGGAAGATGAAGAATAGGAAAATGATAATGAAGAGGAACCCCATAAAAGTGACGAAGGAAATAAGTAGCAAGAGGATGACGAGTGGGAGGAACAACAAAATGAAGAACACATCCATGCAGGAGGAAGAATTTCAACATCCAAAAGGGAATGAAGTTGATCAAGAAGACGACCCTGAGGAGGATAGTGACGTTGAAATAATTGAAACAAAGAATCAGCAGGAATATTGGCATCCTTGTATTATTCAAGAGGAACAACCATCGACACCTCCAACACCACAACAAGGGAAAAAGAGGGTCACATATTTCGTGCCCTTCTTTCCCAGGCAAAGGAATAGGTCGATGGGATTGGAGCATGTCGGCATTGAACCACATGTCGTTATCCCAATAGATTTTACACAAGAACCAACTGTGGGTATGGAAGAACAAAATGGGATGGCCTTGCAGTAGACAGTGGGAGTAATAGCCGTGGAAAGTACCATGTCTTATCCACAAGAACCAGACTTGGGTATCTAGGATGAAATAATCATGGCCCATCAAGGTGAAGGAGTACCTTTAACTGAAACTCCTAGTCCAATAGTAGTAGTAGCATATTTGATAGAGTATGCACAGGAGGTTGTTGAGATGGACATGATAAGGGTTGAGGATGATATGGAAGCAACTCGGGGGTTTTCTCCATTAGAATCAATGGAAGAATCAATGCCAGTTACACAAAAACTGGGAAGGGATGAAAAACAATTTGAAAACACCCACAAGCTTGTAGTAACAACGCCTGAGCCAACTAGAGTTTGTATTGTAAAACATAATCCGATTGAGGAAGGAGCTAGAAATATCCATGAGCCTACAGTAACAAAACCTGGATTAGCTAGAATGTGTAAAGTGAAACAGGAACTTGGTGAGGAGGGGAAGAAGGAAAATATTTACTCCTTGACCGATAAAGTGAAAAGCTTAAAAAGGGAAAATAAAAAATTAAAATAGAAGGTTCGAGAGTTGAATAGGCATCTCAAGAGATCTCGTGAATCCCCTGGATTGGGAATCATTGCTAATGTAGTACATATTATGGAAAAGGTTGGGAAACAAACTGTTCAATAAAATCAAAATGGAGAACCTCCCTCTGGAGTCTGGTGTAGCTCAAACCATAAATAAAAAGGAACAAGCTATTCAAATAGAACAACATAATGGAACTCATTTAGCTCGAGGAAGGGATAGGAGAGCACAATCTATTCAGACTAAGTGCTCTGGAAGTAAGTCTGTAGGGAGAAAGGAGGAATCCACAAAAGCAAACTTATTTTCCCCTATGATGTTACCGACTGAAAGGGATGAGTGGAAGGATATGGATGAGTCATTGCAGAGGAGCACAAAGCATTTAGTGGAACATAAGAAGATTGTGCGAACTTTGGAAAGGAGGAAATGGGGAGAACTGTATCCATATATAGAAAGGGAAAAGGAATGGTAGGAATATAAGAAGAAAATTAAAGTATCTCAGAAGGAAATAAAGAAGTTACAGGAAGAAAAAAAGAGTATGAATACACTCATGTTTGAGCTGCTAGGATGTAGAGCACTTTCCACTACATATGCTTTGTTTTTAAAAGAACAATTCCTTCTCTTTCAATTAACAGCACTAGTAGAGGGAAACATGCCTCAGATTGCAAATGAAGAATAATTTTGGAGAGTCTTTCTCCAGATGGATGAACTTACACAACATTATTTATGCGGATTTATTTGCATAATTTTATTCTGCCTGTAGTAAGGGATTGCAACCCTGTTCCTTTTATTGAAGATATTCAACTAAGGTCTTTCCTACATTACATGCTCAATCATATTAAGTGGAATATTACCTAGGAAATTTATGAAAAGAACCAAGTTGCATGTGAGCTATTCATCAGAGGAGAACCCCTGGATTCAAGGATATGCATTCAATCCCAAGCCTCATTATGGAGGAACTCTTTTGCAGCTATGAAGGTCATATCTATCCAGAAAGAGATCTTGGGACATTGTGTGTAATGTATTAATGACATTTATGTGAATTCTTTGAGAAGTAGAAAAAGGATATGGAACCTCTCCCCTGTGGAAGTAAGGGTGAGGGAACCTTTTGGATTCCCCAATTTTAACAGGGCATTGGATAGATTGAACACATACATTGAATGTATTCAGTAGAAAGGGGAAATATGGAGTGGGTTGAGGTTTCACTTCCCTCTCATATGGATTCCTATGGAAAGATACAGACCTATGTATGATCTAACTGCAATAGAGAAGATATGGGGTTGGAAGTGAGGATTTTAGGTGGGTTCATGTTTTCCAAGGAGTAGAAACATGATGCATACTTACTTAGCTCCTTACATGCATCTCATACCAGGGATAATCGAGACATCAATCAAGATGCATGAGGACATGCATCAGGAAAAGTTGGGGGGAGATGTTGGGCCCATGAAATACCCTCTTTTTGACACTTCATACACCCTATTTCTATTTCCTTTGAGCTTACTTTTGACTCCTTTTTGCTGATAATCCTTCCATGATCCAAGTTTTGACTTAAGGTACAAAATTTGGATATCATGTTGTTTTAAGTTATGAATTAAGCATTTAATTTGGTATTGTGCTTGTATTTTTCTTACTAATCGGTTCAATTAAGAATCTTGTGTGAGCAGGGCAGAAGCAGAATGATCGAGGATCAAGAATGCCACAGTGTTACTTTCCCATGGGTTCAGAAATCCTTGATGGTACTCATATTTTAGGATTTGGTTGTCCACATTTGAGCTCAAGTGGGAGCCTTTATAGCACTAGCTGTACAACCAATATCTGTTTGATATGTTGGAGTTAACAACTCCCGAACTTACATGGATATTTGTATTGTATTGTATATTTTTGAAAGAAGATTTGTAACAATGTCTATGATGAGTAATAGGATAAATTGAAAAGATTAAATGAACAACCTTGATAATCTCTGATTGTCAAGGTGTTCAAATTAGGTGGTTGTTACTCGATGAAGTGTATAAAAATATGTACTCTATAGCCTATGGGGTTATGCATAATTTAGAGAGAAAGCTAAGGCTTATAGGAGAAAAGGGCATTAGTCTGTAACACTACTGTAACTCATATAATTTATTTTAATAAAAATACTCTTTTGATCCTCTTATTTTGTAAGTGTGTGTGTGTGCTTCATCCCTGGTTAGAGGAGGAAGGGACCCCTTCGCTGACCAGGAGTTGTTGTTATGGTTTTATGTTTCTTATTTTTATTTGCAGCGTGTTATTGATTAATTAATGGTGTGTTTATTTATTGTTGTTACTCAATCTGAATGCGTGTTGTTTCTTATATATAGAAAGGAATTAATTACAATTTCTATTACTCAAATGGATTCATAAGTGATTAGCTCAAATTTAGTTCCCAGGGCCAATAGCTCTATTAGATGTGTTGATTTAAAGGAGTGTTGGTGAAATTTCCTTCGACCAGGGTTCAAATACTCAACCAAATACCAACAAACAATACCACCAAATATACTTCCCTGAAAGGGATTTTAATCCCTTTCGGCAACATCTGCGATGCAGATGAAGTCTCACCTAAAGTACCTATGGAAACTGCAGGAACCAATTTTATGCAATGGATATGGGGAAGAGCTCCACAGACAATCCATTCATTAAAAAACCCAATACATTAATTATTTTGAAGCATCGAAAAGTTTATATCCTCGACACATCAGTCACTTAGGCAAAAACCCATGACATCGCCAGATTCACATATATTTTATATTTGATATACAAATCATTTCTCATTATTGTAAACATGCATTCATCTAAGAAATAAATAGAGAAAAGAAACTCATATGACATAACATAAGAACACCATGTTTTAACCTGGAAACCCATCTTGGGAAAAACCACCGAAGTGCTTGTCTTTTTTTATGATTCACAACCAAATAAGCAGTTCAATTTATGACTTACAGTTTTCTTCTTGAATTACAAAGGATTTGTGCAAACAGTCTGCATATCAGCGAATCAACTCCTCAAAATAGCTTTGACATACATAGCATAATGCTTCATTACAGACCCAAAACAAGTTCTGATAACATACGCTCTTCTCGAATGACAATAACAATAATAGCAACAACCCAAAACTTCCCTCTTATTACACATTTATAGGGAGCACTTAGCTTTCCCCACTCCCACTAACCCACTAACTCACTAACCGACTCATTAATACAATGTGGACAAATTCTAACTAATTGAATCAACTTTTCCCATTTTCCTTGGTCAACATAACCATTTTTCCTGATTTCTTAGCCGCTTTGTCAGAGTTGACCACTTCGTCAAACTACTTCCGCTTCATGTCCACACCAAAACTATTTCCGCAAAAATGGTACCTCCAAAAATCTAGGCCTGATAGGCCCCCAACACTCACATGTGGCTCGTCCCGAGGCACTTCAGGGTTGTGAGACATGTTCTTGTAGCTTCGACATAAACTCCTGGTAAATGTTCTTGGTTACTTCGATCAATTGATGTACTTCATATTTCTTCTGATAGACAGCTTTGACCAACTCGAAAGTGATTTGTGTATTGCTCGCCTTGATAGCTTGAGTGACTTCCGACTGGATGTAAGCATTCTTACTCCTGATAAATTATGATACCCTCTCTTCCTCAGACTAAAGTTCCTGCACCCTTTCCATCCATTTCCTATGCTGCATTCTCAACTGGTTAATATCATGCTACAACTCTTTATTCTCAGCATCTCTCCTCATTCTCTAGACCCGCGATAGAGTTTTCAACTGCTCACATAGATTACTCATCTTTTCTTCAGCAAATCAGTTCCTGGTAGTAACCTCTTCCAACTCAACATCCTCAAACAATGCAGCCAAATACTGCGATACCTCTTCATACATTTTAATACATTGGCCCTCTGTGGACTGAAGGCCTCGAACAAAATCCTGGACCTCTTCTTGTCACTACGTGGTCACTTCGGGTGGAGTACTCAACACAAGTTTAGCCTCCAAATATTGCACATTCTGATGATATACCGAAACGACAGCTTCTAGACATTGCAACTTATCCTCTGATGTCATATTTTCAATGATCTACACCTTAGGTACTGTGCTACATGTGACTTTGACAACCTCCTAGAACATGTCCTTCTCTCGCCGAAGTAGGTCCTTGTATTGCTGAAGCTCAGCAGTCAAGTCCTTTAACGTAGCTTCCTGATTCTTATATCCTTTCATCATATCCAAGAGAGAGATTTCCCTCAACTTCACTTCTTTTGAAATACTATCTTGTAACTTATGGAACATGTAGAGTGGTAATGCAGACAACTTGAGGTCCGCATACCCCTTCTTCAGAATCTATACACTTGTGTCCAACTCATCAAAACTTAATGCTTGGGGTAGAATTTTAACCACTCCCTCGGTCAAAGGAGGTAGTGCTATCTGGTTGTGGCCTTCTTCCTCTTGTAGATATTCGACCCGTGGCAGTGTGACCTGCGACAAAGATGAAATGCGCATCTTCTTCACCTCCTAGAAAAACGTATCCAGAAAATCTGCAACAATGCTGAATAAATGCAACGTTTTATCTTCTACAATCTTCCAATTTTCTTCATCTACTTCCATTATCCCGTCGAATAGGATGTTAATGTAATCATCTGTCAAGGCTTGAACATTTTCAGACTTGTGTGCCTTCCTCTTTTTATTTCCTCCTTGTGTAGATGTACCATATTTGCGCTTATCCCCCAGAATCGAATCAATAGGTGTCCAACTCGATTAGTGATCCTCTTGCTCATCACTCCTAGTGCCAGTGTTCTATGTGTTTTGGATTGTATTCTGTTGCTGGCTTAAAGTCCCCTCCTGTCATTGTTCCTGCTGGGACGGGTCTGGCGATCTGTTCTCTGGATTGATGGGTACTTTCCATTCCACCATCCATTCATGAATCATAGTATCAACTTCTTCAATGGTTATCTTGAATCCACTAGTCAACCATTTTTATTGGGGGTCATGTTTTTCTTGAACATGGATGCGGTGGGGCCCCACCTTGAACCTCACCACACCTCGATACTTCGCCACAACAGAATCATCGATACACGATATCTGAACCACGCAGTAGCGTAATTCTTCCAGTTGCATGTATAGAAAGACATTGCTTTCATGTTGTCTTCTCCTTATGTCAGAATTCCACCGATTCATATATCAAGAGCCTTGTCATGGCACGACTAGATGCATTCCCTAATAGTTCACTAGCTCTTCCCACCTAACAATTGAAATTAATAACAATAGCCAAGAATAAGTAAATGGTGTATTGTTATCCTATGCCTTCGCACAATTAGCAAGAAACTCATTGAGCAAAAATGTTTTCCAGTTCATATGTTCTCCTTGGGCGCACTGCTCTTCTTTAGCAATGGCAGAGGCATTGACATGGTTCGGTCGAAACTTCCCGATAATCTTGGTTTCCAATAACTTCGCAACAAAGAGTACTTCTTAGTCGCTGATGGAGGCCACGTCGAACCCTCAATTTCTCTTTCACAAATTGTATTTTTCTTTCATCTTGGTCGCTAGGTTACGCTCTCGTTCCTTGCCCATAAAGTACCGCGAAGGGTCTAGCCCAGCCTTACGTAACCTAGTGATTTTGGGGATTAAATCAATATCTATTGACACCTTGGTTTCTAGCCATAGACATCCTCCATGTAAACAAAGCAACAACTGCTTTACACATGCATTTGCATCCACAGTACAACCAAAATGTGGAAGACATAGTAATGGTAAAAGATTGGCTCTCTTCAGCCCGAGAGCCCACTACTTGAGTTACATATCCACCGGGTGACCTTGATCTGCAGTGAGATTTCACATGTAATATTTATAATTGAAATCAACAAATTTGGCGGTGTCATGGTCCGCATATGATAGTTTTTGAATATTCCTCAGAATGCTACCTTGAACCAGGACACCCTTCGGAACTGGAATAGTCTCCAACTGATACCACGCATTCTTAGGTAGCTGAACAGGTTTCGCGTTCGTATTCTTAGGTGAGATAAATTTTGGAAACATAGATGTAGAGCCCGATGCAGATGCTCCTGCATCATGACACACCTTCATTCTTGGTTCTGTATTTGGTCGATTTGTTTGGCACATTTTCGTTGACACATTCACAGGAATCTGTGGGGAAATGACTTCTAGTTGGTCATGACTAATTGAAACAGAGCTTCACATTGGAACTTCCTCAACATATCCTTGAACCTCACTACCGGTTGACAAATATACCTGCATTGTAACAATATGCACTTCTACACTCTCTTGGTGCACTAAGCTCGTCTCTAGACTGCTCAATACGTTGCAATCGCTCAAGTGACAATGAATAATGATCGAGAGAGGAGTGGGATTTTTAACTTTAATCCCCTCATGTGATCCTTCTATCATTCCCAAGGAGAATTGAATGCACTCGATCTTCCAATGATTATGGTGGCAGTGGTGGATCTATTCACACACTTTAGTATTTTCGAAAATTAATGCAAAAAGTACACTAACACCGCCACTAAACCTGCCATAAAGGAAGCAATAAATGCTCATTAACTACAACTTCGACAGATCGCCAAATCCTTCCAATGATACATTAGCTTGATAGAACAATAAGATGGGGTTTACAGGAGACAAAAATAGAACTTCGATAGAAAGACCCCCAAGGGAACAACTTCAACATAATAATAACTTGGGGTTTCCACAAAGCTTGGAAGAAACTGTACATCAACATGGGAACTTCGACACAACTAACTATGAAAAAAATAAACTTGGGGTTTCTAAGAGATTTTGTTTTTGTACAAACATGAAATAAAGAGTCTTCACTGTGACAAGCCCCACCTATCCCTGCAGGGCTTCAGCCGGCTACCATTCACCAATCCATTAAGGAGTTCTCCATCCAATTTATATAGTTTCATTACGCCTCTTTCTATAACAAATTTAATGACATATGGACCTATCTATTGCATCCGTAATTTACCAGTGTGTTTGAAAAATTTACTGTCATCGAGAAGAAATAAATCTCTTCGCTGAAAGTGCTTCTTAGTAATGTGGTGACCATGACAAGCTTTTTCTCGCTCTTTTTGAACCTGCTGATGAAATCCTGTGACAAATGTATCTTCCTCCAACTAGAGTAGCTGCGCCAATATTTCTTCGACAGCACTAGTATCAGACATACCTGTGAAAGCAACAATTCTTAAAGTTTGGACTATATACTCCATGGGAATCACAGCCTCTTGTCCATACACCAACTTGAAAGGTGTCTGACCTACCAAATTTTTACACATTGTTCTATAGGCCCACAATATTGCAGTGATACTTAGGTCCTAGTCGTCACATTTCACATTACAGAATTTTGTTAATGCATGTTCCGAGATCTTATTGAATTCTTCGATAGTCCCATTTTCCCGTAGATGGTACATAGTACTCTTTTGATGGTAGAACTGAAATTCTTTAGTAAGGGATTCTATAGGCTTATTGACAAAATGTGCACCCTGATCGCTTAATAGAATTCGGGGACAACCAAATCTGGTGATAACATTATCAAATAGAAATCTTGTAGCAGTCGCAGCAGTGCAATATCGCACTGGTGCAGCTTCAGCCCATTGTGTAAGATAATTTGTCGCAGTAATATTGTACCTCTCACCAGTCATTTTTCCTAGTGGGTTGATGGGTCCTACCAAATCAATAGCCCACTTGTCGAACGAATTCAACGTAACTTGAGGGACTAATGGAATTTCATCTCTCATCGATGACTTCCCAATTCTTTGACATACGTCGTAGTTCTGACAATATTCTTTAGCATATTTATGAAGGTTCAGCCACCATAAACCTGCTCTTAAGATATTATGTGATGTATCTTTTCCTGCATAGGGGCCTCCCACTATTCCATCATGATATTCAACTAAAATGATTGGTCACTTGTGCTATAAAACACAATGACACAATACCTCATCCGGTCCTAACTTGTACAACTAACCGACTATCAACTGGTAGTCTATAGATTTAATAACCATTTGCTTCTCATCGGCAGTCATATATCCTTCTAGTGCAGTTCCTGTAGATAAAAATGTTACGATATCTTGAAAATACTCATCAACCAGTCTTACCAAAAATATTTTCGCATCTTGAAGATTATCTTCTAAACTAGTTGGTTCTTGTCTTGTCTCCAACCTCAACAAATGGTTGGGACTTGCATCCAACCGTCTTGGATTGACAATGATCTCAAAATCATATTCCTGAAACAATAATAATCACCGACAAATCTCCCCCCCTAAAACTAGCTTATTGACCAGGTATTTCAAAGCAGAATGGTTCGTGAACATCTTAAAGTGACCTCCTAGCAAATAATGCCTAAACATTTGCAAGGCATAAACCATGGAAAACCCTTCCCTCTCTATCGTAGTATAATTTCTTTCTGCAATTGAAAACTTTCTACTAGCAGAGGAAATAGGATGGTCAATAGAACCCTCACCTGGATGAGCAAGAACTGTGTCTAGAGTGACAGATGAGGCATCAACATGTACATGGAATTATTTTCTCCAGTCATAAATTACCAAAATAGGTGTTGTAACCATTTTCTTCTTCAGTGTGTTGAGGCTCTGCTGACACTCTTCGTTCCAGTGAAACTTGGCGCTTTCTTAAGTTATTTTTCCATCTGTGCTACGATTTGGGCATAGCCTTTGATAAAATTCCTATAATATCTCGTGTGACCCATATTTGTTCTCAATTTTCAGACTAAAGTCTATGGGGTTAGATAAACTATAATAGAAATCTTTGCAGGATCCACTAACAAAGCTTGCTTGCAAACTACATGTCCCAATAATATGCCAAATGGAGCGCATAATATGCATTTTTTAGATGCAGAGAGATTTGATATTGTCAAAAGTGTTATAACATCAACCTCAAATTTTCAATATGATTCTTGAGCAACGCATATACTATTCAATCATCAAAGTATACTTCTAAAAATTTATGGATGAATTCTTTAAATGCAGCGACAACTACCTGTGAGACAATTGTAGGGGTATTCTTTAGGCCAAAAGGAATTACTGTATACTGGAAGCATCCCCATTATGTCGCAAATGTCATTTTATGTCGGTCTTCTTTAGCAATCTTTATTTGATGATACCCATAAAATCCATTCGTGAAGGAGTAGGATCCCTAATCTCCAACACTTTCAAGCACTTCATCCATAAATGGAGTTGGAAAAGGATCACGTAGACAAGCATCATTCAATTTCCGCAATTCCACACAAATCCTGATCAAACCCAGTCTTTTTGTCTTGGAATACCATAGGGATGATCCATTTGATTCTTCGACAGGCTCAATGATACCGACATCAAGCATTCCGTGGAGCTTTTCTTTGACTTTTTACTTATATCGCGGATTCAATCTGTACGACCTTTGCTTAATTGGCTTGGCACCTGGTTTCAGTGGAATATTCATTTCACCTAAGTCTCCAACAATACCTTTCATTTATGAAAACTTAGTAGGAAACAAATATTGAAATTCATGCAACGGGTTAGTAATTTTTCCCACCGTTTCATAATCCCAGTTGTTATCACTCTAGGAAACTCTTCTAGGTTGAGCTTGAAGATGCATGGTAACTTAACTAATTCTCTCAATGATTAACTCAATGATGGGTATGGGGTTGGATCAAGATGAATATCTACTAACTGGACCATTTATTGAAGACTGTCTAGTGATATTCAAACAGTATAAGGCTCTCAAGAGATGAAATCAGACAAGTTGTTTATCAAATAGAACAGAAGCTAATCATCTAACCAGATCACACATATATAAAACAATAAGTATGATGGGTCCAGAAACTAGGATAACCACTTATGATTCTTTGCTTAGCAATCAAATAGTAAGATGACAGTCACCTAAGGATCATATAAGCATAGACAAAGAATAACATTCACTCATAAGTATAGATGGATAGGAAAGAAGAGATCTGATCACATCAATGAAAGAATCTTTTAGGCCTAAATATATTTAAGAATAAGTCTCTATTACAGTAGCAACATAGTGAACCCAAAATCGAACCCATAGTTCCTCAATTGTCTGTGGCTTTATAGCCTTTACATGAGAAATCTAGATCCTGAAAAGTTGGATCAGATTTACTTAAAATAGATAGTCAAAAACTGTCACAAAAGAATAGGAAGAGATCCTATAAACTAGGTCAACTCCTTATCTTTTATGATCTTTATCTCCTTCAAAATCTTTTTCAAGTGTAGAAAGCCTTCCAAGGCTGTTGAATATCCATAGAAAACAAGATAGGTCGAATTTGCTATTTTTAGCCAAAAAACTGTTTTTGTGCCCAGAAACTAGGTAGCTATTTCCATTTTTCCACCATCCAAAATACCTCAAACATCAAGACAAAACCTTAAATCTGATGTATTTAATTATTAAGCATCTTTAGAAACCATCCTCGAGGTGTTTGGTCAAGAAAAAGTTGAATCTGGGAAAAAATACGACCTCTCTGCCATGTCTCAGCTTTTGGTGGCTAAGAGAGGCAAAATATGGGCCTGTTAGCCACCGAAACCTGTAACTTTCTGAAAATTCAAACTTCTAAAAAATGAATTACCTTTCTGCTCCTGAAATGTTCAAGATCGATCTTCTAAGGCTTGTAGCCTGCACAGTGATCTGAACTGTTTCTATTAACCTTGCTTTGCATTATTAACTCATGGAGTCGATCTACATGACTCTTCATCTCACAATATTGCTTGGCTTGTACAATGGTTATGCTCTCTTTGTTCCCAAGGGAGACGACTTCATCAAATTGAAACCATGTGACACCAATTTGTCACAAACTCGGCCACGACTTATTTGTAAATTAAATCTACCCACCTGCAAACATACAAATGAACACTCCATGCATCCTTCAAAAGATAATAGGGCCACATATTTCCAAAGAAAACGACAGAGGAATAATGTTCCAATGGAAGATACCAGTTTTGTCAAACCATGACTCAACTGTTTCTTCATTTGTGACCTGGATCGTAACTTCAAACCAATGGATCGGCAAGAGATTTCTTGATACTTTGATTCTGGCAATTTGGGCGATGGATATATTACAAACATAAGGCTTTAAAATGAACCTCAGAAAATTTAGAAATGAATTTTTGAATGACATCCTATCACCTAAAATAAGCAAAATTGACCATGTTATTTGAGGAGATAACACCAGTAATCTCCAATATTTGCAAACTTTGGATTTTCAGGAGAACCTATATTTACATTTTTAATCTTCAACGAATTCAAGAATTTTTCAGATGAAATATATGCTCCCTTCAGATCGCGACTTCCTTCAGTTTTTGGAATATGGATATCCCCCGGATCATCATTTTCCTGTCATCCATTAATTTTGTAGTACTGCATCATTTTTTCCACTATTGCAGTCCATTGCGGCAGGTTAGACACCGGTCCCAAGATTTATTCATAATGTTTTTCCTTGATAATATGTAGATCCACATCTATTGTAGGAATTCCATCCTCATAATTAAATGTCTTCTTGAATCTCATTGTCAAATCGTCCCATTCTGCAGTTCCTTGTCGCAGTTCTAGCGACGTATACCAATTCCTTGGTATAGTATCAAGTGTATGAATAAACATATGCACCCACTCTTGCTTGGGTATATTCTACTAGATTGTACTATAGGTATCTAGATGATCGGAAGGGCTAGTCGGTCCAGTATATTTCTATCCAACATAGGGAATTCCTTCACCAAAGGGGATTTCTAAATACCTATTGCACTGCGACCAACCTGTTATAGACTATTTGTGCACAACCCACCACCTCGCGGGAGTTTCTTTCAAAGTGATGTCTAAGGCTAATAGATGATTTTTCTCATGTAACTTATCTTCAAATTCATCAATAAACTTATCCACATTAGGTAAACCTTCATAAGTAGGAAGATCGCATACCTCCTTCCTAACCCAGCGGAGTGATTTTGTCACACAGGCACATCTTCGCATGGAAACTTCATGTAATATGTTCTACCAGTTCTCGAAAGCTTCGCCAGACTCAGAGGAACAAGAACTAATGCTCCGCCAGCTGAGTGTACCATCTGTTTTAGGATTGATATAGTCATTTATCCTAGAGGATACATTATAAATGTTGTCTAAGTCTTGAGCATCATAATATCCCTTGAATGGTTTGACATACCTTTGTCCTTATAGTGGATCTAGAGGTGTGAAAACTATGATTTCTTCATTCTCAAATGTTAGAACTCTCATTTTAAAGTTGATAATGGTTCGATTATGAATTTTCCAATCTATCCCCAAAAGTGTGAGATACGGGTTAGTGTCATTGACAATCTCTATAACTTCAAAATCTGCAAAATTTCTTAGTCCCTCTACTTCGATAGGGACACCAACCATCCTACCAAATCATATAACTTTCGGCTGATTTGCGAACAACAACTGAATAGGTGACCATACTAACTTTGGCTTTCCCATATGTTCCCATGTCTGTTTGTTCAGGATATTTACATCTGAACCCAAGTATAAAATAACAAAATCCATGTCGTAGTCACCAATCTGTGCATTAAGTCACAACTGATCCCGGCCAATCTTTTTTATTTTTTGAACATGATTGACAACTCTTTCAGATCTCAATTATTCCTCAGATTCCCCAATTAATTTATGCAATTCCTTTAATGCATTTTCATCTTTAACCAGAGCTAAACAACTCTTTAGAAAAAATTGGAGAGCACTTACCTTTCCTTCCAATGTTCTTCTTTAGTGCATACTTGTCGAAGTGAGGTGGCATATCATACAAAGGTCCTTAGTCAACAATGGGTGGCAGGAGGATGTTGATGTGATCTTCAGAAATTCATCACGAGCCTCGCAAAATATTCCTTTATCCTTTTGAACATAAAACTAAGGTGGCTTCTAGGCTACTGGTCTCACCCTCAGATACCTATGATTATTACAATTACCCTTATCTCCACCTGTCGCAGCTCCACCTATTGTTACTATAGCGACACTATGTTGATTTGGTCACGGTTATGCTGAAATATTCTACACATTTTGATTCTGGTTTGGATTTTGATTCTGCTTCGCTTGCCATTTCGCTATAAGCCGCAGACAATCTTCAATTGTATGATCTAGTGTGCTACAATACGTACAGGTCGAAGTAGGATTCATGCATTCTCTAGCATAATGTCTAGGAGTTCCACAATTATAAAAGATCACTTTTCCTCTGCCTTGACCAAATCCTCCTTGTGCACTTCCTCTGAATCTACCTCACGGTTGATTTAATTGTGTGTTACTTTTTTCATCCTGATCCCCTCCCTTCATAATAAATGTATCTGCAGTGCGCTCAGTGAGCAACTGGTATTCTCGACAATTATTTTCATCATGCTCGACATACTAACATAACTTACACCATAATTTTTTAGGAGTACTTACCATCTTCTGTAATAAATAGCATTCTTCTGGTCGGTTTCCTTTGGTATGACAAATTCTGGACCATACAACATGATTTAATGGACCCAAATTGCTAGTGTTCAGATAATCATGGAATGAGGTGCATTGGTCCTTAGAGTGGATTTCATCATTGTATCTAGTGCACCACACCTCTTCTTGCTTTTATTTACCTTTCTTGATGTCTTGAATTTGAACAGACAAGCTTTCCAACTGCGACTGGATTTGAGCCATACTAGCTCCAGTCTCTTCGATAGGTGATGCTTCTAACTTCATGGCCAATTCCAAGGCTTCTGTCTGCATCAGAATCTTGTGTTGCATGAGTGGAACCCTAATGTGAGGAATTAAAGAAGCTATAAACCACTCTTTATGATGCAAATCATTCATCGGAAAGCTTATGCGAACCATTAAGGTTTTAGACCTCTGATCGAAGTCCCAAATAGACTCATTAAGCACTTGTTTAATCTCCTTCAATTCAGTAATACATTGAGATTCATAATTTGGATTCTTGAATTCAATCTTCAATCCTTCCTTGACCTCTGCTAAGGTCTTCGCAGGTTGATTACCAGTAACCTATGAAAAATTCATAAACCAGTCTAATGCGTGACACCTAAAGGTCATGATTAACTGCGCTAATTTGATGTTATCATCTTGTACTTGTTTTTTAGTCCATACTATGTTGCATAAAAACCATTGTTGTCCTGGATCCTTTGATCCATTCCCATTGAAAATAGGTAACTTCGTGTCATCCCCAGCCA
This sequence comes from Larix kaempferi, assembly GCA_027924585.1. Taxonomy (NCBI): domain Eukaryota; kingdom Viridiplantae; phylum Streptophyta; class Pinopsida; order Pinales; family Pinaceae; genus Larix; species Larix kaempferi. Next base: position 19,662,949 of record BSBM01000034.1, read on the forward strand.
TTCTGGACCTATGGGGCTTCAACTCATTTACTACTAATGGACCACTGCTTGAACCCTTTCCACTCATTGAAGTACTATTCAGATTATTGCCACTACTCTGAGTTAGCTGAAAGAAATGTGAAGAATTATTAGGTATTACCTAGGTCTTCGGGGATGTACGCGGGGTCATGGGTATGTAAAAGCCTTGGGTCTGGAACGATTTTGTAGATTCTTCTTCTTCCTCAGAAATGAGCTGGTACTCGTCCTCCTCATCACTAGAATCCTCGTCAAGTTGTGGTACTGGTTTGTAGTTTCTCCTTTTAGCTGCACTGCAACCCTTCTTTCTTGTCGTAGTTCTCCTCCTCTTGTTTGACCGAAATTGTCTCCCACTCCATAGAAAACCACACTCTTCGTTTGGTTTAGTTTAGTCTCCCTTTATCATTTCATCTCATCCCATTTATTCGTCCAGACCTTCCTCCATGCAATACCCATGCCCACCATGCACAATCGCTCTACTCATCAGATTCCATTTGCATCGCCCCTTTTTCACAGAGTAGCTGCTTGATTGAAAAATTCAATGATTGCAAGTACTTACCATGCAGAACTTCGAAAACATATCATTCTGCCACACTATATGATTTGATAATGTCAATAGTGAATTCGGTAATGTACCCCTCCAGTACACTGTTGAGCCAGTAATCCACTACATGAGAAATCTTGTTATTCACATCTTTCAGTCGTTGTATCAATGTAGGTGTCCAACTTCGAGGCTTACCTCCTTGGAAATTTGTCTTCTGATCAGTCTATATTGCTAACCATTCATGCAATATCATAGGAAACTCACCAAATAAGGCCTCATGAATATTAGTAAAAATATACTTGTCTAACCAACCTTCGTCGTCCAATCGAGGGTGTTTGTTCTGTTCCCTTTCAAAGTCTTTCAGCAGATGATCTACCCAATATTGGATCTCTGGTTTAGTTGGATTCCACAACATTCCCCTTCACAAAAATCCCGGTCCTAGCAACATAACCATTTGTTGGCGCACTTTCACTTCGACTAGGGTTCAAACACTCAACCAAATACCAACAAACACTACCACCAGGGATATCGGCCCGAAAGGAAGTTTAATCCCTTTCAAAAACACTTGTGAAGTAGATGAAATCTCACCCAAAATACCTATGGAAACTGTAGGGACTAGGTTTCTGCAGCGCGGAAGGGGACAAGCTCCACAGACAATCCATTCATTAAACAACCCAATACATTAACTGTTATGAAGCATCGACAAGTTCAAATATTTGACACATCAGTCACTTCGACAGAACCCATGACATTGCCAGATTCACATACATATTATGTTTCATATTCATGTCATTTCTCATTATTGTAAACATGGATTCATCTAAGCAATCAACAGAGGAAATAAACACATATCACATCACATAAGAACACCATGTTTTAATGTGGAAACCCATCCTATGAAAAACCACGGAAGCACTTGTCTTTTATTATGATTCGAAGCCAAATAAGCACTTCAGTTTATGACTTACAGTTTTCTTCTTGACTTACAAAGGATCTACGAATACAGCCTACAGATCAATGACTCGGATCCTCAAAATAGCTTTGACATACATAGTATAATGCTTCATTACACGCCCAAAACAAGCTCTGACAACATACTCTCTTCTCGAATGATAATATAAATAATAGCAACAACCCAAAACTTCCCTCTTATTACATATTTATAGGGCATACTTAGCTTGCCCCGCTCCCACTAAGCCACTAACTCACTAATCGACTCATTAATACAATGTGGACCATTTCTAACTAATTGAATCAACTTCTCCCATTTTCCTTGGTCAACATAACCATTTTTCCTAATTTCTTGGCCACTTCATTAGAGTTGACCACTTCGTCGAACTACTTCCACTTCACCCTTGTCCACACCAATACTATTTCCGCAAAAATGGTAGCTCCAAAAATATAGGCACGATAATGAGGCTTGATTTGATTTACCTTGTTGTTACTCTTTTGCATTAGTTAATTACTAGATCAGGAAGTTGAAATTGTTTATCATATCATAGTTTCGTTTTGGAATTGAAAGACTAATGTAGGATTCTTGAACATAGTAGTGTGGATGATTGCCAGGGAACATTTTTCTCTAGTAGAATTATTTCTTGGATTGGTCACAATAGAAATTGGTGTGATTTTTTTTTAGTAAAGAAAGAGGCTTGTGTTTGATTGTTAGAACTTTAGGATTATTTCTTAGTTACAGTTGTTGCTACTTGATCTCATTAGCTGCATTGCAATTAATATTTCTAGCACAACATTAGGAGAGAATTGTTCCTGCATATATTTTTGCAGTAGTCTTGAAAGTCATATGCTCCTAGATTGGGAATTGATGTAACTGCTGGTTGGGTTTTAACTAAAGGGCCTTATTTAACACCAACACATAGACATGTATGCAGACAATGCACAATGTATTGTTATATAGACTACTACAAGGTGGGGCTCTTTACGACAATTTTGTAAGGCGAAATTAGCATTTTGTCTTAAATTTTAGTTTAGATCGTTCCTATATATTTCATGATTTTTAAGACAATGTTTAAGACCATTTTTTAAGACAAAATTAGAATTTGTCTTAAATATATTTTAGGAATGTTTAAAACAATATTTTAAGACGATAGTAACATTTCTTCTCAATATTGATTTTTTTTAAGTTACTATTTTCTTATAAAGAAACCGATTTTATGATTTTATGCAAGAAAAATGAATTAGTTATGATTTTATGGAGGGAAAATTAATTGGGGTTTTATGCTTTCCCAAAACCAATAAAGTAGTTATCTAACTCATCCTATTCCAGTTGAGGTAGTTATCTTTCAGCGCTAGTTGAAAAGATGAAAGGACAAGCAGAAACATCTCAACCAGAGCTACCATGATAGGAAGATGAAATGCATCTCATGATGGCTGTCCACTAGAAGACAGTTGTAAAGATGCAAATCAAAGTACATGAAGATAACATAATGGTGCTAGCATTGATTGAATCAGGAGAAGACATGTGTTTTCTCAAGAGGATGTATGTTGACCCAAATTACTGGGAACCATGCCAAGCCCCAGTTAGAGGATTTGGAGGAAGAAAGGAAGTAGAATATAAGACCAGCCATGGAAAGGTATGCCTTGGCAATTTTTGTATAAACTGTATTTTCCTACTTGTAGAAGTTGATTTTGCACATGAATGTGTAGTAGGAACTAGTCTGTTGTCAACCACCATCCCTCATGGAGTAAAATATGATGATAAAGGGAAAATTGGATACCATTTTACTATAAGAAAAAAACAGATCTTTCTCCCACTGGTATCTACAGAAGAAATTACACATTCCATATGGAACTTAGAACTTGACACTATGAAGCATTTCAAAACCCAAATCAAAGAAAAAGGAGATCAAATTAGGGTCATAAAAAGGGCTGAACACTTATGTAGGATTGAGGATGAATTGAAGGCTCCTGAGAAGCAGAAAAAGATTGAGGAGATCAGAAAAGAATATGCTGGTAAAGTATGCCATACCACTCCTAATGCATTTTAGCAGAGAAAGAAATTTTGGGTAAACCTAAAATATAAAGAAGGATATCAAGGAAATCCAAGCAGAAGCAGAGCAATCCCCATGAATAAGGAATATCGAACTCTATGCAGAGAAGAAATTCAGGACCTGCTTAGCAAAGGAATTATCAAGCATTCAAGAAGCCCATGGTCCTGTTCAGCCTTCTATGTAAATAAACACTCTGAACAGCTTCGTGGAGTACCAAGAATGGTGATCAACTACAAGCCGCTCAATGACACCCTGGAATGGGTAAGGTATCCAGTCCCAAACAAATTTGATCTGATCAAGAGGATTGCAGGAGCAAAGATCTTCTCTAAGTTCGATCTGAAGTCCGGTTTCTGGCAGATTGGAATCAAACCAGAAGATCAGTTCAAGACGGCCTTCAATGTTCCACACGGACAATACGAATGGAAGGTATTGCCTTTCGGATTAAAAAATGCTCCTTCAGAATTTCAAAGAATCATGGAATCTGTGTTAGAACCATATATGGATTGGCTCATGGTCTACATTGATGATATTCTTGTATTTTCAAAATCTGTTGATGAGCATATGAAGCATCTTAGGACCTTTCTCCATGTCCTATACAAGAACGGATTTGTGCTATCTGAAAAAAAGATAAAGCTATTCGAAACAAAGATCGAATTCCTAGGGCAAAAGATAAAGAATGGAAAGATTAAAGTTCAACAACATACTGTTGACTTTACTGATAAATTCCCAAATGTCATCTTAGACAAAAAAAAATTGCAGATATTTCTAGGTTGCCTGAATTATGTGACATCATATTATGAAAATTGTGCGCAAGATAGAAAGGTACTAAATAAACGTCTGGGAACAAGTCCTCCACCATGGACACAGAAGCATACAGAAGCAGTCAAGAGGATAAAAGCCAAGGTAAAGACTCTCCCGGTTTTACACATAATAGATTGAAGACTGATGAAGATCTTAGAGACAGATGCATTAGAAGAAGGATGGAGAGTAGTCCTGAAGAAGAAGGATGGAGAGTAGTCCCGAAACAGTGCCGAAGAGATTGCAACGATACTGATGAAGAAGTAGTCTAGTATGCATCAGGACTATGGAATGATGCCCAAAGAAAGTATCATACTATTGAAAAAGAGATTAAGGCATGTTTGAATGCTATCTAGAAGTTTGAAATACACTTAATGAATAAAAAGTTCCTAATCAGAACAGACAGCCAGGCAATGAAATTTGTCCTAGAAAATCTCATCAGAAACTCCACTGCCAAAGCTAAGTTCTCCAGATGGCAGGTCATGTTTTCTCAATATGAATTTGAAATTAATCACACCAAAGGAATCCAAAATTGCATTGCAGATTTTCTTACAAGAGAATATCTACAGGATAAATATGGGATTGCATCCCCCAGTTGCATGATGATGATAATAGAATGGCATGAAGGAAGTGACTCCTGCAGATACGTAGATGATGAAATAAGATGAGAAGATTATACGGAACAATGGAAGCCCACTTGGCAGCTAAGGTCCACAAAAGTCTTGGATGAGAATTTACAACACCCAAACTTGTTGATAAATTTAGTACCGGAACATAGGAGATATCCAACATCAACCTGTGGGATTCCCAACATGGTTTATGGCCGACAATTGAGACAGGCCATTGATTCCTCACATGTGTTACAAACAAATTTCCAGTACCTAAGACTCATCAGCACTGAATCAACACTAGAACAAGTCCTAGAACAATATTATTGTATCAATCACATGCTCACCTTAGCCTTGTGGCCACGAAATAACCCTATTCTCAATTTTCCCCTCATTGATGTAAATTATGAAAATTACAGAAAGTTGTGGTGGAACTTCCTAAAAAAGGACAACCGGGACCATGAATATTTCACAAAAGTAAAGTTTGGTCTGCAAAGGGCACATGTGTTGAATGGAAGCACATGTGTTGAATGGAATCCCAGACTGGACGCATTGCTGGTGGAATGATTTTGGCCTAAGCAGAAGCGGAGTGGACCCTGTCATTATACAACATGAGCACCCGCAATACTGTATTCCCTGCTCTAAGGTCAAGGACATGTATTCCAGTGAAGTATGTGATGACACACACCTGCTTCAAACCTTTATATACAATAAATTTCAGTGGCTGGTTAAAGCAAAGATCTGTGTACAGACACCACAAGGACAAAGAATCATCATAAGAAGCATGTACACCAAGATGTGGGATCCCTCATATCTGCGAAGATTTGGACACCCGTATGATGATATGATCAATTGGCCTTATGAGAGATCGGATTACAATTTCTTGATTAATTAAATGGTTTCCACAGGATTCCCTAAAATCTCCACTTTGTTGTACTATCAAGTTTGGAGATGTTTCTGCATAGATCCTTGTAGATCAGTGAGGTGAGTCAAAGCTTAAGGTAGCTGCAGCATCAAAGTTGAAGGTGGAGGTGAGGGCTGAGGTGATTAACGGCCTCTGTCAATTGAGCTGATCAAGCAGCTGGATATATACAAATTTGATCCTTGGGACCTTCCAAGTACATTGTTTTTATTTTTTCTTCTAAGTAATTTACTTTTAGGTTTTAACAGTAATTGGTTGAGTTGCTCAGTTTCTCTTCTTATGTGAATATTTGGTTTGAAGTACTTTTGGATCTGATTGATTTCCATTGTCGTCATGCTCGACTCTTCTTCAATACACTTTGCATTCTAATTTCGGTTGATTGGTTGGTGTGTTAGGTTTCCTTCCTTTGTGAAAAGCTTGTAGGTTATCTCATAATGGTTGATTGATTCTATTTTTAGCCACCACTTCCTCTTTGAAATGCTTTGTGTGTGATGATAACAATGAAAAATAAACAGTCCCCATCTTTCCTCCTCTAACTTATTCCTCTAACTTCTTATCCCATATACTATTAGCCTTAAGATCATGTTCTGAATATATATACTTTTGAGTGCTGTTTGAATATATAAACATTTTAGGCTGATTGTTGAGATGTGAGTATATACTTCATTTTTATCAATAAATCTCACAGTGTTATGTGGGTTTGCTTGCAATTTTACAAGTGCAGGTTTTTGGAAGGCGACTGGGATAGACATAACTATTTACTCTTCTGATGGGACCAAATGCATAGGTCTCAAGAAATATCCGGTGTTCTAAGTAAGGGCATCAAAAGGGACTAAAACAGACTGGATGATGCATGAATTTCGTCTACCCAATTTGGCAGTCTCCAATGCCTGCAAAAGATCTATGGACAAGGATCTCTCCCCTAATGTAAGTTATAACATTCTTTTTAGGCAAAAGAAACAAAAAAAGATGAATGAAGTATTTCCCAACAAATTAATATTTTCAGAAACTGGTTCAGGCCATATTTCATGAATAGAATTTTGTAATATTCATATTGCACATAAGCTTTCCACCCTTTCCTAGTTTGTGTTTTGAAGAAACTTAAATAACATTAATTGAAACATTGTTGCTTATGGAGGTACTTATTCTATTTTCCTGCTGCTTATCCAAAGTTTTTTCGTGGTGCATATTTGAAATCATATACCCAAAACCGCTCTTCAATGTGATAGAATAATTAACTATGCTTTTCGTAGAGTGGGGATATAGACTTAAAAAACCGAGTTTCAATTAGGTATAACAACTACCCAAGTCATTTTCATTACAGTTCGAGACTAGCCTTGATAGATCTGCATGCAAAGGTTTGATACCATAGCCTGCAAAGATCTGCATGGCTAAATGATTATTATTAGTTTAGTGTTAATAGATTAAATTAGTACATTCATTTAATTTGTAGTTTTTGAACATCAATAGGTCACAAGTTAAGTGGAGTCAAGTGTCAGTTATCCATGTCTAAACATCAATAGGACACAAGTTAATATACTGAACTTCCAATTATTCATGCTTTAGCTACCAATTATAACATGTAAACATATAAAAATTACCAGTTATCACATGTAAAGTGAAATAAATATTGATCCTAAACTTGTAATGTTACATGCTGTGAATTCCCAATAGTTGTTTGAAGTACAAACTAGAGTTTGCTGTGCTATTGGGTTCATGATTAACATTTATAGCCCAACTCCGTGGCTCTTCATCAGGACAAGAACAATTGTCCTTTTCATGATGAAGAACCACAGAGTTGGGCAATCATAAACCCAATATCAGAGAAAACTCCAATTTCTACTTCAAATCCTAAACTTTATTTTCTTGTAAGAAGAGGGCATTTCCTTACCTATCTATAAATGTAATTACCATAAATTCATAGAAATATAATTAAAATATCTCTCTCTATATATATTATTTTTATATATTTTGAAAATTTATTTTTTATATTTTAAATTTATAATTTAACTAGATTTTTTATTAATTTAATTTTATATGGTAACATAAATTTACATAAAGAGAAAAGGAGCAGTTGATAATAGAGTACACTGTTACATACTTGCTAGTTGGATGATTCAAACCTAAAATAACTTTGAGAGAAATATGGCCTTCCCTTCCCTTCTACTCTAAGAATAATTGCATTTCATATCTCTCTTCCATCCCTGGTAGTAAGAGGGTCGCACTAATCTAAGTGCAAAGAACAAATCATTTATCATGATACAGGTATACTCCCTTAATGCAATTATGCAATTATAGTACTAAATGCATGGTTGGAAAATGTCGTTACCTCATTCAATATTGGGTAGAATTATTTTATATAAAAAGATTGCAATAGAAATTCCAACAAAGAAATGATGCAACAGAGATTTAAATGGAGGTATCAAAGCACAGAAATATAGAAGATCAGTGAATGCATATACAAAGTGCCCACATGCTAAATCTATAGCGTGGATATGAGATTAATTTAGTTAGTATGGGAATGAGAACATTTTACCTTTACATGGGGTGGGGGAAGATTTTGACCTCTGTATTCCTGTGTAGCATAGCTGAATAGATTTCAATAGTTTACATAGTTTGTTTTACATCAAGACGGGGAATATTTTGATCTCTGTCTTCCTGTGTAGCATAGCTGAATAGATTTCAATAGTTTATTTACTTTTTTGAGGTTGTAATTAGATGAAATCTGTTTTAAAACTTCAAACAAGTAGTTATAAACATATCATGGATTTTTTAAACTTCATTGAGTTCTTTAGAATTTTATGAATAAAAATTATAACAAAGAAAACTGGTCAGTGATACCCACAAAAGTAAGAACAACAATGAACACATATACAAAGTGTCTGGACATGTTTGACTTGATTTTAGATAGTATTGAATGAGAGAATTTGAGATTGTTTTATTTAGTGTAAATATGAGAGCCTTTTCTATTTAAGGCTACATATATTTTGATCTTTGTTTTCATGTGCAGTATAGTTGAATAAATTTAATATCTTACAAAGTTGAATCAAAATTAGATTTAGGATATTTTAAACTTCACATAGGAGAACATAGGAGAGTGCATGGATTTTTTAAAATTCAAATAGTTAAATAAACAAAGTTGCAGAATGTTTTATCAACTGTTTTTAACTTTTATTTTGTTTTATGAATCTAAGCTACCTGAGAACATAGGGGTTGAATGGATTATAGTACCTTCACTTTTTCCATGCATTTTAGGCTTTTTATAGGGTCTTTGTTTCATTTCATACTAATCCTATTGAATTGCATATTGTCTGTATGTAGGATTCATGGGCTGTTTGTCGTATATTCAAGAAAAGTACAATGGCACAAAGAGCTCCACCACATATGTGGGCACCAACAATGGTGGACAGAGCAGTTGAGTCAAGCAACAACAACTACATGGGCGACCTCAACTTCAACAACAATAACGACTATCGGCCTACCGAAAAATCACTCCCAATATTAATTGGGCATCTGCTGCTTCAACAAACATTTACTCTCATATGGAAAGCGATCACATTCAATGCTGTACTACTGATGACATACAATATCCAAATTATTACTAAGAACAGTTTGCAAGAGCAATTGACTTACAATATCCAAATTATTACTAAGAATAGTTTGCAGGAGCATACAAATTGGGTACCAAGTCGGCCATGCCTGTGTCAAGATCAATATATTTTCCAAATCCGGACTTCTCTAACACCCTTGATTTTTCTCATCTGGATCCTTCAACAGTGAAGAGTACTCTTAATTTCATGACTTGCATGTTGCAGATGCCTGCAATTGTCGATCACAATTCTTCACAGACACTTCCTCCTCCTAAAACACATGACCAAGATGACAATGTATCGCTTGATCATTATCAAGTAGATGGTACTTACATTGGCCAACAAGAATCTGAGTCTCTTCTTAAGAAGAACATTATCCTTAGCAACCCTACCATATTAGAGAACGATATTACACATCCTCTACCATTTCAGTCTAATCTGTTTGATGCCTTCAAGGATAATGTTAGTACTAGTCCCTGGGACATTCCTACTTCTACTATATTATAGTTTTGTGTTGCAGGGAACATGCCTACCTCAACCAACTTATAGTTTCCTATTGCATCTAGCCCATGCAAACATACACAACACACATATACGATAAATACACATCAAAGGACAACAAGAATCCATAGCTCCTCATACAAACTTTCAAAATGATTCATTCACAGGAAATAAGACAGTTTGACTAGTTATAGTTTTCTTACATGTATACAGGCTTATGTCCAGAACATGGCCCTCCTCTGCACACATCGTCAAATTTTAGTTGTATCGTTAGATTTGAATTATTCAAGACTATATGAAGAAGAGGAGGAATCCAAATCGTGAGCTCTATTAGTTACAACTCTTGAACTAGTGTAACATTTGTTTAATGGGCCTCCCTGTTAGTTTTTCAGAATTTACTTCAATCTGATCTAGGATCTTAACTGTGAGAACAACATGTACAACATATCTACAACATATCAATCATGGACACAATAATGCAAGCACACAAGAGACACAGAGTTTACTTGGGGAAAACCATAAAGGTGAAAAACCCCAATAACTTCCTCAGAGATAGATAGAGCAATGATACAGCCCAAGCATAAGAGATAGACATCTCCTAGCAGCAGCTTCTCCTCCTCCACAAGTGCGCCACTCTCCAAAGAGTGTGTGTGAGAATAGAATGATGAAATAGAGTGCCTCCCGCACTCTATTTATACTTGACTTGACTTGCCTAATAACCTTTATTAGGTCGGCCTCAACTTAACCACATAACACAATGCTGACTGGGCTGACACCCAATAGGGTGGTCTAATAACCCTTTGACCCACATGGCCGACCCCCAATAGGGTGGTCTAATAACCCTTTGACCCACATGACTTATACAGGGCCGACCCCATCAAGGTGGTCTAATAACCCATCAAGTATAAGTTATGACACTTACAATATAAATGATGACACTTTTGTATAGAGGAATAATAACATCTCTATAGGAATATAAAATACATATATGAAATACATACATACAATGTATCCACCTGATACATCTATAGATACATACACATGATCCAACTGATCATATCCAACATCCAACATGTTGCGTACATACATATACATATAAATGATCCAACTAATCATATCCAGCATCCAACATGATGCATATATACACATACAGAGCAATAACTGGAGCATCGTCCTGATGCTCATCATCCAGTGCTTATATCCACAGCCATGGAAGGATCCTCCTCTCACCATGCTCGAAATGGCTCCAGCAAATGTGTCCATCACTTCTTCCTCGAAGTGTCGTCAATCTGAATAACACCAAGCCTCTCTCTGAAGTACTCGAACTTCACTTTGGCTAGTGGTTTCATCAGTACATTTGCAATCTGCTCATCTGTCGCAACATACAGGAGCTTCACTGCTCCTCTCTGCACCATATCCTTGATATAGTGATATTTGATCTCAATGTGCTTCGACCTGTCGTGGAACACCGGGTTCTCAGACAGCTTCACACAACTCTGGTTATCACAAAAGATACCAGTAGCCTCCAGTGGGAGATCAAATAACTCATACAGTAGCTTCCGAAGCCATATTTCCTCACAACTAGCTGAATAAGCTACAACATACTTTGCTTCGGCTGTACTCAGTGCTATGCAGGACTACTTCCTGCTAAACCAAGAGATCACACCTGATCCCATACTAAAGCAACACCCAAAAGTGCTCTTCCTATCTATAGCACTGCCTACCCAATCCGAATCAACATAACCCTTTTAGGTTAAACTTTTGATTTGCATCATACTTGAGCCCATTGTCAATTGTACCCTTCAGGTACCTTAGAATATGCTTTACAACAACTAGGTGAACACCTCTGGAATCCATTAAGAACTGGCTCAATGTGTTCACCGTAAAGCAAATATCTGGTCTCGTATTCGTCAGGTACATCAAGGACCCAATCATCTGACGATACATAGAGACATCAACCGGCTTAGATGAAGCATCACACAGAAGCTTCAGGTTCGTTGCCATAGGTGTGGCCATGGCCTTGCAGTCCATCATCCCGAACCTCTTTAGGATCTCCACTGCATACTTCCCTTGTCCAAGGAAGATTCCATCTGCACTCTGCCACACCTCCATTCCTAGAAAGTAGTGCATCATACCCAAGTCCTTCATCTCGAACTCGGCAGCAAGCTTCCGCTACGTGTCGGCAATCAATCTATCCTCACTTGTAACAAACAGGTCAACCACATACAAAAGTAGTATCACTGGATTGCCTTCCTCAACCTTGTAGTAAAGGTTGGAATCCGCTTTATTCTTAGTAAAGCCCAAATTGTATAGAAAGCCATCTATCTGCCATACCAGGTCCTGGCTGCCTGTTTCAAACCATACAGGGATTTCTTCAGTTTGCACACATGTGACTCTCGGTCATGTGTCTCAAACCCGAGTGGCTGCTCCACATACACTTCCTCTTTGACTACACCATTCAAGAAAGCTGTCTTGACATCCATCTGGTGTATCTTCCATTTCATCACTACAGCTAGAGCAAGTACTGATCTGATGGAAGTGTGCCAGGCTATAGGTGTTGAAGTCTCTTCATACTCAATCTCTCTTTCTGGGAGAAGCCACGAGCTACAAACCTCATTTTGTATTTCTCCATGCTACCATCTGCAACATGCTTGATCTTATAGATCCATTTGGAAGTCACTGCGGACTTCCCTTCAGGTCTTGGGACTGCATCCCAAACACCATTCTTCATGATCGACTGGTACTCCTCGATCATGGCATTCTTCCCGAATCCTGGGAACTTCAATATATTCAATATCTTCAATAGATAACTTTGTTGCTGAAACAAATGTTGTATTCCTTCTTTTGTAGGTGCTCGTATACGATCTTTCCTACAAAACAAGTTAAATTGCATGGTTAGAAACTTCTCATAGTTTTCAGAACAAATTCTTACACATAAAGAAATATGTCATATAGTCATGCAATTATTTTAGCCAATGCTTCAATACAACATTCATCCATATCCTGTAACTTTCTAGATGCCTTCCAATCTCTATCAGAACATTGTTAAGAGTTTGCACTACTCCCAACATGTCAGCAAAGATGTTTCATTCTAGATAAGTAGCAATGGAATGTTGTACAGTGCCATAGGCCACTTACCCATTACATGCATATTAGTAGTATGCTATTCATTAATGCAATTATTCTAATATGTCAAAATACATAGCCTAATTCTAGGAGCATCAGTATATACATCATTGAACAATATTATTTAAACAATCAAATATGCAAGAACTGATAATTCAAATACTTATCTTTGTTTGTTTGTTGGGTTGACTCCCTCTCAGTCTTTGCTTCCTTTCTACAACTCTATTCTAATGTGGATTGTGAGAAGTGGTCGACTCCTTCTGAATATATGCATCTTTGCAGAAACTACTGGAGTGTGCTCCCTCTTGATCTTTGCTTCCTGGATTACTTGTCCTTGAACTTATATCCATCCTCGATCACTATGCATGCTTACAAGTATCATTATTGTGATATCCTCGAGATATCATACATAATCATACATTTATTAGTATATTCTCAATACTATCAAAACACAATAATCTTAAGCATGTATAGTTATGATCATTTCAAACAGAAATAATAAGCATTAGTATTCAAGGACTCTTATGGTTAGTCATATCATAAATTAAAGTAAGAAACATAATATGCCTAAACCCGTGATTACTCAAACCTATACTTTCATGACTCTTGTGGTTAGTCATATCATCAATGAAGGTAAGAAACATAATATGCATACACCCATGTTTTTCAAACCTATGAATAATCATTATCAATCATGCCATGTATACTTATATAAGAGTTCCTATCACAAGGTAGGATTCTAACTTGATATAGGAAAAACATACCTGGATTAGTATGTTAGCTAGTTATGTCTAACATACCCACATGGTGTCTTCTTGTTCTCTAGTAACCTGCATATCTCATAGGTTAACCATTATAGAACCAAGTTATACATACCTCGTAAATAGATCTTCTAAGTGATCCATGACAATGGATGAATCTTTGTCTTCATGTCACCATGATCATATGTTCTTGAACTAGAACATGATTTGTCTTTCTTGGTGTACCTTTCATGTTAGCGGACAACATAAACCTCATACAACACCGTAATGCATTAGTACAATCATAAGTGTCAACACCCTAATCAATGAATATCTTCTATCATGCATTCATAATTTTATTGAGGTGATACGACAAGTCTAAATTTAATCAAGATTGTACTAACTGTAATAATATGAAGACAAACATACCATAAACTTAATCATGAACAAACCTCGAAACATACTTGGATAAGTCATATCTGTCGAGATTGCTTGTAATCTTCTTATGTAAGGCCTTAGCCTCATCTCCCTCTGAAACAGGAATTTCTTCACTTATGCAGGTGACCAATCCATTCTCTTCTAGGATTAACCCAATCCACTTGATTTGCAGGAACTGGATTTGGAGCTGGATTAGGGTTTGTCAGAGAAACCCTAAAAATTCAAACTTTGAATTTCAAACTTCTGAAAGGATAGAAAGATGCGCCTTGATGAGCTGATCAAGCCGGTATACTCAGAATTTGACAACTGCAAAGTTTCACCCCTCAAAATTGCCTTTGAAACTTTCGGATCTTCTAGACAGGATCCCAAAATAGGGTTTGATAAACCCCACCCTTCTGCCCAACCAAAAAGTTTGATCCAAAGCTCTAAACTTCAATTTTTCTGAGGAGCTTCCAGCCGTGGTCATAGACTTAAAAAATTCCAACTTTTGCAGAAGCCCTAATTTTCCACTTTGCTGATCAAAGTCCTGAACTAGGGTTTGATCAAGCTCGGCCTTCTACCCAACAAAAAAATTTGATCTTGGTATCTAAATTTCTATTTTGATAAGTATCATTCAACTGTGGTTTCCGATTACAAAAATACCAACTTTCTCTGAAACCCTAATTCCCGGAGCCATGAATGAAGGTGCTAAAAAATAATTAAGTTTTGATAGAAATATGCACCTGATTGTTTCTGGTGTAACTCCTAACTTTCTGATCCACAGGGTCTGAAAAGTTTTCTTGTGGTAGTATGACCTGTCATCTTTCCAACCCCATAGGTCTGACCTCAAATGGATTCTTTGAGAGAGAGAGTTATGCCAAGTGTCGCCACGTGACCTGTTTATGGGATAAAACGGGAGAGCGAACTTGTAATGTGTGCCACATGTCACTGGTTCAGTTTCAGCCTCTGAAAAAGTTACCTGAGAACTTACAGTCCGTGCACTACCTGTCACATTTTACGAAATTTCATTTGGAGCTTCTTAGCCCAAGTTATGACCTTTTTTATTAGGTCACCTATTTATGACTCAGATCTGGAAGAGGCAGAAACCCTAGATTGTACAGATCATAAAGCACAAAGTACAACGAATTAGAAGTTGTCCTTTGGACAAAAGGTACATGGGGATCTGATATTCTACCTGTAAAAGTTTCAGATCTGAAAACTTTGCCAAAATGGATTTATAGCAAAAGTGCTATGATGACTGGTTTTTGCTATATCAAGCCCTATCATCACAAGTGCAACAAGTGTCATACATGCCATACCATGCCTTCTTTCAGGCTAGCTCTGATACCATGTTAGTTTTTCAGAATTTACTTCAATTTGATTTAGGATCTTAACTGAGAGAACAACATGTATAGCATATCTACAGCATATCAATCATGGACACAATAATGCAAGCACACAAGAGACACATAGTTTACTTGGGGAAAACCATAAAGGTGAAAAACCCGAATAACTTCCTCAGAGATAGATAGATCAATGATACAACCCAATCATAAGAGATAGACATCTCCTAGCAGCAGCTTCTCTTTGTCCACAAGTGCGCCACTCTCCAAAGAGTGTGTGTGAGAATAGAATGATGAAATAGAGTGCCTCCCGCACTCTATTTATACTTGACTTGACTTGCCTAATAACCTTTACTAGGTCAGCCTCAACTTAACCACATAACACAATGCTGACTGGGCCGACACCCAATAGGGTGGTCTAATAACCCTTTGACCCACATGGCTGACCCCCAATAGGGTGGTCTAATAACCCTTTGACCCACATGACTTATATAGGGCCGACCCCAACAAGGTGGTCTAATAACCCATCAAGTATAAGTTACGACACTTACAATATAAATGACGACACTTCCGTATAGAGGAATAATAACATCTCTATAGGAATACAAACACTTCCGTATAGAGGAATAATACCATCTCTATAGGAGTACAATATACATATATGAAATACATTCCGAAGTTACATATACATTAACACTCCCTTGCCTTAACTTATCACTATCAATTACATTGTCACAGGTGAGTTCACTAAATGATAGTTTAAGAATTTTTATAAATGATTGAATTCGGATTTAGGCTTGTCCCCTACAAAAATTCTTAATATTTGAGGGAAATATTCCACGGAACTATCCAGGACTATGTGTTAAATAGTTCAAATAAAAGAACTTCCTTGTATCACTAAAGAAAGTATAGTTTGGATCACCTACTTTTGTAAGTTCCTTGTTTAGGACCATCATTAAAGCTATATGCCTGAAATAATCACCTACTTTTGTAAGTTCCTTGTTTAGGACCATCATTGAAGCTATATGCCTGAAATAATATTGACCCGTGGAAAACTTTTATAGCTATCCCCAACTTCTCCTTATGTCCGACTTGAGTCGACTCTACAATGTGTTTACATATTGAGTAGGATTGTTGACAGTCCAATTTTAAATTTATTATCATTGCGTTGTGCACAAGTGCTCATTGTTATGCTTGGAACAATAATTTATATAAGAATTTATTATTCCATATTGAAGGACTCTTAGCACTTTTCCATTATAATTTGAAGAGTAGTTAAATTGTGATTTTGTTGACGGGGATAGTTGCTTCTCGCGGTAACAAGGGCCTGCTGCCACTAATGGGAGTTTTCTCTTCAATCCATCTTGCTCTTGAATTGATCTATCATATCTTTGTTGAATACTACCAGTCATTTGAACTTGCCCATGCTTATCTTTGTTGTATACTAACATAGACTTGCAATGCTCATAAATTATCCATCTTTGAGATATCAAATTCTTTGACATATTTGGTCTATATATCAGACCCTTCCATGTTAATCTTTGAGATTGGGACTGCATAACAGATCCTGCAAGTCAATCCATCGATTGAGTGAAATACATTAAAAAACTCTAAAAAATACAAATATTCTTCTTGTATATGAAGTTGCACCGTACTATCTCAATGGTAGAGCATCTGCATTATAATGCAGAAGATTGGTGGTTCGATTCCACCGTGCCCTATCATAAATATTTGCATTCTATCACTACTACATAGATGAGGTATTAAGACAATATTTGTATAAATTGTCTCAACTTAAGACAAAGGAAAAATTGTGTATTGCCTTAAATATTGTCTTTAAGTGAGTGTCTTAAACTATTGTCTTAAATTTAAGACAATAGTTTAAAACAATAATAAGACAATATTTTAAGACAATAATTTAAGACACTCGCTTAAAGACAATATTTAAGACAACACATTTTTTTTTTGTCTTAAGTTGAGACAATTTACACAAATATTGTCTTAATACCCCCTTTGTGTAATAGTGACAAAATTTAACACTCAACCATAATTTCAAAGGAAATCAATTCTCTATTCTTGACACTTTTCAAAGATAAGAAAAGAAACATACACTTAATTAAGAGCTCGGTTCTCCATCTACAAACACCACTCCCCAAAACATTATAATTACAACTATCAAATACGAATCGGTCCCTTTATCAAGGCTGTTTCTTAATGTAATAGCAAACATTATTAAATGGGAGGGAATTCAAAGCCAATCGAAAATGGGAGTCAGGGTCTTCTTTTGGAGGGATCGCTTCACATTGCCCCACAAATAAAGATCAATTGATTATACTGTATATTTCTTTTTGCATAAAAACCAAAGGTCGTTGATAGGAAATGCGCCCATCTCAAATCCAGAGAATACAGAGAACAGTTGAATTGTTTATATAGGAAAATGACGTACTTGGTTTCTACAACAGGAGAAAGATATATATATATACCCTCTTCTTATTTCTACCATAGAATAGCTATTCAAAATATAATTGTCTGCGGAGTCACCTTTCTTCTGGCTTCATGAGGAGTCGAGAGATTCCTTTTTTTAACGCTTTGACAACCATTATGAAATCAACATACAGTGCAACGACTCTCCATAAGAGGCTGAACTAAAGGCATATGCAATATTAAACAGTGAGAGGTTCT
The DNA here is from genome assembly GCA_027924585.1 of Larix kaempferi. NCBI lineage: Eukaryota > Viridiplantae > Streptophyta > Pinopsida > Pinales > Pinaceae > Larix > Larix kaempferi. The sequence continues at coordinate 19,681,240 of BSBM01000034.1, forward strand.
CACCGAGACGACAAACCATACTTTTTTTAAAACAGTAAATACATAAAACAACTCAAGCTTTGGCTCTCACCAGAGAGGCTAGACCTTTCCACGGTTCACATGCTATTTAACTATACAAATTTGGTGTTGGACGTCACCACCAAGAGGCCAATTTGCCACAATATATATATATGTATATATATATGCGTGGGATCTCCACCAAGAGACCGAGCCACGAGTGGCTGTATTTATTAAAGGAATGCACTGGCTCTCCACTAAGAGACCAAGCCACATGTTATCACATAGTATATAAAAATGATATGTCGGCTCTCAATCGAGAGGCCAAGCTACAGGTGATCACACAATATTTAAATATAAAAGAATATGTTGGCTCTCCATTGAGAGGCCGAACGATAAGTTATCACACAGTAACTGAATATAAAAAGAATATGTCAGCTGTCCATCGAGAGGCCGAGCTACAGATTATCACACAGTAATTGAATATAAAAAGAATATGTCCGCTCTCCATGGATTCACCATAAAATAATGCTTAGGCATAGATTCGAAAGCGTGGAGAATTCAGTAATCATCGATTGAAAGCGTTCAACGTCTACTTACCTCAATCTCTGGCCAGTATTGAGACTACAGTCTGCAACTGCAACTATTGAACGTTGTCCCACCAAAGTAAAGATAGCATCCTCTCGTATTACTTTTTTTTAAGTAGAAAAAATTATCTTTCTGTTATTTCGAAAGAATCAAGGAAAGTTAGTCAATACATAAGGGCTCAACAAGAACATTATGTCACTTACAAGAATTAAACCTAGATGGAAATTATAATACAATATATAAATACACCTCCTTCAATAAATTGTGCCCCTTTTAATTGTACCCCTTTTAATGACAAAGATACTCTCCCTTTTATCCAATTAAAAAAGTGGACAAAAGATATGGAAAATCCTCCCAAACTCTAATCTTCTCTTCTCTATCGAAATCGTTTTTTTTAATACTTGATCCTTTTAAATAGAGCTGACACTCATTAAGCATTTCCTTATAAGACATCTCTTGTCTTTTCAAAATAAAATCATCAACTTCTTAAATTTGTGTATTCTCCTGTCTTATATAATAAATACATAGAAATTGGTTTGATAACTATTCTCTTTAGTTATATAGCTAATAATAAATGGATAATAACTTTTCTATAAAAATGATGATTTAGAACTCTTAGATGGAAACTAATTTTTATTAAAGTTCTAGCAGAACTTCTAGGAAGTAATTGTTTATTTTTAATCATTTTTAGAAGATGGAAACTATTTTTTATTAAAGTTCTAGCAGAACTGTTAGGATATAATTGTTTATTTTTAATTAATTAATAATCATTAATAACACTATGATTAATTAATGATTATTGAGTCTTAATGTTATTAAAAACTATAATAACATTGTGTAAATTTGTCAAGATTTGCTTTCTCCCAACAACAAGGTTAGCATGTTTTTTTTTTAAAATTGAAAGCTAAGTAATAACAACTAGCTCTTTTCAGAACGTAAGATCATAATGAATAATTAAGATAGCTTACTTCACGCTTGTAAGTGGATATGATTTACTCACTTCCTAATGCAAATGATGGGATCTAAAAACACTCAAAGATTAATATTCATAGTTATACTCATACTCATAGGAGCTCATTGTTAGCTTGCGATGGATAGTAATTTCTTCAACGCCCCTATCTAGGATTGAATGTTAACATAACTTAAGATGACACTTATAAACTTAAGGTCATCTAGAGAACATCAAAGTTCTCTTTTCTTCAAATGCCCGCAACACCAAGATGATACTCGGCATCAAACTCATGGCTACCCAACCATTCAACCTCTCCCCCTAATGGATTTGTGCCCCTGTCATTTAGTTGCACCAAGCCTTTCAGTCTCCTAAGTATACAAATTCAAACTTTAAAACAACTTAGGAAATAAAAACATTACTTACAACGTTTTTTGGTGGGGCCTTGGCCTTGAGCTCCTCACCAGGAACTGATACATTGTACATCTACATTTACATTTCCATTATAGAAAAAGTGGGGTCACAGAGATGATATTACATCCTCCCGCCCTTTGAAATAACACCCTCCTCAGTGTTTGTATCTTTCAAAATTCAACTATCAATTTTCTCTGCGAAATACAACCTTCAGTTATTTCTACTTGCCTTTCTGAACTTTAATATCTTTGACATCTCTTTTGGATGTCTTTTAGGTTCTTTACCTTTCATAACTTGCATTTTACACATGGAATACAAATCCTTTCTAGAATTTCAGCATAAAATATTTGCATACACATAATCATCCAAAAGTAAAAGGAAAATAAATGTTAAGCCCTCAATATGGGTACATTTCCCCCTATATTGTGGTGCATTACATTAGTTTTGATGTTATCTTTGGTCCATTAGTTGTAATTGTCATTAGTATGGTTATATTATTTATGTCGAATTGGGTCAGTTAGTTGGGATTGTACCCCTTAGTCTCCTATATGTAGGAAGGATACATTTTCATTTGGAGTATCTTGTCTTGTCTTGTCTCGTGTACTTAGTACATTGTATACAGAGGTTGCCCGCTTGAAGAGACTTTTTATTCAACTAGTTTCTTCAATAAAGTCATGGGGTACTCTTCCTGATCTATTGATGCTCTTTTCATGCTCTTTTTTGTAAATTTGTTGCATAACATTTGGTATTAGAGCTCTTTCCTTGGGATTGGGTGCTTTAAAACAAGTCATATTGGAATATTCACTATAAATGTTTTTCTACAAGGTTTTAGAGATAGAGACTTGGAACCCATCTAGGAAACAAGCCTAGCTATCTGTGGTATAAGTTTTAGATCCTAAACCCTAATATATTCGTAGTTATTCGTAGCTGAAGTTAGGGTTTATGAATAGTCCAAAAACTAGTCTCAAATAGGTGTGTTGGGTAAAACTATTATATATGGGGCATGCAAGATCCAAATTGAGTGGGACCTATTGAATCAAAAATAATACGGACCAGGGTATCAATGGTAACATTTTCAGACTTAGATCATAAATATTGGACATGTGGAAGTCCGTACAATTTCTCTCTTCTGAAAGAACCGAAAAATAACAAGCATTGGGAGATTTGCCACATCTTTCTACTGGCATATTAGAATTAAGTCAGGCCTACTACATTGCAGAGAGGAGATATGAGGCTACTGCAAGAAGTATATTTAGACTGATAGGATCCAAAATTGCATATATATCTCAGTTTGAAGGTTGGATAGAAACAAAGTATTCAAATCAGGGTTGATAAAGGTACGCCATTTTAAATTGGAATAATATTTTGTATAAAGATATATTGGAGGTGAACCCTAGGGTGTGATATATATTTCTATTATTCAAAATGACCCCAATGGTAGTGTAAAAAATAACACACTAGTCACCCCCCCGAGGATTCATCCCATACGTACGATGAAATGGAAGGCCTATCTTTTAGAATGTCTAGGATGGAGGAAAATATGAAAGGGTATGTGAAAACGGTCGATTTACTTAATCCAGAGGAGAAGTTGATGGGACATATGGATGAAACTATGAAAGGGTATGTGAAAATGGTCGATTTACTTAATCTAGAGGAGAAGTTGATGGGACATATGGATGAAAATATGAAAAATATTACTATGCTCATCCAAAATTCAAAGTATAGTCTCCCGATAGGTGATGATGTGTTCTAGGGTACTTAGGAGGAAAATTATAATAAGCCTTCCCATAATGGAAGTTATCAGGGATGGTCACCAAGAGGTACCCAACTTCCCAATATTGACATGAGAAAGTTTGATGGCAATGATCCCGTTGGACACTTCTTCTATGGGCTGAACTAGGTCCAACGAAGTTCTTAATGTAGACCCAATAAAATACCCTTCACTGGCCCTTTCGGCATCAACCTGCGAACAGGTTGAAGCCTCACCCGAAGCGAAGATGGGTGGTTACAGAATTAGGCTTCTGTAACCTTGGTGATGTGTGGATGTGTTATGTGAACTTGTAATGTACTCCTTGTTTAACATGTACTTAACATATCATTACCAATACGTAACTGCGCAATCCGTAGTTATCAACAAGATACAGACTTCGTTGAATTGTTGTTCGTTTACCCTTATAACTACGCATTTATCATACTTAACATGACTTCACAACATTCATATCTATGTGTTCCTATTACTTATCATAACATTTGTATTCATATGCATATGAAAGCAAATACATAAGTATAATCATAACATGAACACAAATCATATCATAGATTCATACACACAACACAGATATTTACGTGGTTCACCCCCCACATGGGATCTACATCCACAGGAACTGTTCTTATATTACTTGGAAGGGGTAACAGTTCCAGTTTTCACACTCAGCTACAGAATCTTCTCTACAATATATCTTTGTGCACTCGGTTGCAGAGTCTTTTCTCTCTTAGATCTCTCTTAGACTAGATCTAACTCTTTTACATTACCAAACAAAAGTATAACATCTAACAAGATCTAACCCTTCCTTATACAAAATTTTTCTTTATATAGATTGTTCCCAAAGGTCACATATTTACAATAACTATGGGACAACCCCCATAGTACCTTGAACCCAAAATAGCATGGTTCTCCTATTAACCATGCTTTGACTTAACTTCGCTGGAGCTCTATTGTCCTTTTGTGCTGCTTCTATGGCTCTAACGCTTCTCTGACAGTCGCAGTTCTGACCGTGCGGCTATGACTCTATAGTGGTGCATCCTTTGCACCACTCCTCTTCTTTACTCTCCACTTCTGTAGCTGACAGTTCTCCACTTCATTCATAACTGCTCCAACTACCTCTGGTCGTCCTTAGTACTTCATCTTTACTGAGGGGACAAGTCTTTTCCTCTCAACTTCGCTTCGCTCCATACCCTGCTCCCGAGAATTGCGGAGATGCTTCTCCCAAAACTTGGTCAATGTTAGGCCTTGCCTAACTTGTACCTTTTCCATCAAAAATTCCTACACTTGGGCTGTGCCCAATAGATTCAATAACCTGGATATTTCAGATGGAGCAATTCTTTGATCTACACCAGGTGCCAAGTTTGTAAAAGGTAACTATTGCATCGTTATATTTAGAGCCTAATCAGTTTGTGTGGTGTCAATGGATTTGTGACTGAAAAAATGACTCTATTATATCTTTGTCTATATTCACAGAAGAATTGATTTCACATTATGGGGATATTAATAACAGCGCCTTCTTTATCCAATTAATAAATCTTATGCAAAAAGGTCCAGTTACAGAGCACATTAAGAAATTTTAGAAGATAATTCTATGAGTGAAGAACATCTCAGAAGATAATTTGTTGGATCTCTTTATTGGAACCTTGAAGGATAACATTAAACATGAGGTGTGTCTCTTTGAAAATCCATTTTTAGAGAAGGATTTCATGGTGGCAAGGAAGTTTGAAAGTAAAAATATGATGATGGCTACTAGAAGACCACCTTCAACACATACATAGAGAATAGTGTTCCTTCTTCTAACCTACCTCAAAGATTGACACCTCAACAACTAGATGAAAGAAGAACAAAAGGCTTGTGCTTTAGTTGTGATAGAAAGTATAGTAAGGGACATAAGTGTGGTGAGAAGAAATTATTTTAAATAGATTGTGAAGAGGAATGACTAAAAGAACAAGAACCATCTCCAGATGACGAAATATAAGATACTACTTTAGAAGAGATTACTCCCACCATATCCTGTCATGCAGTGGCTGGAATTAGCACTCCTCAAACTCTCGAGATTGAAGGATTTATCAAAAAGAAAAAGGTAACAATGTAGATTGATTCTCGAAGTACTCATAATTTCATTCACTATAAATTATCAAAATCTCTCAATTGCTTTGTATATCCAACACCATAGTTTGAAGTAATGGTTGCAGATGGAGGAACTATCAATTTCTCAAGGAAATGCCATAATATAAATATTACTATGGGGTAATATGTATTGAATAGTCCAATTATTGCTATTCCAATGGGTGGTGTCGATGTTGTCTTAGGAGTTCAATGGTTACAATCCTTGGGAACTGTGGCTTTTAATTTTCAATAGCTTTTCATGAAATTTTTATGCGAAGGAAAGGAATATGATTTACAAGGTATCATAGGGAAACCAAGAAAGGTGATAACCTCTAATGGTATGACGAAATTGATGAAAAAGGGACATCAAGGTGCAATTGCACAATTATGCTCATTAGATGTTCAAATATCTAAGCCTCCTATTTCCCCAGATCTCCAAAGGGTCATTAATAAGAATTCCAAGGTATTTGAAGATATTCTGAAAGGTCTTCCGCCTATTCGATATTTTGATCATGCTATTCACTTAACTCCAGGAAGTGTTCCTCCTAACACTAGACCTTACAAATACCCCTATGGACAGAGGAGTGAAATTGAGCGAATGGTTGAAGAAATGTTAGAGGCTAGCATAATTAAGAATATCCAAAGTTCTTTCTATGTGCCAGTGGTAATGGTACACAAGCCGGATGGATCATGGCGTATGTGTCCAGATTATAGAGAGCTCAACAAGATCACCATTAAAGATAATTTTCCCATTCATGTCATTGATGAATTGTTAAATGAATTACAGGAGCAATTTTATTCACAAAGTTGGATCTTCATTCCAAGTATCATCAGATTAGAATGAAGGATGATGTCATCACAATTTTTTTTTTCAAAACTCATCAAGGCCATTACGAATTTCTAGTCATGCCATTTGGTCTCACAAATGTGCCTTCCACATTTCAAGGTTTAATGAATTCCATTTTCAATCCTTTTCCTAGAAAATTTGTGCTAGTATTCTTTTATGATATACTAATCTATAGCAAGTCTTGGGAAGAACATGTTTAACATGTTGACAAGGTACTACAACTACTAAATGAGCAACAACTATATGCAAAACCTTCCAAATTTTTATTTGGAGTGAAGGAGGTAGAGTATTTGGTTCATATTGAATGTCATGAAGGTGGCAAGGTAGACCCTGACAAAATTAAAGCCATGATAGACTGGTCGATTCCCAAAAACATGAAGAATCTTCGAGGATTCTTAGGTCTGACAGGGTACTACAGCATGTTTGTTCGAAACTATGGAAGAATAGCAGTTCCTATAACAACATTATTGAAGAAAGATGCATTTTCTTGGTCTCCAAAGGAAACTCAAGCTTTTAAAAAACTTAAACAGGCAATGTGCAAGGATCCTATTTTGGACACTCCGGACTTCACAAAAACCTTTATTCTGGAATGTGATGCCTTAGGAAATGGCACCGGTGTTGTTCTAATGCAAGAAGGACACCCACTTGCTTTCACAAGTCATCCAATCAAGGGAGAGAAATTACAGAAGCCCATTTATGAGAAGGAAATGTTTACAATACTAAATTCTCTTAAGAAATGGCATCCTTACCTAATAGGTAGGCACTTCAAGGTCAAAAGAGATCATGATAGTCTTAAATACCTCTTCGAACATAAACTATCTTCGGAAGAGCAACAAAAATGGGTAACCAAGATGTTGGGATATGAATTTAAAATCATCTATAGAAAAGGGAAAAAAAATGTGGTGGCATATGTGCTCTCCATAAAAGATGAAGATGTTGGGGCATTACTTTGTGCCATTTCCATTTGACAACTAGATTGGGTAGTAGCAACAAGGGAAGAATGGAAAAATGACCTGTTGGTGTGGACGCTCATTCAAAAGCTATAGAACAATCCCAATGCATCATATAATTTTGTGTGAAAAAATGTTTCACTATGGTATAAGGATCGCTTATATTTATGCAAAAAATCCCAACTCAAGTAGAAGGTACTCTCAAAATTACACACCTCTCCTATAGGTGGGCATAACAGATTCCTGAAAACTTACCACAAGGTTAGGAAGGAATGTTTTTCGGAAGGTATTAAATCTAATTTTCAAAGGTTCATGGCTGAATGTTTCATTTTCCAACAAAATAAGAGTGAAACAGTTAAGAATACGGGACTTCTACAACCATTAGACATACCTTGCTAGCGTTGGGAGGAAGTCTCCATGGATTTTATCACATGTCTACCCAAGTCATAAGGAAATAATTTTGTTATGGTGGTTGTTTATAGACTCACTAAGGATACACTTTTGTGTACTCTCTCACCCTTTTAATGCAAGTATAGTAGCTGCAGCCTTTATGGAAACTGTTCAAAAGTTACATTGAAATACAAAGATTATTGTAAGTGATATAGATTCAGTTTTCACTTGCAAATTTTGGACTGAATTATTTTCTTTTTTGGGTACCCAATTGGCTCACACTTCATCTCATCATCCTCAATCTAATGGGAAAACTGAGATAGTGAGCAAGTATTTGGAAGGCTATATTCATTTCTTTGCATCTGATAAACAAACATAGTGGGTGAAATGGCTGTCTTTGGCATAATGGTGGTACAATACTTCCTTCCATACATCATCAAAAATGTCTCCATTATGGCACTTTATGGGTACCAACCTCCATCTATCACATACCTCTTAAAAATAAAATCTACAGTTCAAGCCGTGGAAGATCACATAGAGCACCAACAAGAAGTTCTCCAGATACTTAAGGACAACCTGACTATGTCAAAAAACAAGATGAAACAATAATCTAATCAACATCACAATGAAATGAGTTTCAAAGAAGGGGATTGGGTATTTATGAGGCTAAAACCTTACAAGCAAATGTCTCTCAAGCAACTAAATAAGAACAATAAATTAGCACCCAAGTATTATGGTCCTTTTAAAGTGTTGCAGAAGATTGGTAGTATGGCTTACAAATTGGAGCTCCCTTCATCTTCAAGAATACATCCAGTTTTCCATGTTTCTTGCTTAAAGAAGGAAATATGATACAGGATCCCAATTCAAACAATCTTTCCAGAGCTTGATGAAGAAGGAAAAGTCATATTGGAACTTGAACAAATCACTGAAACAAGGAACAAACAACTACAAAATCAGGCTATTACTGAGTACTTCATAAAGTGGAAGAAATTACCAGTTGAATATTCAACATGGGAAGATGAGTCCTTCATACAGAGGCATACACAATTAATAAAGTAATGAGGAAAACACTTGTATGAAGGGGAGGGACATGTTAAGCCCTAAATATGGGCACATTCCCCCCTATATTGTGGTGCATTACATTATTTTTTATGTCGGATTTGGTCCATTAGTTGTAATTGTCATTAGTATGGTTATATTAGTTACATTGGCTTGGGTTAGTTAGTTCGGATTGTATCCCTTAGTCTCATATATATAGGAATGAGACCTTTTCATTTGGAGTATCTTGTCTTGTCTTGTCTTGTGTACTTAGTACATTGTATAAGGAGGTTTCCCCCTTGAAGATGCTTGTTATTCAACTATTTTCTTCAATAAAGTCATGGAGTACTCTTTCTTATCTATTTATGCTCTTTTCATGCTCTTTTTGGAAATTTGTTGCATAACAATAAACAATAATTCCTTTGCAATATCCTATTGTTTCCCTTTAATAATAAATATTTTAGAGTTCAATTATACATACAAAGCTCCACTTTGTAATATTCCTGCACCTGCAGTATCAGTCAATCATACATGGTATAAATAAATCATGATCCAAGATGAAATATTCACAAAATTCTTTTCATGGCTCATAACCTTGCCATATATTTAATCACGTATTTCTTTTCATGGTAGCTAATTTTTCCATATAAAGAATTTTCATCCATACTTATCATAAGGTATTACTTCTTCCCAAGTACTCTTAGTCATTTTCAACTTGATTTTAGCATAAAACATTCATATCAACATTTCATACCATGATCATGACATGAACATAAGATAAGCATGACATTAACATAACATATGCATAACATGTACGTAAGGAAAATCTGAAAATACATAGTGTTCATATCATTCGTAACCCATCCAACATGAGGACGATACTCTTTCTTGGCATATCTCCTACCTGTGCTATTCAGTGTGGTAACACAACCAATGTTATTAACTAGCACACCAAGTGCTAAGAGTACACCAAGTACTCATAGTACACCAAGTACTCATAGTACACCAAGTACTTCAGCAAATCATTCAATCTAAGAAGATCTAGGTGCTCATGAGTCTACAAGCTCAACACCGAATTTAAACGTCATAATGAGAATAAGCAGTTTAGGTTCTCTAGATCCTACAAGATCAATACCAAGTACTTCATCAAATCATCTAATACAAGAAGAATCTTACCTTTTGCTGTAGACTTGGCCAAAATTTTAGAGTTGTTTTCTATCTTTATTACTAATGCAGAGTAGCCACAAGGTTTTTTATCCGCTCTGTGTCGAGTCCTGTAATTTTATTCCCTTTGCACAGTCCATCCCGGACTAGCCATATACTATACTATGGAAAAAATTGAGCGCTTAGGGACCTAAAACAGAACCCTCCAGTGTACTAGGGACCATTACCCCCTGTAATGTCCACTCCCTACACCTTTTCTTTTTGGGAAAGGATCTTATTCAAATTCAGGTTCTCTTGCTTAGACACATGTTTTTATTATCCAATTTCTTTTTCATTTTCATTAATTGGTTAATTTTCAAAATAAAGAGTGTGTAGAAATATTTCTTAAAAGTTCAATACCCTTATAACCTAGCGCGTCCCCCATTGTTAGCTCAAGGTTTAATAATTCTTTGTTTGATTAGTCTTTACTTGTATTAAGTGTTATTCTTCTTATTGCAGGTTCCATAAGTTAACATTCTTTTATTAAGTTATGGTCTTATTGGGGCTTCCATAGTCCATTACCTACAATAACCTCAAAACACTGTCAACCACAATGACATATAATGGATAATTTTAAAAAAGGAACATGAAATATCATAATAATCACATCCCTAAGTATACTTGATGCTCTAGAGTTCTCAACTCAACATCAAGTCAAACTTATCCTTGATGCTCTAGATTTTCCCCAATTCAATATCAAGTCATCATAAACAACATTGATGCTCTAGAGTCCTCTAACTCAACATTAATTCAACATAATAAATCTAAATAATTTCGATGCTCCAAAGTTCCCAACTCAACATCAAATCATGTATCTCTAATTCCTCCAAGACTTGATTAACAATAAAATCAAATATGCTAAACATCATATTACCAGTTTCATAACAAGATTCCTTTAGTATCTTGTAAAATGTGTGTAAATTCCAACAACTCTCAATTTACATCTTCTATCAATTGCATTAACATAAATATGTCATATATATACACTTAAAAATTCTCAGAAATGTTACATTCCAAGTGTTTCAATAGGAATTCAAATTTACCAATTTGTTTCCTAGTTTCTTCCATATGAAATATGTACTTGGCATAAATCATTTTTCCCATCGATTTTCACATTATAACCTTTTTAATAGAACCCTGCTATCTTTTCACAAGCACTCATTATTCATAGTTTTACTTAGAAATCACCTCATGTATTGCTTCCCATTATTTTCTCTTCGGTTTGGCGAAGCTTCTTGCATCCAAGTGTACCTATACATTACACTTACAACTCATTGAAGGGAGTTATCATCATAATCTCTTTTGTCGACATAATTTAAAGCAGGAAAAATATAACAACATGTTTATACCTTGGTGCGCTTAAACACCAATGTTATGCACAACACATAATCTAGATGCAACAATGTTTGTTGCTATGCACAACCCCGGTGTATTTAACTAATTTAAAATATATGATATTGGTGAAATCAAAATGTATTACTATGTAATGTCTTATTGTAACTTAAACAGACATAATAGTTACTTACACTTGGACATACCTTTTGTCCATTTGGACATTATTGTATAATGCTTCTATTTTATCATATTGAGCATCAATCATGATATAAGCTTGAATACATATTAGGATTTTAATTCTACCACTATATTTTCTACATCATTCCATCGCTTCAAACATCTTTGACTCAATGTATTAATATCGTGCACTTAAACTTCCTAGCATAATCTCAACAAGTTATACATAGACTTGCATTTTACTCATTATGCATGTGAAAGATATCATGAGCATATATTTGCATAGCCTTATAATGCATTAAGTTTTATTTTCATGATTCCTTAGTACTTACAATTTATGATGCCATTCTCCATAACCTAAAGTGATCATTATTTTAACCCATATACATTGATAATAATTTCAAGCATTATCTCAAATATTTATGACCAAGCAAAACATATGCACCTACGATTATGCATTCAACTAGTCATGCCAAGTTTATGGAATCATTTTACATGACACTATCATCATGAATTTTAATATATGATTAATATAATATTCCTCATAATCAACTTAAGTCATGCTTTTTCTCTAGCATAATTAAAATTACTCATCAATGCACACTTGCTTCCTTGTGGTCTTAGATTCTTCCTTCCACGCTTACAAGAAAGTAACCTTGACCTTTAGAATTTTAAACATCATGTATATCAACCAAAACAAACATCAAAAACATATTACTAATGTCTGGAACATATTTATTATCACTTCTTCATGCTTTATGCTCATCTTTTTGTAACATGAGAAACAAAATATATTCTATCTTTCCAAGGATTTTCCTTTTAGCGGACACTTAAGCCTACTATAGTTCTTCATAACATCACAAATGTTAATTTGAACTTAAAGTTGGAACATCAACCTTATCTAATCATTACTTACTTTATATCTTAAGTATAACGATAAGGAATCATATAAAAATCATGCGAACTTGCGTTCAAATAAACATATCCAGTCTACAAAAATAATTTACATGCTTTGACCATCAGTCATAATGCTTAACTATACCAACATAGAAAATTATTTCTATGATAAAAAAATTATCAATGCCTCATGCTTCATGTGTCCAACATGATGGATCTTTGCAATCAAATAAACACGAATTCATGGAGTACACAACTTACGTGCACGTATGTGAGTCCATTAGACCGTAGTGTTGTTACTCTGCTCTGATACCACTTGTAATGTACCCAAAATCCTAGATTCATTTTTTTTTCATATTCATATGCACGAGATGCTATATAGATTAATTCCAATAACCTTTATCATGTGAATATTTAAGACTCTTAAACTTGTAAGGCCTAGTATCACATTTGAAAACTTTTTGATTATTCCTTATTAAATACTTAATCTTGATAATAACATAATCCTCATTAACTTAGTCATTGGCATAAAGTCTTATCCAATAAATATACCTAATCATTCAAACATCTTAGGAGCATGACTACTCCATGACTCTATTAGTAGTATACTCAACCACTTACTTTATGTAAAACATTTTCTTCAATATAATTAATTTTATAGAAATAACATAAGTAAGATAGTTGAATTCACCATAAAAATAATTCCCTTAAACTACCACTTTCTTATATACTAAAATTCTTATGACCTTAACCATTAGGTAAGGTGTTATAAATTTTACTATCTTTCTTCTCACAGTTCTTCCAACTCTAATGGTAATAATTACATCATTTTGAAAAAAAAAATCATAACAAATTCACCTAGTGGATCTCTATGTAAAGTTCCTAATTAATGCCAACACGCTTAACAATACCATATTTACTTTTCAAGTAAGATCCAGTAAATATATGCCTATAAGATAAGTCAAGATTTCTTTACACATAATTGATCGTTCTTTAACCAATCCTTAGCCATCTATTAAAGTATGAAAGAAACATATTTATTTATAAGTCCCCGGTTATAAATATTACATATTTTCAAGTTAGTATTTTGCCCATTCAATCTACAATAAAATTTCACTTACAAGATTGTTGTCAAGCCATTACTTTAATAAGAAACATATTTATTTATAAGTCCCCGGTTATAAATATTACATATTTTCAAGTTAGTATTTTACCCATTCAATCTACCATAAAATTTCACTTACAAGATTGTTGTCAAGCCATTACTTTAATAACCATTTCATGAGGGTCAAACCCAATCAACTTATAAACTAATTATATATGTAAACATAACCAGGATATTGTTTAGTCATAAAAATATTACTAATTGTTAGTTTTATGAAACTAAGAATAATGATTGAATTTTCCATATGTATAATCAATTTGAACTATAACAATATTCTTCAAATGCATTATCTTTTACATAAAGAAACTATATTCACAAGACTACACCATTCAATTAACTTCACCATAAAACATATCTTTATAGAATTTTGGCATCATTTTTAACAATAATAATATAGTAACTGAAGGGCACTTATCTTAGCTGGGTAGACTTATACGACTTAAAGCGTGAGTGCAACATTCTAGTCAACACTCTTAACAATACCATATTTACTTTTCAAGTAAGAGCCAGTAGATATATGCCTATGAGATAAGTCAAGATTTATTTACACATAATTGATGGTTTTTTAACCAAAGCTCAACCATCTTTTAAAGTATGAAAGAAACATATTTATTTATAAGGCCCAAGTTATAAATATTACATGTTTTCAAGTTAGTGTTTTACCCATTCAATCTACAATAAAATTTCACTTACAAGATTGTTGTCAAGCAACTACTTCAATAACCAATTCATTGGGGTCCAACCCAATCAACTTATAAACTAATTATATATGTAAGCATAACAAGGATAGGATTTAATCATAAACAAAGCACTAATGGTTAGTCTTATGAAACTAAAAATAATTAATGAATTTTCCATATGCATAATCAATTTGGACTATAACAATATTCTTCAAATGCATTATATTTTACATAAAGAAACTATATTAGCAATACTACACTATTCAATTAGCTTCACCATAAAACATATCTTTATAGAATTTTGTTATCATTTTTAACTATAATAATATAGTAATTGAAGGGAACTTATCTTAGATGGATAGACTTGTGCGACTAAAGGCTTGACTGCAATGTTCTCTCCAACTTTTTTGGCCCTTTTTTAGGCATATATGTCTTCTTCCAAGAGGCCACCCCCGAGCTGGGAAAAGTATCCACTAAGGCGAAGAGGAAAACAAAGGAAGCTCTCCTTCCAAGGTACCTCAACATGGATTGGGTATTTAGGATTATAAATTCTCTTAATAACAACATAAAAGTCCAACTAATAATTATTGAAGCACTGCTTTCATCTAGTAAGTTTGGCTCTTAGTGAAACCAATGCACATAATCTAATAACCTCTCAACTCCTATGGACAGAAAACACATAAAATATAAAGACACATAAGATTCATTAATTCTTTTTCTTTTCCTTGACTTATTTGTAAGCGCAACCCAGGAATATATAATCCTATACATTTACGAGTCCTCCACGCACCTCCAAACTCATATGACAATTTAAGGAGATATATCATTAGTTAAAACCTAACGCATAGACATGTATGTAGACAATGCACAATGCATTGTTATACAAAATTAAACACTTAGCGATATTGCAAAGGAAATAAATTCTATATTCTTTACACTATTCAAAGATAAGAAAATAAACAAAAAAATTAATTAAGAGATCAGTTCTCCATCTACAAACATCACTCCCCAAAACATTATCAATACAACTGTCAAATAGGAATCGGTCCCATTTTATCAAGGTCGTTTCTTAATGTAATAGAAAACATTTTAAATGGGAGGGAATTCAAAGCCAATAAAAAATGGGATTTGGGTCTTCTTTTGGAGGGACCCCACATATAAAGATTAATTGATTAGACTATGTATTTCTTTTTGCATAAGACCCCAAGGTCATTGATAGGAAATGCGTGTTAAAGAAATGTAATTGCATAAGATATTCTATTTGTATTTGTCTATTGTATTATTGTATTCCTCATTCGGGAGATGTCATTGATGTAATTAATAATGTAAGAGTCCTTGAAAGAGTCAATGTAAACCCTAGGTCTTGTGTTGGCCTAGAAGAACCCATAAAATATTATTATACTTTGTATTTGACAAGTCGACCTAGTCAGTTAGGTGAAGTCAGCCCAGTTGGGGAAAAGTCACCCCAATGGAAGAATACAAATAGAGGAGGAGTCTCTCATTTGTATTCACTCAACTCACTCTCACAAGTTCGCATAGGAGAGAGAGATAAGTTCGCACAAGTGGAGGAGAAGCTGATTTTGTCTAGGGGTTTATCTTTGTACTTTGTGAATTCTATATTAAGGAAGTTTTGTCGGGTTTTTCTCCCTTGTGGTTTCCCCAAGAGAAATATTGTGTTCATTGTGTTTTGTTGTGCTTTTATTTCTTTCAGTGATAGATTGTTTAATGTTATTATGTTAAACAAGTAAAAACCAACATGGTGTCATAGCAAGCTTGGAAGAAAACATTATGCAGCCTCTGCAACTGCAGAAACTAGGGTTTCTTGTTTCGGGATATCCCTCCACAGATCAACTGAAAAAGAGGGTGCATCTAACTCGCCTCACTAGGGCACATATTTCTATCGAAGCATATTTCAATTCTGAGAATTTTCATTTTTAGGTCCCCCACTACAACCCATGAGAACTAGGGCATCAAATTTTTGGATCATCTGCTCACAGAATTGGGAGAAGGAGTACTTTTCTCAACTTGCCTTGTGGAGGTGAATTTTCTCATCCAATCAGTTTTCCAAAATCCTGAAGTTGGAAAATTAGGGTTTCTCTGACAAACCCTAGGTCAAGGTAGAAGCAGTTTTCAAAAGGACAACTTTTCTAGTAAGTCTCAAATCTATCCTATTTCCATTCAAGGTTCTCATTTTATCAAGATGACAAACAATACCAAGCTTGATGAGAATCTTGAGGGAGATGCGAACTTCAGGGCATGGAAATATAGAGTCATGCTCATTCTTGAAGAACATGACCTAGAAGACTTTATAAAGGAAGGACTTACAGAACCAGAGGGAGATGAAGCTAAAGCAAGGCATAAGAAGAATATGGTCAAGGAAAAGAGGATCATTGCTAATTCTATCAAAGATAACTTGATTTATCAAGTGTATTCAAAGAAGAATCCAAAATAGATGTTCAATGCCCTGACCAACCTATTTGAAGGAAAGCACATTAATAGGAAGATGACCTTGAGAAATCAACTCAAGGGAGTGAATATCTTGAAAACTGAGTCCATGCACTCATACTTCTCCATAGTGTCCCAGATCAAAGAAAAACTAGAAGCTATTGGAGACACTATAGAATATGTTGAAGTTGTGATGACCACTATGAATGGTCTTCCCAGAGATTGGGAACCATTTGTTCGTTCCATTTGTGCGAGAAATAAATTGATCCAGTTCAAACATATATGGGAAGAGTGTGTGCAAGAGGAAGAGATAATAATAGTGAGTGAGGAGAAATTAAATGACAACGAAGATCAAGCTTTGACAACTCATGCCAAAGGTGGAATGAAAAGTAAGAACAATGTACGTTCCTGTGAGGATTCTCCACGAAGAACTCAAAGACCTCAAAAGAAAAGGAAGTTCAAGAGATACCTATATTTAGTTGAATGTTACTCCTGTCACAAGACAAGACACATTGCGAGATTTTTTCCACTCAAATCTAGACAACATAAGAAGCAAAATAAGAGATTTCATGCTCATGCAGCGGAAGGCAGTGAGTATGATGAAGTAAAAAACAAAGAAGATGAATACTCCAGTGAAGAATATGTTCTAATATTAGCCTTCATTGGTTCAGTATCTCATGGAAGTGATACTTGGCTAGTATATAGTGGAGATTCAAAACATATCGTGGGATACAAAGAATCCCTCTCACACCTCATAGAAAAGGAATCTCCACACAAGGTGAATCTTGGAGATGACTATCAATATCCCATCAAAGGAATGGGAGAAGCCTCTTACAAATTGGACTCTAGAAAGTCCATGAACATGAAGGATGTACTTTATGTACCAGGTTTGAAGAAGATCCTTCTATCTATTTCAGCATTAGATAAGAAAGGTCTTCGAATTGCATTTATATATGGTGAAGTTCTTATGTGACCAAAGGGGAAGACTATAAATGATGCAGTAGTCATTGGATTAGAAGAAGGAGGAATTTACAAACTAAAGGGTCATGCAGATACAACATTGATGACCAGTACCATGAGCCCATGTGAGCTATGGCATAGAAGACTATCTCATGTACACTACAAAACCTTACCAATAGTAAGTATGGTGGTGACTGAACTACCATAAATCTTGGTTGATCATGAAGGCGTATGCAAAGGATGTGCTCAAGGAAAGAGTATGAAGAATCCATTTCCAAGCAGCGATAACAAAGCTAAAGGTATTCTGGATATTATTCACTTGGACATTTGTGGACCTATGTCCACCACTTCATTAAGCGGGTATATTTACTATGCTTCTTTTATTGATGATTACTCCTGCAAAACATGGATTTATTTTCTGAAAAATAAGAATGAAGTACTTGAAAAGTTTAAAGAGTTCAAGGCTCTTGTAGAAAACCTCTCTGAGAAGAAGATAAATATTTTAAGGACACATAATGGAGGGGAATACACTCCTGGTGATTTCAAATATTTCTGTAAACAAGCAGGGATTAAGAGGGAGCTTACTATTCCCTATAATCCACAATAGAATGGTGTAGCTGAAAGGAAGAACAAAACTATCATAGAAGTAGTGAAGGCCATGATCCATAATCAAGACTTACCCATGCATATATGGGCAGAAGCAGCTAGAACTGTAGTATATGTAACAAACAAAATCTCTCACAGTTCTCTTGTTAACAAGACCCCAAAAGAGATGTTTACTTGTATGAAGCCTAAAGTTAGCCATCTAAAGATGTCCAGTATTTATTCACATTCCAAAAGAAAAGAGATCGAAGTTGGAACCTTCAAGAAAAAAGGGGATATTTGTGGGTTATAGTGAGCAATCAAAGTATTATCGTATCTACATCCCGGGATTCTGCCAAATTGAACTCATCCAAGATGTTACTTTTGATGAAGACACAACCTTCAACAAATCCAAGAAGACTCATGAGGATAAATAGGGTCATGAAGCTCCTAGAGTTACATAAACGAACAATGTACCAGAAAGAAATGTTGAAGAAGAAACTATTCCAGAAGATCATGATATGGCAGAACCTTAGAGACCTGAGGAGACACCTCGTGAAGAGAATTCACGAAAGAGAAGACTAGCTTGGGTACGAGAAATAATACAAGATGTAGGAAGATATGGTGCTCCAGAAGGAAGCAAGAGACCAAGGCCATATTCCAGTTATGTAGCCTTGATGTAGAAGAACCCACATGATGGAGTGGAGCACACTATTAGGGTCTCCTGCAAGGAGACTAGGATCAAGAGAGATCCTACCAAACAAACAAAGATAAGTATTTGAATTTTTGTTCACATATTTATGTTCCTATATTTAATATGTGCATGTTAGAATGTTTGCATTGATGAAAAAAATATGCATGTGATGGGTAAGTGGCCTATGGTGCTGTGCAACATTCCATTTCTACTTATCTAGAATGAAACCTCTTCGCTAGCATATTGGGAGTAGTGCACGCTCTTAATAATGTTCTGGTCGAGATGGAAGGAATCTAGAAATTTAACATATGAATACAAGATATGGATGAATGTTGTGTTGAAGCATTGGCTAAGATAGTTACATGACTATGTGAATTTATTTTTTGGAAACTATGAAATGTTTCTAACCATGCAACTGAACTTAACTTGTAGGAAATATCGTGTACGATCACCTACAAATGAAGAATGACGATAGTTTCATGGAACAAGACTTATGAAATCAAGAAGTACAAAGAAAGGGTTCTCTCAAAAAGAGGGAGTCGACTATGGTGAAATGTTGCTCTAGTGTCCAAACATAGTGGTGGATATTACACCAGATAGATGGTGTAATCAAAGTAGAATATGATATCGAGCAACCTCCAGGACTCAAGACTCTCTACAGAGAACCACATGTGTGCAAATTGAAGAAGACTTTGTATGGGATCAGAAGGAACCTATGGAATAGGATGATCACATGGAGTGATGATGATGATTGGAAGTCCGTCAAAAGAAGGAGTGGGGTCCGAAAGGACCTCCCTCGAAAGAGGGAGTAGTTCCAATCCTTAGTGACTAATTCCAGTCACTAAGGTGACTGGAGATCAATACTTTTTGACTGATAGAGTTCCAACCCTTAGGTGACTGATGCCAGTCCTCAGGTGACTGAAGATCAGTACTTGTCTACTAATAGAGCTCCAGTCCTTAGGTGACTGATGCCAGTCCTTAGGTGACTGAAGATCAGTACTTTTCGACTGATAGAGTTCCAGTCCTTAGGTGACTGATGTTGGTCCAAAGGTGACTAATGGCGGTCTAGGGGTGACTAAAGATAAGTACTTTACAATTGATAGATTTCTAGTCCTTAGGTGACTGATGCCTGTCCAAAGGTGACTAATGCCAGTCTAAGGGTGACTAAAGATCAGTACTTTCCGACTAATAGAGTTTCGGTCCTTGGGTGACTGATTCATGTCCAGTGGTGACTGATGCCCATCCAAGGGTGACTGAAGAGTAGTACTTTCCGATTGATAGAGTTCCAATACTTAGGTGACTGATTCCGGTCCAGATGTGACTGATGCTGGTCCAGGGGTGACTAAATATCAGTACTTGTCGACTGATAGAGTTTTGGTCCTTCGGTGATTGATGTTGGTCCAGAGGTGACTGATGTTGGTCCAGGGGTGACTGAATATCAATACTTTCCAACTGATAGAGTTCCGTTCCTTAGGTGACTGATGCCAGTCCAGAGGTGACTGATGTCGGTCTAGGGGTGACTGAATATCAGTACTTTCCAATTGATAGAGTTTCGGTCCTTAGGTGACTGATGTCGGTCCAGAGGTGACTGATTCCAGTCCAGGGGTGGCTAAAGATCAGTAATTTCCATCTGATTGAGTTTCGGTCCTTAGGTGACTAATATCGGTTCAGGGGTGACTGAAGATCAGTACTTGCTGACTGATAGAGTTCCATTCTAGAGGTGACTGATGCCAGTCCAAGGGTGACTGAATATCAGTACTTGCTGACTGATAGTGTTCTAGTATTTTTTTTACTGATGATTGATGTTGTTGTTCCATTATTGTGTTTACTAATGATGTTCGAGCATATGATTTTGTTGATGATGTTCCAGCAAAGGATATTGCTGCTAATGATGTTCCAGCAAAGGATGTTGCTGATGATGATCCAATAAAGGATGTTGCTAATGATTTTCTAGCAGAGGATGTTGCAGATGATGATACACCAGAGGATGTTGTTGATGATGATCCAATAGAGGTTGTTGCTGATAATGATCTAGCAGAGGATGTTTTTGATGATGATCTAGAAAAGGATGTTGCTGATGATGATCCACCATAGGATGTTCCAGTTGACGATGTTATTGATCTAGCAGAGGATGTTCCAGCTGATGATGATGATACAACAAAGGATGTTCCAGTTAACGATGTTGTTGATCCAGCAGAGGATGTTCCAGCTGATGATGTTGTTGATGATGATCCAACAAAGGATGTTCCAACTGATGATGTTGATGATCCAATAGAGGATGTTCCAACTGATGATGTTTCTCATGACGATCCAGCAGAGGATGCTCCAGCGGACGATGTTTTTGATCCAACAGAGGATGTTCCAGCTGATGATGTTGCTGATGATGTTCTAGCAGAGGATGTTGTTGATGATGTTCCTACAGAAGATGTTGCTGACGATGATACAGAGGATTCTACCGATGGTGATATTCCAGCAGACGATGATGATGATTTTTATGAGTATTTTCAAGCAGATGATACCCCATACATATGATGATAAAAAAATTCCTATGACATAGGGATCATAAGTCAGTTGTGCAACTATTGCTGCTACCCACACAATACCTTCCTAGTTAGGAGGGAGTGTTAAAGAAATGTAACTACAGAATATATTCTATTTTTACTTGTCTATTGTATTATTGTATTCCTCCGGAAGACATCATTGATGTAATTAAAAATGTAAGAGTCATTGAAAGAGTCAATGTAAACCCTAGGTCTTGTGTCGGACTAGAAGAACCCATACAAGATTATTACACTTTGTATTTGACAAGTCGGCCTAGTCAGTTAGGTGAAGTTGGCCCAGTTGGGGAAAAGTCACCCCAACGGAAGAGTATAAATAGAGGAGGAGTCTCTCATTTGTATTCACTCAACTCACTCTCACAAGTTTGCATAGGAGAGACATAGAAGTTCGCACAAGTGGAGGAGAAGATGATTTTTTCTTGGGGTTTATCTTTGTACTTTGTGAATTCTATATTAAGGAAGTTTTGTCAGGGTTTTCTCCCTTGTGGTTTCCTAGAGAGAAATATTGTGTTCATTGTATTTTGTTGTGCTTGTATTTCTTTCATTGATAGATTGTTTAATGTTATTATGCTAAACAAGGAAAAAATAACAATGCACCTATCTTAAATCCACATAATACAAAGTAAAGTTGAATTGTTTATATAGGAAAATTCCCTACTTGGTTTCTAAAGCGGTAGAAAGGAATATATATATATATATATATATATACCCTCTTCTTATTTCTACCATAGCATAGTTATGCAAGAATATAATTGTCAGTGGGAGTCACCTTTTGCTTGGATTCACGAGGAGCTGAGAGCTTCCCCCTTTTTAATGCTTTGACAACCATTATGAAATCAACATACAGTGCAACAACTCTCACAAGAGGCCCAACTAAAGGAATATGCAATATTAAACAATGAGAGGCTTTCAATGAGAGGAGAAACCATACCTTTTGGAAAATAGTAAACATATAAACAACTCAAGCATTGGCTATCACCACCGAGAGGCCAGACCTTGCCATGGTTCACATGCTATTTAACTATACAACTTTGGCATTGGACCTCACTACCGAGAGGCCAATTTGCCACAATACATAGGGTATATTGTAATACCCCTATTTTTGACTTGGAATGTATTTAATCAAAATTATGTAAACGATGTAAATATGCTAGTGTGGATTCCTAGTTCGAAGCTCAAGGCCAAGGCACAACTAGAGAATGGCTTGCCATGTATGATGTACATATTTTTATTTGGACCATATGATTGGATTATCATGCCAATTCGAAATGTATGTAAATACTATGTTGAAAATTAATAAAATGGTCCAATATGGCTATGTAAAGAGCACTAGAAGGGATATGATTCCACCAGAGGGGAAGAGGAAGGGGGCCTATGGGGAAACTGAATCGTTTGTTGCCATGTTTCAACCTTAGAACTCATCCAAAATCTTCCATGTGCCTTAAATGGGCCAATTACCTTCTCTTTACTATTAAATCCAATCATTGACTGCATATGTGAGGTTGTTGGGAAAAATCACTTCAAATGCCTATTTCATTAAACTTGGACATATTCTAGTCCAATTCACTTTGAAGATGGGTTAAAAACAACCTTTCTGAACCCCAATATCAAGGTTTCTAAAGTACAAAATCTGGTTCCAAAAGTGCCAAATCCAGGTTCTAAAAGCATACTTTTTCTTTTGAAATCTCCACTTTTGAAAATGGTTTTTGCACTTTTCCGATATGATAAATATGATAATTTCACTTTTAGAACCTGATTTTTCCCTTTTCAAAGGCTAATTTTGACACTTCCAATACTTAAATTTGCAATTTTGAAAACCGATTTTGGCACTTTCAAGCTCTGATTTTGCACTTTCAAAAACCAAACTCGACACTTTACAAGTATTATAATCATAGTGCAATTGAACAGACTAGTCCAAACAAACATTCAAGTGTATCATTTAACAAAATACTTTCATTTTATTCACAATTGGCCTCACATCACTCACGTTGTTCAGGTGTATCAAGCAAGGCCATAATTGATCTAACAAGAATGTGTCATTGACATCTTGGCAAGTATATGTTTTTGTTATAATACAATTCCCTTCCTCGTTACAAACATGTTTTTATTTCAAGTCATCTACAATCACTGTATTTTTAGCATCCCAACCATGGATCAAAATGTCCCAACATTTGTTTAAAGTCTTGAGAAATAGATAAGGATTTCCATCACCATGATAACCCTCTATGCAAGAACAATATTCTTGTGTTAAAATTACTCTAAATTGTTCCCTTTCCAATCTTGTTCTTTCTAATAATGTTGACAAAAAATCATCAATGTTTTTTTGTTGTGCAAATGTCCATACCCCAACTTCAAATATACTAAAGCATTTTTCAAAAAATCCCCTAAATCCTGGTCGTATAAAATAATACTTTGTGGTTGATCCGATACCCAGTGTTCGTGGCAATCCGATTTTTTTTTAATGAATTGCGTGTAACAAAACTCCATTGAAATTGAAAATAATCAATGGTTTACTAATAAATCTTCTAGTATCTGCAAACAAAAAACAACACACACAACCCAATCAATAAAATATTTTGTTTCAATGTTTCTAAGTATATTGCTTACATGTTCTACAATTTTTGAAACACATCACCAAATACATGATATGATGTCCATAAATAATATGAAAACTGTCCAAGATAAATATAGAAAAAAAAATTACATCAATTTGTAGAAGTTGTCAAAATATACAAATCACTAAATGAATTGTTGTCTGTATAATATGACGGTCATTTGAATTTGAATGTCTTTAACCAATGCCCCATTTTTGAACGAGGCCCAAGATGATTCAACAGAGAACACACCATTGTTTTTATAGTTATTTCTCTCTCTTGTGAACCGTCAAATGTCCAACTAGTTGGCATTTTTCAAGGATTTTTCCTTGCTATTATCTGCTGAATGATATTGTCATTCATCTATAAACAACATGTCCATTTATATATATATATATATCCATATTGGATAAGTACATCCTTGAACAAATTTTTGCATATGTGTAGTACTTCACCAACATTATAATATGCAGACATTGAGGAATTATAAATAGTACTATGTTTACATTGCTCTAAACCCCAAATAAATACAAAGTATTCATTCTTCAACCATTCAAATATACCAAGGAATTTTTTAATTTCCATGTTCTCGAGTGAGGAAAACCATAGAGTAATGTCAAAATGTTCTCTAGCAACACTGATAATATCGGGGATGGACATCTGTGCCTAATAACGATAACAATTATGGATAAAATGAGGTTGTTTGGAAAAATATTCATGTTGGATAACATCTAAACTCCAAAGAGGAATCCCTCTACTTCCAAGAACAATAGTTTCTTTTGCGGTGATATCCAGACTGCATACCAAAACTATGACTATATATATAACCACAACAACAACACTTCTTTCGTGAAGTTAATGATCACAAAAATGAAACTGTAATGAATATTTTGATTTCCAAATATTAATACAAAAATCACCCAAAATTTCATAGATTCAAATGATTTAATAAAAGCATCACATTGAACTAATAATATGTTGGATTCAGATGAAAATATCAATGTCACCCAAAAAAACATAAAACACATTAAATGATTTAAAATCTCCATAGGTTACATCTAGTGTTTCCCTCTCTTGAAAGAGGCAATGATAGGTCACATTTGATGGGTGTCACTCAACTAGAAGAAGGCATTGAAGGTTCTGATATTAGTTGATTCATGCATTTTACTAAAACCCTGCTAGAGTCGATGTACCAATTCACTATCTGTCCTAGCGGACGATGCAATAAAGGGTTTACTCAAAATACAGTTTTCACATGGATGTGCTTTCACAACGTCACCCTCCAAAACAATCATTGATGTATTACTTTGCGAAGATTTCACTGGGAACTCCTCCCACACTCTCTCCATATTTTTTGTGTAATTCTTCTTTATCATTGGTACATCTCTCTCGAAACAATAAAAATAAAAATGGGTCCCCATATGTTTTTTTTGCACTACCTTTCCTCAAAATTTTTGTAAACAATGACTTCCCCTCATTGACCCCAAATTTAGATGACCAAATCCCAACATTGAATTTGGAAAGACATAATCCCAAAAATTATATCTCATTTTTTTGTGACTCATATGAAGTTTCTTTGTGTTTAAATTCAAATTCACCAACAATACTGTCTTCCCCCTTTTTTACTTTTTGCCTCCAACAGTACTTTTTAAATTTCCCTTTTTTTCTCTTTTGGAGTCATTTTCTGTGACTTTCTTGCAAAATAGAAAACCTTCCATTTCTAATATCAATAACATTTTTGTATAGGGAGCTGCAAAGAAATATTTCTTGTCATTATATATTTCTGAATAAATTTGTTTTGTCAAGTTAAGTATAAAATAATCTTTGTCTTTTACCTGTCAATGGCCGACCAACATTTGAGTGGTGAGTAACATTGCTGGAGATACCGCGTTTTGCCACCAATCCCTCTCATGGTTCATTATTATCCAAGGAACCCATCTCCAATGTGATTTCTTGGTTAATATCCATAGGCATCGTCGATCCCAACTCTGGTTGTGTATGATGCACATGTTGAAAAGCAATCTAATCATCTTGACCCGGAAATTTGCAGGTATACATTTTATATAACTTTTTGCAAATATTCAAGGTCACTATCTCCGTTCATAATTTAGTTAATTTAACCAATATCTTTGAAAAATATTTTTTACCTTCTTGTCCATCTTGTCCACCAGTTTGGTAGTTCTTTGTGGATTCTCCATCACATTCAATGCCGTCATCGGATACTATAATTTTAATGGACGATACCTGAGTGTGCTCTTTATTTGAAGCTGTAGTAGAATAGGAATTTGAAGAAGTTATTGAACATAACCAAATGAGAAAAGTAAAATACAATGAAATGAGACATCTCAAAATGTTAATACAAATACCTTGGTTTACACCCAATTCATGATAGACACTGTTCATAAAAATCTCTTGTTGTACTGTCTCCACAATAGAAATAATTATTCTATTTGGCGACCTGATCAATGAATGAAGAAATCTACCTCCTGCATACAACGAAGGAGCTGTACCTTGAGAAGAGACCAGTCTAGAAACTATGTGATCCCAGAATTCCTGTGTCCTTTCTTTTGCAAAAATATGGATTCTCGCACTATCATTGGTAACCTTAGACAAAGGTAAATCAATCATTGGTAGGTTCTCATTGTTGGGATATTCTCACCATCATTTTTTATATTTACATGCATGCATGCATTCTGCATGCATCCAGTCATCATGCATGCATTCTGCATGCATCCAGTCATCAGTATGGTAGTCTCCCCAGCACCCGGAGCCTATTTTCAGCCCCATAGAGCCTATTTTTAGCCCTCAGTAGCCCTGCGACATACCTAGTGCGCCTTGTTTTCCTCACCTGGATGACATATGCACCCTACTACACTACTTTGATTCCTAACAGTCAGTTGTAGCATTGATTGACCAGTTCTTGCATTTATTGCTCAGTTTAACTGCCTGTAGCTTCCAGTTGTCTATATCGTAGTGCCACTTGACCTACTGACAGCCTCATGCGCCCTCCTTGGAGTCTCCATCCCTTGATTTGTGCTCACATGGCTTAGTTAGACTTAGTTAGACTCATTTGACTGACTTTTGACTATTTGTGACTACTACCACTGATTGGATGATGTCTCCAATGCTATCCAAGCCACACACTGAGGATAATTCGAATCACCTTTGGCTTATTCGAATTCACTTGACAACTTCATCACTATATTCAGTTTTCACAGTGCTAGCTTACAGCTGATGTATGATTATACTGCAGATTTCTCCATTTCTGAGTTTATGAGTGATAATTGATTCATTTCTTCTTCTTCTTCTCTGCAATTCTTGAGTGAGATTTGTGAGGTTTGATGTAGCTGTGTGATATTTCCTGTAGATTTACACATGGTATCAGAGATGGAGTCAGTTATTCGAATTACAGTAGTAGGATTAGTTTCATCCATTGCAGCAATTCATTGAGCAGTTGTCTTTCATTGAGCACCAGAAGCCTCTGGATTTCCACATCAATTCCTGGTGCAATTGTCTTGAATTCACTTGAGCAATCCAGTGAGGTCTAGCCAGGTGTGAAGGATCTAGTCACATGTCTTCATTGTCCTAAGGCAGTGTTCTCTTGATTTGTAGCAAATATCCATCAACAGATTCTTAACCATTAACAGATTCTTAATGATAGTTTTAAACCTTAACAGTGCAGTAAAAACTCATACAAATTCTTAACCATTAACAAAAAATACACAATGGCACACACATAACACAGAGATTTTCACCTAGAAACCCTTAACTGGGAAAAACCAACAAAACTTAGAGCCGCACAACTCTTTTCATTATATGTTTTCTTAACCATTTACAATGCAATATATGGTATTTGCAGCATCTAAAACCCTAATTCATTTACCCAAAATTAGGTTACAACCCTAATCCCTTTACTGGGATTAGATAGAATACAATGAGCTGAAACAACAAAAAGAAAAAACAGCTCAAAAAATGTTTGCGCTCCGCACGGAATCTGGGGGCCTAACAACCCCTCTCCGTGTCGTTTTGGAACCTAACGGTTCGAAACGAAGTGGGGGGGGGGCTGGAGGGATACCCCCCCCTCTTGCCACGCCTAGCGCAGCCGAATCACTACTGGGGAGGGTATCGTGGTGTACATGCACCCACCATGTGAAGAGATATAACACACCTAACACATAGAGCCTTCTTTTAGCCCTCAGTAGCCCTACTACATACCTAGTGTGCCTTGTTTTCCTCACCTGGATGAAATATGCACCCTACTACACTACTTTGATTCCTAACAGTCAGTTGCAGCATTGATTGACCAGTTCTTGCATTTATTGCTCAGTTTAACTGCCTGTAGCTTCCAGTTGTCTATGTCGTAGTGCCACTTGACCTACTGACAGCCTCATGCGCCATCCTTGGAGTCTCCATCCCTTGATTTGTGCTCACATGGCTTAGTTAGACTTAGTTAGACTCATTTGACTGAATTTTGACTATTTGTGACTACTACCACTGATTGGATGATGTCTCCAATGCTATCCAAGCCACACACTGAGGATAATTCGAATCACCTTTGGCTAATTCGAATTCACTTGACAACTTCATCATTGTATTCAGTTTTCACAGTGCCAGCTTCCAGCTGATGTATGATTATACTGCAAATTTCTCCATTTCTGAGTTTATGAGTGATAATTGATTCATTTCTTCTTCTTCTTCTCTGCAATTCTTGAGTGAGATTTGTGAGGTTTGCTCTAGCTGTGTGATATATTTCCTGTAGATTTACACATGGTATTAGATATGGAGTCAGTTATTCGAATTGCAATAGTAGGATTAGTTTCATCCATTGCAACAATTCATTGAGCAGTTGTCTTTCATTGAGCACCAGAAACCTCTGGATTTCCACATCAATTCCTGGTGCAATTGTCTTGAATTCACTTGAGCAATCCAGTGAGGTCTAGCCAGGTGTGAAGGATCCAGTCACATGCTTTCATTGTCCTAAGGCAGTGTTCTCTTGATTTGCAACAAATATCCATCAACAATTGCATTTGTTTTGTAGGTTTATTCCATCATTCGAAATCATCTTCAATTCGACTTCAACAGCTACCAATGAATCGAAAACTAAATTCATTCAATTATTTTGAATGGAAGGCCAAGATTGACATCTTCATAAATTCCAAGAGCCTCTCTATAGTACTGAATGAGATTACAGCCGAACCCACTGGTACAGTAGAGAAATCCAAGTACTTGGATAAACTTGATGAAGCAGTAGGACTGCTACCCCTCAACATTTTCGAAGACCTCCATTTTCATGTCATAGATCTAGCCACTCCAAAAGAAGTTTGGGACAAGATCGAATCTCTTCTTGGATGGAAAGATGACTTGAAAGGTCACAAGTTGGAAAATGAGCTTATCTCACTAAGCCATTGCAGTTTTGACTCCATCAATGAGTTTCTTACCAAGTTCAAAAATCTGATTTCACAATTGAAGAGATATGGAATAGAGAAGGAAGAGAAGCAGCTCATCCTTTCCATACTATCAAAATTGGGCCCTAACTACTCAGTATTTGTATCTACCTTTCAAACAACGAAGCTATCCATCCCAAAATGGAAGTTTCCCACTCTTGATGACTTCATTCAATATCTCACACAAGAGGAGGAGAATTTGATTCAAATGGGAATGATAAAACCCAAGATGGATTCAACACTTGCAGCTGCTGAGGTGAAGAGAGCGAATGGAAAGGGAAAGCAAAAAGTTTTTGAAAAAAATTCGAACGAGCAAAAGCAAAAGGAGACTCCCTATCAGTCAGAAGGGGATTCGAATTCCAGGAAGGGAAAGCATTCTCAAAAGGATAAATCCAAATGTACCTATTGCAATAGAGGATTTCATCCTGAGAGTTCTTGTATGAAGAAGACTATAGACTTGATGGCTCAGTTACTTGAAAATAATAACCTCCTAGTGCCTGCATGTGCTAAGAAGAAAGAAGTTGAACCTTCTAGATCTTAGGATAAGGAGATATGCCATGCTCTCATGGAAGCTGCATCAAGAGAGTCCTCCTTCATCATAGATTCGGGAGCATCAAGACACATTTCTTCCTCCAAAGATCTCTTCACTGGTTTCGAATGCACTATTGGCCCTTCCATCATGTTGGGGAATGATTCTTAGGTCTCCTTTGAGGGGATTGGAAGGATCAAACTTGATCCTGGATACTTCTCAGATGTAATCTATGTTCCTACACTTACTACAAATCTACTTTCGGTCTACCAAATGACCCATACTAGAGAGCCCAAGAGGGTGATCTTCTCTCCAAATGAGGTCGAAATACAAGACATGGTTTCAGGAAATATCATTGCAAAAGGTGTTGCAAACCACCAATCGAAACTCTATGAGTTCTCTCACTTTCTTCCTCTCTCCAAGCAGTCTTCTCTTCACACACATACAAATGAAGAGAGTAGGCTATGGAAAGAAAGATTTGGGCATCTCAACTACAAGCACTTGCAAGACATGTGATGGTCTTTTGGAATGGGTACCTATTTAGGGTAGCTATACCAGAAGTATACTTTAATTATCGACCATGGAGCGTACAAACTTGAGAGGTACTCAACATTGTATGTGCACCATGAGAGGATCCTTGTCATTCTAAGTGTTCAAGGGAATATTCTAGGGATCAAGAAATATTGTTCTAAGAAAACTAGAAAGCATAAAAATGAAAGTATGTAAATCTATTCTACTAAATCAAATGCTAAAAGCTGATACATCTATTTTATAAAATTGAATTTTGAAAACAATTAAATCCTATTTTATCAAATTGAAATGCTGAAAACAGTTAAATCATATTTTGTCAAATTAAAATGCTAAAAGCAAATAAATCCTATTTTATCAAATTGAATACTAAAAATTGATAAAACGATTCTATTAATTTGAAGGCTGAAAACTATGGGATCTATTCTATTAAATCGAGAAAAAGGAAGCATGCATAACTCTGATTTAAAAAGCTTGAATCTAATCTAAAAATATAGAGGTCCATTCGATCAGTAATCATGAATTATTATCTCAGAAGTGCAAAAACATAGATCTGATCTTTCTATGGAAATACTGTAAAAATGCGGAAATTCAAATATGAAAATCGCCTATGTAGATGGCACATACAGGACTGCAGACAGTGTTTTACCAAAATACAGATGCAGTGTTATTTGACTACAGAAAAGAAGTGCTTGTGCTGAAATAGAGAACTGATATTTAAAATGAATGCTGAAGTTGATTCACGCACAATGATAACATAAATAACCAATAGAATGCATGAGAAATACCTGAAACTAAAGCACGAAACTCCTGATCTATGTATTGAGGGGCCCCTCACCAACACATATTTTAGGAGGGAAGGAAACTTATGAACTCACGAGGTTAATAGAATGTTGGTCTTTCATTATCAGTTCATAAATCCAGGTTACAGAAAATGTAAAGAGAAAATATCTTAACTGCAAAAATGCTGAAGATTGTTTTTCAGAAAATGTCTCCAGACCCCCTGCTACCCAAGAGGTCCCTATTTATCATTAATTCTAACCTACCTCAACATAGAAAATAATGATCCTATTTAACAAGATTCTTTCCTATAAATCAAGAGGAAATGGGATCATTGTGTCTCCTGTGATCTCCATTTTGGAGCTTGGTCACTTGTTATTCTTCCATGTCACCTGTGCCCTATCACACATGTATTTATTCGTATGATTAGTGATTAGAAACGCTAAAACATAAGAAAATATAATCTCTAAATCAATTAATTTAATCATCAACCAAAATGAATTCTCCCATACAAAAGAGCTGCTTTCTTATCCTTTCTTTACTTATGTGTGGTATGAAAAGAGTCCATGGATTACCTATATCCTGAGCTCATCATCTCCCCTGTACTTGAAGATGTCACCCATCCTACTCCATGATGGCCTCCCTGATATCCTAGGAAACAATTCTAGGAGCCCCTGCTTGTCTATAGTATCCTTGGCTCAGTTCTTCTTTGGCCCATGCTTTCTTTTCCTCATCCTCATCGATCTATTCCTTAATATCCAGAGGGAGAAAGAAAGGTGGGCTTAATTTCATTCCTATCCATCTGAGTTAGTTCTTCATTAAGGACTCCCTGTACAACCTTTCTCTGGTGAGTGCGAATTCCAACCTAAGGGGGGAGTGAGGCTCCCGCTTTTTCAAGTCCCTTGTGATTTTTCTCAACCTCTCACCGATAGGTTCCTGAACTTCACTATAGGTACTTTGGGTGGTGTTGTCAAAATGTGAGATTGCTTCCTGTTGCTTTTCAAGAAGTATGAGAATTAAATCCTCATCAGAGGTTATAGATAGGTGTCCCGAATTACCTTCTCAGGATGCATAGCTTCAATCCTGATCCATAGTGGGTTTTTCCATTCTTCTACATGGTAGAGATGAATTTCCTGGGCTCTTTCTATTTCATGATTTATCCAAGAGCATAGTGCCCTTAGTTGGAAGTCACCCATGTAGGGGTTTGGTGACCAATTGGTTGAGTTCGGTACCACAAAATTATGTAGGAAGAATTCACATAACTAATCTTTTTCTAACTTAGTGCAAGCTAGGGAGGTGTCTACAAACTGCTTAGGAGTGGTCAACTCCAAGGGTAACTCTGCTTCAGCCTCTGTAATTGGAACCGACCCCATTTTTCTTTTAAGTAGACTGTGTAGACCCTGGATGGCGGCTCGAACCCAAGTATTTCTTCGTAAATCTTGGCAATGATGGCTAAAGTGTCTTCCAACTGTAGGATTTTTTGGTCTTTCTGGGTCAATTCCTCTTGGGCTTGGCCTAATTTTTCTTTCAGTGCCAAATTTTGCTGCTCCATCTGCTTTAGTTCACCCGCATGCTGCATTTTTAATATTTGGGTCTTTCGTGCATGAATGGTGGTGATGCTGGTGAAAGAGGTTGGCTTTTGTGGAGTCGTGATTCGATTTTTAAAGCAGCCAACTCCTCTCTGACGTTTTCCAGTTCGTTCAATGCTTCAGTCAGTTGCTCATTCTTTTCAGTGTTCATTTTCTCATCCGCAAAGTCTTGCTGGAAGGTGTCTTCTTCAATAGGTGTAAAAGGATCTTCCTGTCCTCCCTCGTTATCTTCAGAGTCTGACAGGTCTTGTATTATGGGGCTTGTTTCTTTTCTTTCTCTTTCACCTGCTTGGCTCTGTCCTGCTGTGCCAACCTCCCACTTTGAGGTTTCAAATTTTTCTTGCAAGCAGGTGTCCCTGAGGATTTTTTGAGGGAGGTATCCCGAGAGTGTTTTATTTTGATCAAAGTCTCAGACATCACCTCGTTATCACTGATACTGTCTAGTTCATTTTTTTGTTTGGCTCCTGGAGCAGTGGTGGAATTTTCCTCCTTTGACCCCAGGGCAGGGGTTATGCCTTTATTCGACATGCCTTTCATTCTTTGGACATCATCAGCCGAAACTAGGATGAATTCCTCCCATGAGAGTTATGGGATTTGAACCTTCAACTCTTCGCAAATGATTAACTTGATTAGTCCTTGGTGTGCCAACGCGTCCTCCCTTCCTTGTACTACCTTCTTACTCATCTCCTAGAGGGACTACAGAAGGTAGAAGGGGATACTGATGTTGTTGTTTGGGCTGATATGGCCCCTATTCATTAGGAGGTCCAAAATTCTGAAGTAAAAAGTTGGGATGTAACCAAGCCTTCCCGTGCATGTGATGTATCTCATGATGATAATAGCCACCTCGTCCCATGGTCTAGGCATAGTGTCTCTTTTAACACCATTCTTATATTCTTCGTAGCCCTCACACTGTCCAAAGAAAGTTGCTTTCTCCCTCAAGTTGGCTTCTCTATCATCCTTTCCACAATGCAGCCCCATGGGAAAGCCTGTATGTTTTGCAATTGACTCCTCATCTAATCTGATGCGCAACCCCCTTACCTGAGTAATGTATTTCTCCTCCTTTATATTTTTCAAGTTCCAGGCAAACTCTAGGGCTACTGCTATGTCATATCCCCTTAGGCCAATAATAAATGGCATCCATTCTATTGTGCGGAGGATGGTCAATACCTGAGGTTTTTCATAAATGGGTGTATGGTCGTCTGGCTCACTTTTCTTAAATCCTTTTGTCATTTCTGTAATTGCTAAATAGTATCAAACCACAAAGCTTGGGGCGAATGACTTACTTTCTTGCTTGGGATCGATCGCTAGTATGTTGGCTGAGTGTCGAGGCCTTCCTTCTGTA
Source organism: Larix kaempferi (assembly GCA_027924585.1). Taxonomy (NCBI): domain Eukaryota; kingdom Viridiplantae; phylum Streptophyta; class Pinopsida; order Pinales; family Pinaceae; genus Larix; species Larix kaempferi. The sequence goes on from BSBM01000034.1 coordinate 19,715,789, forward strand.
TCTTCCCTTTCTGAGAAAACTCGTATCGCCCACTAGATCTTCTTACTTATCCTTCTCTGTCCTATTTGCTTAATTTATGCATTCATTCTCATCATTGCACAAACTCTTGTTGGTGCCTTGATTATCAAAGGATATGGCGGCGATATATGGAGATCATCATTTCCTTGACATGGATGAGTTAAGTCATCATGACTCGGTAAGGTTACTTGTGGTCAGTCATCATTTTTCAGTAGGGATACTCTAAACCGTGCTGCCGAACTTTACTTGAGAGTTGTCCTCAACCGAAAAAATAGTCATTTTTGTAGGGAGATTGATTTGATTGAAAATACAAACAAAGAATTTAGTGATTACCCTTTTATGCTTAGCGTACCTTAGCCGATGATGTGGGATTCTTCATACTTGCACAGGGTTCCGTAGTGGGTTGTGCCCTTGTCTGTAGTTATTTTGTGCATATCAGTAGTCATGTTGTTTATTATTCTCTGTTGTTGGCTCGCTTGATTTTTGTCGCTTTGCTTTCCTAATTTTCTGTGCTGGCTCGCTTGATTTGACCTTTGATTTTGTTGAATTCTGCTCCTTGATGCTTGGTCTGGTTCATTTGATTCTTTTCATTTGCTTGGATGATTTCTGTGCTGGCTCGCTTGATTGGATATTTAATTTTATTGAATTCTTCTCCTTGATGCTTGGTTTGGATCACTTGATATTTCTTCTTGTCTGATTTTGTTTCTTTGTTGGCTTGCTTGATTTGGCTTGCTTTGCTTCAATTTGATTTTCAATTGCGTAGCTGCTGGCTTGTTGTATTATGTTTTTTTTTCTTCTTTTCCTCTTTTTTTTTCATTTTTTTATATATTTTTTTTCTCTTTTTTTTCTCGTTTTTCTTTTCTCTTTTTTTGTATATATATATATATATATAGTTTAACAATAATCAATGCTTATCTATGTCCTCTATTAGCATTAGATTTTTTGAATAGAGTGCTTGTGTGAACTCCTCCCTGGACTGTGGTTTTTTATATAATTTTAGTCTATGTCCATTCACCAACATAGGGAATTATGTTTCGTCTATTGTTGTGATTCTGACTACTCCATTGTCATAGATCGTGTCAATGATGTAGGGTCCAAGCCATCTTGTGGTGAGTTTGCCTTGAAAAATTTGAAACCTGGAGTCATATAGTAGTGCCCAATCACCTTCTTTGAATTTCTTCTACTTGATGTTCTTGTTATGCCATTTCTTTCTCTATTGTTGGATGAGTTCAGTGTGGGAAAAGGCTTGTTGGTGGTGCTCATCTAGCTAATTTAGTTGGAGCATACGCTCTTCTTGAATTTCTGAAAGTTCCATGTTTAAATTGGATGCAATTCTCAATGTCTTTATTTCAAATTCAATGGGGAGCATTATTTTATGTCCATATACCAACTCATAGGGTGTAAAGCCTGTTGTTTTTTTTCATGTTGTGTTGTAATCCCAAACTGCTTCACTCAGTCTATTTTCCCAATCCTTTTTATGTAGTTGCGTTGTGTTTGTCATAATTCTTTCAAGTTCTTTGTTTGTCACTTCAGCTTGACCATTAGCTTGAGGGTGGTAGGAGGAGGGCCTTCGATGTTTGACATTGTTTCTTTTAAGTAGGTCCTCGATGAGTTTGGATGTAAACTGCTTTCCTTGGTCAGAAACTAACTCTCTTGGAACTCTAAATCTGTGGAAGATTTGTTTTGTAAATAATTTTGCTACATTTGTTTCATTTGCTGCTGCAAGTGCTGTCAATTCTTCCCATTTTGTAAGGTAGTCAGTGCATACTAAAATGTAGCTTTTCTGATTTGATGGGGGATTGAATGGGCCAAAAAATTCAAATCCCCACTTTTCAAATGCTTCCAAATATATTTGGGGATGTAGAGGCATCTCTTCTCTTTGTGTAGGCTTCCCCATGCGTTGACAATCATCACAATGTGATACATAATCATAGGAGTCCTTCTGCAGTGTTGGCCAATAATATCCAGTTTGTAGTACTTTATAGGCTGTTCTTTTTGCAGTATAATGGCCTCCAAAAGGCTCATTGTGAGTAGCATGGAGTATGTCATGGACTTCATCTTCTCTGATGCATCTCCTTAATATTTGGTTAGGTCCTTTCTTGAAAAGCATTCCTTGTATCCATGTATAAGTTTCACTTTGCCTTATGATTCTGCACTTTTCTTGATAGCTATAATGTTGTGGAAATTTGCCAGATACCAAGTAGTTTGCTATATCAGCAAACCATGGACTTTGTGTGGAGATTGCAAAGAGGTGTTCATCGGGGAAATTATCATTGACCTGTCCATGTGTTAGTTTAGACAGAAAATTAGCTACCACATTATGCTTTCCTGGCTTGTCCAGCATTGTTATATCAAATTCTTGCAAGAGGAGTAACCATCTAATATTTCTAGCACTAGTATTGGGTTTATTCATGAGGTACCTGATTGCAGAATGATCAGTATGGAAAAATACTGGGTACCCAGTGATGTAGTGCCTGAATTTATTTATAGTGTGTATGACAGCTAAAAAATCTTTTTCTGTGACTGTATAATTGAGTTCTACTCCAGCTAAGTTCTTACTAATGTAATATATTGCATAAGGTCTCTTTTCTTCTTCTTGCCCAAGTACTGATCCGATGGATTTTTCTGAAGCATCTGAATGGATGTGGAATGGTAGTGTCCAGTTGGGTTCTTGAAGGACTGGGGCTGTGATTGTCTTCTCTTTGAGTTGATCAAATGCTAACATACAATGGTTTGTCCAATTGAATTCTGTATCTTTTGTCAGAAGGGAAAACATAGGCACACCAATTTTGCTATAACTTTCTATAAATATTCTATAGTAGCCTGTTTTCCCAAGGAAACTGTGCACATCCCTTTGTTTGATAGGTGGGGGGAGTGTTTTAATAATAGTGACTTTTTCTTTATCAACTTCAATGCCCCTTTCAGAGATATGGTGTCCCAGAACTATGCCTTCTTGCATCAACATCCTGCATTTATCATTACTAAGGCATAAGCTCATTTCAACGCATTTCTTCAGTACCATTTCGAGATGTTGCAATGCTTGTAAAAGGTTCTTCCCATAAGGTGTGAAGTCATCCATGTATACTTCCATCTGGTCATTAATAAAATTAGAAAATATACTCAAAATGGCCCTTTGAAATGTGGCTGGGGATTTACAGACTTTGAAAGGTAGTACTCTATATGCATATGTGCCGCATGGGTAGGTAAATGTGGTTTTATCTTGGTCAGCAGGGTGGATTTGGATTTCATTGTATCCACTAAATCCATCGAAAAAAGAGAAGAACTTGTTTCTAGCAAGTGTGTCCAACACTTGGTCAATGAATGGTAGAGGGAAGTTGTCTCTTTTAGTTGCTTTATTAAGTTCCCTGTAATACACACAAATCCTCCACTTTCCTCCTTTCTTGGGGACTATTACCAATGGTGAGACCCACTCACTATCTGAGATTGGGCAGATGAACCCTGCATCTAATATTTTTTGTAGTTCCACTTTAACTATGTCTTTCAATGCTGGATTCATTATTCTTTGGGGTTGTCTGATGGGTACAACACCTTCTTTGATATATATGTAATGCTTGCAAATTTCTAGGTGTATTCCCTTCATATCAGTATAAGTCCATGCAAAAGCCTTGTTGTTTTCTGAGAGTACTTTCATGAGTTCCTGCTCTTGTTCTAGCTCCAAATTTGAGTTAATATTGACTATTTTTCTAGGCAGGATTTCAACTATTTTGACTTGTGGTGACTGCTATTCAAGTGAGAGCACTTCTTCACATTTTTTCAGTGTTGTGGGGAGAATCTTGAACTTCCTGTTGCTGATCTGTTTCAAAAATTTATGCAAGAATATCATCATTAGGAGATACATTCTAAATAAATATATCTAAATGACCATCTTCATCGTTAGCCTTTAAAGTTACGACTGCTTCTATAGTGAGAACATGTCTAATGTTTTGATCATTTAAAACGTCATAGTCATCTGCCCAATTTTGATATTTCATGTCCGTGGATTTTCTTGCTGGTGGATATATCGTGATATTTTTTCTAGCATGCCCACTCGTGATTGTCATGTTTCCTGATTGATAGCCTATATAGGCATCTGCTGTTGCTAGGAAAGGCCTCCCTAGGATGATTGGGTACCCACTGAGTTTACTTTTGACCTCTATAACTATGAAGTCAGCTGGATATTCCCAGTGTTAAAATTTCAGAATTTACTTCAATCTGATATAGGATCTTAACTGAGAGAACAACATGTACAGCATATCAATCATGGACACAATAATGCAAGCACACAAGAGACACAGATTTTACTTGGGGAAAACCATAAAGGTGAAATACCCCAATAACTTCCTCAGAGATAGATAGAGAAATGGTACAACCCGAATACAAGAGATAGTCTTCTCATAGCAGCAGAGCCTCCTCCTCCACAAGTGCGCCACTCTCCCAAGTGTGAGTGAGAGAATAGAATGTGTAAAATGAGAGAGACACACTCTCTATTTATACACTAACTTGACTTGACCTTTACTCAACTAGGTTGGTCTCAACTTAACCACTTAACATAATGTTGATTGGGCCGACCCCCACTAGGGTGGTCTAATAACCCTTTGACCCACATGACTTATACAGGGCCGACCCCAACAAGGTGGTCTAATAACCCATCAAGTATAAGTTACGACACTTACAATATAAATGACGACACTTCCATATAGAGGAATAATAACATCTTTATAGGAATACAACCACTTCTGTATAGAGGAATAATAACATCTCTATAGGAATACAATATACATATATGTGAAATACATTCCGAAGTTACATATACATTAACACTCCCTCTTAACTAGGAAGGTATTTCTAGACACAGTTCTTCTAGCACAAGTCATCTTCTCTGGATCATAGTCACTGGATAATCGTCATCGAGTCATCATCATCATCACTGCTACTGCTATCTCAATCAATCTCTGAATCTACTCGTCATAGGAAGTTCTACAGAGCCAGTCCTTTTTCATACTGGATGTAGGCCCACCACCTGCAGGTCTTCATCATCACTGGACATACTATGGAATCCTCAGGACTTATTACGTGCATCACAAAACTTGGCTGCAGCATCCCAGGCTATTACGAGCACACAGCACTACCTGTCGGATCTCCCAGGAGCACATTACATGTGACCCATCACAAAACCTGGCTGAAGCATCCCAGGCTGTTACGAGCACATAGCTCTACCTGTCAGATCTCCCAGGAGCACATTACATGTGATCTCACCACAAAACCTAGCTGAAGCAACCTAGGCTGTTATGAGCACACAGCTCTACCTGTCGGATCCCCCAGAAGCACATTACATGTGGTCCACCACAAAACCTGGTTGAAGCATCTGAGGCCTTTTTCATCCTGTCCAAATCTCCTAGGAGAAAATTACATGTGGTCATGGCAAAACCTGGCTGAAGCATCTGAGGCCTTTTTCATCCTGTCCAGATTTCCCAGGAGCAAATTACATGCCATAGAAAAAAACCTCGCAAGAGCATCTCAGGATGTTACGGGTACACAACTCTGACCTGAAGATCTCCTAGGGCACAAATTACATGTCCTCCCAGAGCAATGTCTTGAAAGAGCATCCCAGGCTGTTATGGGTACACAACTCCGACCTATAGGATCTCCCAGACACGCTCATCTGCACAACCTGATCCACGGCCACAAAGTATCATCCTGATACTCACCATACATCATCCTAATGTACACATGATCATGCTGATCATCATCACTGCATCGTCCTAATGTGTGTCATCTGGAGAAGCTCGTCATCCACGATCATCCTAATCATACAATGCATCCACCTGATGCATACCAAGTATCTACCTGATACATATCAACATATACAATGTATCTACCTAATACATACATAGATACATGATCCACACAATGTATCCATCAGCATACATGATCTACCTGATCATACAAATATACATGATCAACACAATGTATCCATCAACATACATGATCTACCTGATCATACAAACATACATGATCCACACATTGTATCCATCAACATCCAACATGATGCGTACATACATAAATGATCCAACTGATCATATCCAACATCCAACATGATGCATATATACATATACAGAGTAGTAACTGGAGCATCGTCCTGATGCTCATCATCCATGATCCTCCTGATCATCAAAACATCATCCTCTTCAGATCATCTCATCGTCCACGAAGCACAACCCAGATGCACATCATCCAGCACTTACACCACCGACATGGGAGAACATATCTACCACCATTTGGGGAAGGCTCCAGCCCTTACTTTTTCACCATGCGAGAACACATCTACCACCATGTGAAAAATGGCTCAGCAATTACATCATGACCAAGGGAGAACACATCAACCATGTCAGAAAAGCTCATGTGCATCTGCATCTTCCGGACTCATCACTTCCCTTTGGAAGGAACCTCGATCTGAAGTGCACCAAGCCTCTCTCTGAAGTACTCAAACTGCACTCTGGCCAAAGGCTTGGTCAATACATCTGCAACCTGCTCATCCGTCGCAACATACTCTGCTTCGACTATACTCAGTGCTACGCAGGACTGCTTCCTGCCAAACCAAGAGATCACACCTGATCCCTATCTGTAGCACTTCTTGCCTAATCTGAATCAACATAACCCTGCAGGTTAAACTTTTGATTTGATTCATACCTGAGCCCATAATCAACTGTACCCTTCAGGTACCTCAGAATATGCTTTACAACAACTAGGTGAACACTCCTTGGATCCGTCAGGAATTGGCTCAATGTGTTCACCGCATAGCAAATATCTGGTCTCGTGTTCGTAAGGTACATTAAGGACCCAATCATCTGACGATACATAGAGACATCAACCGGCTCAGATGAAGCATCACACAGAAGCTTCAGGTTCGATGCCATGGATGTGGCCATGGCCTTGATTCCATCATCCCGAACCTCTTTAGGATCTCTACTGCATACTTCCCTTGTCCAAGGAAGATTCCATCTGCACTCTTCCACACCTCCATACCAAAAACAAATAGTGCATCATCCCCAAGTTCTTTCATATCGAACTCAGCAGCAAGCTTCCTCTTAGTATCTGCAATCAATCTGTCATCTCCTGTTACAAATAAGTCATCCACATACAGGAGTAGAATCTCAGGATTCCCTTCCTCAACCTTGTAGTAAGGGTTGGAATCCGCTTTACTCTTGGTAAAGCCCAAACTAGATAGAAAGCTGTCTATCCTACCAAGTTCTGCACACATATATGACTACACCATTCAAGAAAGCTGTCTTGAAATCCATCTGGTGTATCTTCTATTTCATCACTTTTATATTTATCTATGCTGCCATCTGCAGCATGCTTGATCTAATAGTTCCATTTGGAAGTCACAATAGACTTCCCTTCAGCTCCTGGGACCGCATACCAAACATCCTTCTTCATGATCGACGGATCATGGCATTCTTCCCGTATCCTGGGAACTTCAATATCTTCAATAGATAATTTTGTTGCTTGAACAAATGTTGTAGTCCTTCTTTTGTAGGTGAAGGTATATGGTCTTTCCTACAAAACAAGTTAAATTGCATGATTAGAAACATCTCATAGTTTTCAGAACAAATTCTTACACATAAAGAAATATGTCATACAGTCATGCAATTATCTTAGCCGATGCTTCAATACAACATTTATCCATATTCCGTAACTTTCTAGATGCCTTCCAATCTCTACCAGAACATTGTTAAGAGTGTGCACAACTCCTAACATGTCAGCAAAGAGGTTTCATTCTAGATAAGTAGCAATGGAATGTTGTACAGTCCCATAGGCCCCTTACCCATCAAATGCATATTAGTAGTATACTGTTCATTAATGCAATCACTCTAATATGCACAATACATATCCTAAGTCTAGGAACATAAGCCTATACATCATTGAACAATTTAAACAAACAAGTATGTAAGGAATGGTAATTAAAATACTTAACCTTGTTTGTTTGTTGGGTGGACTCCCTCTGAGTCTTTGCAACTCCATTCTGATGTGGATTGTGAGAAGTGGTCAACTCCCTCCGAATATCTGCATCCTTGCAGAAACTACTGAAGTGTGCTCCTTTGCTTTCTTGCAGGAACAACTGGAGTGTGCTCCCTCTTGATCTTTGCTTCCTGGATTACCTGTCCTTGAACTTACATCCATCCTTAATCACTATGCATGCTTATTAGTATCAACATTGTGTTATCCTTGAGGTCTCATACATAATCACACATTTATTAGTATAATCTTAATACTATCAAAACACAATAATCTTAAACATGTATAGTCATGATCATTCACAGATAATAAGCATTAGTATTCAAGGTTTTAGGGAAGTCTTCTTTTACTCATGCATATTCTTATTTGATCATAGGAATCTTCTGATTAGTTAAATCATCAATGCATAAACCCATGATTACTCAAACCTATACCTTCATGATTCTTCTAGTTAGTCATATCATCAAATATGGTAAGAAACATAATATGCATATAGCCATGAGTATTCAAACCTATGACTTCATGAATAATCATTATCAACAACACAACAGTATAAGATCCTAACACAAGCTAGGATTCTAGCTTGATATAAGAAAAACATATCTGGATTAGCATGCTAGCTAGTTATGTCTAACATACCTACATAATGTCTTCTGGTTCTCTTCAGTGACTTGCTAGTAACCTGCATGTCTCATAGGTTAACCATTGTAGGACCAAGTTATACATACCTCGAAAGTAGATCTTCTATGTGATCCATGACATTGGATGAATCTTTGTCTTCATGTCACCATGATCATATGTTCTTGAAGTAGAACATGATTTGTCTTTCTTGGTGTACCTTTTATGTTAGCGAACAACATAAACCTCATACAACATCACAATGCATTAGTACAATCATAAGTGTCAAAACCTTAATCAATGAATATCTTCTATTAAGGTAATACGACAAGTCTAGAATCAAGATTGTTCTAACCGTAATAACATGAAGACAATCATATCATAAAATTAATCATGAACAAATATCGAGACATATCTGGATGAGTCATACCTGTCGAGATTGCTTGTAATCTTCTTATGTAAGGCCTTAGCCTCATCTGCCTCTGAAACAGGAACTTCTTCACTTATGCAGGTGACCAATCCATCCTCTTCTAAGATTAAACCAATCCACTTGATTTGCAAGAACTGGACCTAGAGCTAGATTAGGGTTTGTCAGAGAAACCCCAAAAATTCAAACTTTGAATTTCAAACTTCTGAAAGGATAGAAATATGCGCCTTGATGAGCTGATCAAGCTGGTATATTCAGAATTTGAAAACTACAAAGTTTCACTCCTCAATTTTGCCTTTGAAACTTTCGAATTCACTAGACGTGACCCCGAACTAGGGTTTGATGAAGCCCACTCTTCTACCCAATCAAAAGGTTTGATCCAAATCTCTAAGCTTCTATTTTTATGAGGAGCTTCCAACCGTGGTCATAGATTTAAAAAATTCTCATTTTTGCAGAAGCCCTAATTTTCCACTTTTTTTATCAAAGTCCCGAACTAGGGTTTGATCAAGCCCGACCTTTTTCCCAACCAAAAATTCTGATATTGGTCTCTAAATTTCAATTTTGATGAGTAGCATTCAGCCGTGGTCTCCGATTACAAAAATTCCAACTTTCTCCGAAGACCTAAATTCCGGAAGCCATGAATGAAGGTGCTCAAAAAATAATTCTGTTTTGATAGAAATATGTACCTGATTGTTTTTGGTGTAACTTCGAACTTTTCGATCCACAGGGTCTGAAACATGTTCTTGAGATAGCCCAACCTGTTATCTTTCCATTCCGATAGATTTGACCTCAATTGGATTCTCTGAGAGAGAGTTATTCCAAGTGTCGTAACTTGACCTGTTTATGGGATAATACAGGAGAGCGAACTTGTACGGCGTGCCACGTGTCACTGGTTCAACTTCGGCCTCTGAAAATTTTTCTTGAGATAGTACAGTCTATGTAATACCTGTCACTTTTTACGAAATTTTATTTGGAGCTTCCTAGCCCAAGTTATGACCTTTTTCCCAAGGTCACTTGATTTTGACTCAGATCTGGAAGAGGCAGAAACCCTATATTGTACAGATCATAAATCACACAGTACAACGAATTAGAGGTTGTCCTTTGGACAAACGGTACATGGGGATCGTATCTTCGACCTATAGAAGTTTTAGATCCGACAACTTTTCCAAAATGGATTTATAGAGAAAGTTCTACGATGACAGGTTTTTTCTATATCAAGCCCTAGCATCGTAAGAGCAACAAGTGTCATACATGCCATATCATGCCTTCTTTCAGGATAGCTCTGATACCATGTTAAATTTTCAGAATTTACTTCAATCTGATCTAGGATCTTAACTGAGAGAACAACATGTACTTATCTACAGCATATCAATCATGGACACAATAATGCAAGCACACAAGAGACACAGATTTTACTTGGGGAAAACCATAAAGGTGAAAAACCCCAATAACTTCCTTAGAGATAGATAGAGCAATGATACAACCAGAATACAAGAGATAGTATTCTCCTAGCAGCAAAGCCTCCTCCTCCACAAGTGCGCCACTCTCCCAAGTATGAGTGAGAGAATAGAATGTGTAAAATGAGAGAGACCCCAAGAAGGTGGTCTAATAACCCTTTGACCCACATGACCTATACAGGGCCGACCCCAACAAGGTGGTCTAATAACCCATCAAGTATAAGTTATGACACTTACAATATAAATGACGACACTTCCATATAGAGGAATAATAACATCTCTATAGGAATACAACCACTTCCGTATAGAGGAATAATAACATCTCTATAGGAATACAATATACATATATGTGAAATACATTCCGAAGTTACATATACATCAACACCCAGGACTCAGTATTGATGATTGTTGCTTGGGTTTTCACCCAAGCATGTGCTTGTGAGCACCTACTAAGTTGTAGTAGCAGTCTTAATCGAAATAATAAAAAACTAAGATAAAAACAAATTCTAATTTAAGATATGCAAGACAATAACTGAATATAAAAAAGTAGATCTAGCATGTGCATGTAAAAACTTGAAAGTAAATGGTAAAGAACTTAGATCTATATGTAAAACAAATTCTTTATTAATGAAAAAATAGCTTTACACAAATCATGTTACCTCAATGGTGAGGATGGTTGAGTTGGGGCAGCTGCAAGGTAGAGATGCTCCAATGTTCCAATGGTCTCTTCTTCTCCAATGCTATAATGGGGATCATCAAACTCAAAAGTGAGGCTAGGGATTTCAAGAGTGAATTTGGCAACATAAGGATAGGATGAATATGGAATGAATAGTGAGGAGCCCCTATCACCTTTTTATAGTTTTTTGGTGATGGGGAATACCATTGTGGTTTAAGGAAACCAATGGTATTGATAAAAATGGTTTATGTTTCTTTTTCCTTCTTTTTCCTTTTTTGAATATATTTTATATTTTTATTCCCTTTTAATTGATTTTTGGGAATTTTGGACCATTTTTTAGGCTTTTTTGTATTTTTTGAGGAAAATTACATATTTTGAGGGGAAAAAGATGGGTTTTGGTCTTTTTGGTGACCTTTTGAAGGTTTTAGAGGCTCAAATGGTGGAAAAAGTGGACAAATGGGTCATGTGAATCAGGAAATGAGCGAGTGAGCACTTTTTGGGTGTTAACAGATTGCCCCCTAATGTGTGAGGGCAGAAGCTCATCGAAAGGCCGATAGACATCATATTTCTTTTGTCTTTTTCTTTGGGGTTGGAGGAGAGAAAAGCCCGATTGGAGACTAGAACACCGGGCCCATGCAAACTACACAAGCTAAAAAATACTTGTCCTCAAAATGAATGAGGAATAATCTATGATAATGGACGAGGCGGGCATACCCATGCTCATATCAAGACATATAAATAACAATGAGGCCCAAGAAAGGGGGACCTAAACAATACATATAAACCTGTTGTGTACATCATGATGGTCTAGAGGGGACACAATGCTGGGACATACTCCTGGTCATACCATGACTGATCTAAAAAAATGATACACTGGAAAAGAGCAACAACCATTCTGAATAAGTTTGCAGTAGGGTTGATGAATTGCTGAATCTGAAGGTGTCCAACACCTATAGGGACTCAATAACTGTGAGTCAAATTCTGAAGAGTACATGGAACTGTATACTCGAGGGAGTATAAAACTGTGGTGCTTTCGAATACTGTCACCACGCGCAACTCAGATAACCATAGGAACATGTAACTGGTTGTTTCCGCAAGTAGACTCACAAATATGCTAGAGTCAGAAGATATCTGGGGTCTTCAACAAATAACTGAAAGGACCAATACCTTGTACAAATCTCAATGATGCGATCAAGGTGTTGATGTCGAGCATGTGAGAAACAATCATTCGGAGAGGCACTAATGACTCCTTTCAGAATGATCCGTAGGAACTCACCATTGATGGTGATGAGTCCAAGGCACAGGGACCTCTGGGTCTATCCTCTAGAATAGATTTGGTTGGCGTCGACAGAGGGAGACCGATAACTACCAAGGCGATGATGTTTCCTTGATAGGATCATGAGGTGTACAACCAAAGTGTGATAGTACTAATGGTAGGACTGAGATACTGTGGGGATGGGGAAAAACTGGGGTTATAAAGTGGGTGGACTCAAACTTTCTTTGTTCAGAGCATGATTACATGATTGACCTGGAAGCATATGACATTGAATTTGGGTACTGAGATCATAGCTTAAGGGATCAGGGGTATGTACTGCAGACTGGAGTGACTCTGGGAGATATGCTGATGGATGTTTATCGAGGAGACTCTCAGGGTGATATATTGCAGAATACTCTAAACAAAGGCGACCATATTGGGGAAGCTGCCATGTGAGTATACATGATCTGTTGTGGCACCGATAGGCACCATTGGGGCCTTCTTCATGGTTTTAATGAGCTCCAAGAAGGGGTAAAAGTGTGCTCTAAAATGGTACTATCCTATGGATTTGTGCGAGCCTAGGACTGTGAATTGGTGGAGGAGTACTATCGTGTGGATTTATACGAGCCCAAGATAGTTATTTCTCATGGTTGATTTCAATTTTAGAGAGTCTGAAAGCAGTAAGTAGACTCCATTGGTGGTCTTTTTCGTATGTTAGCCTCCAAGGCCCGAAAAAGCATAAAATGATGCAAATGGAGAACTCTTCTAGCCGATGTGAATAGAGTATTCCTTTTTCGTAATTAGTCTACAAGGTCCGGAAAAGGGGTAAACTTATACCAGGTAGATGCCCTTTTAGATACTTTTAGTGAGCATGAAAGGAAGCAAGATTGCTCGGGGATCTTTTCATTGTTTTAGGAGTCATAAAAGAGCTTAACAGAAACTTTATAAGTGCCTTTTTCATAAAAGGATTGCTCAGCCTGAAAAAAGGGGTCAAATTATACCGAACAAAAAGTATTGGTGAGAGCGAAAAATGATCTCAAGCATTTTCACGAGTACGGAAAACTAAATCCGGCAGTATGAAGAATGTTCAAAACGGGTAATGGCCAATGTGGCATACAAACCGAGGCAATGAGGGGCATGGAAAAATGCCCTAAAAATATGGTGGTGAGAGTAGGGAATGATCTCAAGCATCATCATGAGCACAGAAAACTGAATCTGATGATATAAGGAATGTCAAAAATGGATAACGAAAAATGTGGCACGCAAACCGAGGTGACAAGGGGCATGGAAAAAATGCTCAAAAATGAGGTCAGTGTAATCAAGAAACTGACTGTACCAGGGTGAAGGTCTCGCTACGCTGATTCCAATGATATCAACGGTGTGGAGAACGGACTTTGTATGACTCCGTAATGGTCAAATAAAATTGGGTGAAATGCTTATTAATAACAAGTGGAGCTATAGTGACACATGTCATTTTCACTATTGAGTTTGACAGGAGATTTGAGTTGTGCAGAGCATTTTTCGTCATTTGTGGGAGATTCGACCATTGGTTTTCCATTCCGCGAGTTTCAGGTAAGCCTATTAGCCTTAAGCTATAAGTTTATTTAATTTCGGGGGGAAATTGGGTACTCAGGGGCGGTGCATTGGTCACTTTGAGTGATCAGTGGGGAAATCACGGGTCCTGAGCCCTTTTACGTGATTCAGAGTGCGGCTGAGAGCTCTACAGTCACGATCTAGAATCGCGGCAGTGAACTCTATAGTCATGATCTGAATCGCGACTGTGGTCTTCACAGTCGCGATCTGAATCCGGACTGTGGTCTTCACAGTTGCGATTCAGATCGCGGCTGTGGTTTTCACAGTTGCGACTTGGATCGCGAATATGGTCTTCACAGTCGTGATTTGGATCGTGGTTGTGGCCTCCATAGCCGCGATTTGGATTGCGGCTGCGGCCTCCACAGCCGCGATTTGGATCGTGACTGGGGGAAATTTTTTGGTATAATTTTCTGAGATATTTTCTATGTTTTTTGGTAGGATGATTAGAGTCCCGAGGCCTATGTGGAGGGAGAGGGAGATTCCTGCTGACTTGATGGGGATTATCGATGGGGACCATGATGTTCAGGTTGTGTTGGCAATGAGTGGACTGATAAAGTTTTCCCGGGTGCCTATTATGCAGTCAGCACGGTTGTTGTTGACCAAGTTGATCAGATTTTGGGATCCAGCCCTTCAGGGCTTTATGATTCAAGGTGAGAGGTTGGACCTCACCTTGACGGATGTTTATTTTTTGACTGGTTTACCCCGTTTAGGTGTGACAGGAGATACACAACGTAGGATTCAGGGGGATATTGATATAGAGGATCTTTTGGAGATATTTTTTTGTTCGGGGTCCCAAGTGCATGCGAATGCACTGTCAATTAGTGATATAGAGGATCCAGCTATGAGATTGGTTGCAACTTGCATGCTACGAGTACTTGGGTCTTAGGTGTCTCACCAGTTGTTGGGTGGGCAGATGATGTTGGTACACCAGGTTATGACTAGGATGTATTATGCTTGGGGAAAGATGTTCTTGGCTTGTGTTCAACGAAAGCTGAATGAGGTGAGTCAATTTGGGTGGAACTTTAGTTATGCCTCCTTCTTATGTTGTTTTTTCTTCGAGCAGGTGCCGACTTTATGGCCCCCATATTCCAGTCCAGGATGGTGGTGTTCGTGAGCCACAGATGGTGCGGTGAGGCGAGATGATGCCTCGTCGTGGTGGTGGGGAGGTGTAATGTCCCTTGTTAAGAATTTTATTAAAATGACATTTTTTCACTTTTTTCCCTAGTTTGACCTTTGACTAGTTTTGAGCTCTAGGTCCCCAAATTGCTCCAATTGCTGCCAAATCTTCTGAGAAGGTATATGGATTGTGTTAGAACATAAATATGTATTTCAGGGATGCTTTTGGACCTTTAAAATACTTCTGCAAATCCTATTTCAATTCTATCCAATGTAGGGAACTTTACTAGTAATTTCCCTTTGACTAATATCGGTCTCTAGGTCTCGAATTGACTCCAAATGCCTTCAAATATTCAAGGAAGGTGTATGAATGATATTAGGACTTGAATATGATGTTCATAGATGATATATGACCACCAAAATACCTCTGTAAACTCTCTTAAGATTCTGGACCAAGTATGCAATTTTACTAGCAATTTGGGGTTCAAATCCCCCTGGGGTTAGTACTGAAAATGGCTTCCCAAATGCCTCCAAACCCACTCAAATTTCTGAACAGAGGTAGGGAATGTATTAAGGATGTTATTAAGGTCTCATGTGAACCATTAATTTATTATTATATCTGTTCCAACCCTCTCCCATTCAACTACAAAAATCACCAATTCGACCCTTGGGGAAATGGCACTATTTCTTCTCCCAATGCAATTAAACTGAGTAAAAATACTTCAAATGCTCAAGTACAGTACATGAAACTTGTAAAATACATCCATGGAAGTCCATTAATCACAAATTCATCATAGAATCATCCATTCATTCGAAATCATCATCAATACATTGGTTCACAACAAGGTAGTGGGGAAATGGCATTGTTCTTCCATTAAAAATGAGATTTATACATTTCTACTTGGAATTTCGACTTGAAACTTTATGGAGATGAAGATAATAGTATTTAATTCATATTAAAAAATAAATGGGGCATGCGAATCTCTCCCAAAGAGTACAATATCTCACCAAAAACGCCCTCCCTCAAGGATCAAGAATATGCCATCAGAACTGGAAATAGTTGAGAGAATGTGCTGCAATAGAAGAAACCATGAGCTTCCCTGTAGCTTACACCTGCAAATAAATATTCCATTAAATCTCCAAATGAAATGTCTGAATGGCCTTTCCAATTACCAACTTGGATGGGAATCTTTCACCCTTGAAATTGGCTAAGGCAAGAAACCAGTCATCCACTAGCTCTCCCTCTACACAAATGCAATTGCAAATTGTACAAATGATAAAAAGCTGGTTTCATTCTTTGTTATTGACATTTATAAAGTTTTAATGTCCTCCATGGGTCAAATTCCTTCCAAGAGACTCATGTCAACTCAAGTTGGGAAGAGATTCCAAAGAACGCCACTTGTACAACAATTCCTAGTCTCCCACTTCCACCAAATCACATGTGGAAGCATCTTAGCTGCACTAACACCCTTGAGCACCCTATTGGAGTATATTTTTAGCCCTGACATGTCATATATGTCATATGTCAGCCTTCAGGTCTGATTTGTGTCATAGGTGTCATAGCATCTTCATCATTGTTGTCATAGAGCTAGGGAATCTAGCCCAAGTGTCTCACTAGCTCCAAATTGCCTCTTCCTCTTCCATGGGAGTTACTCTTCCTCTATATTTCGACCTTGTATGATTCATGCCATGAATAATACCTTTTGGCCTCCCCCAAGTATGTTACCATTCACCTTGAATTCGAATTGGTGAGAGAATGATGCCAAGTGTAGTGGGGAAATCTAGCCATATGTGGGTCCCACTTCCTCCATGTGTCTTCATGATCAAATGCCACTTTGATTTTCACTTGTATATATTTATTTAGGTCCTTTATTAAATATTTATTCCATTCTAATGTTCAAACATCATTTATTATCCCCATTATTCCAAATCCCAAAGCTTCCACCCCAAACCCAGGAAACTAGTAATTTTCCTGCTTGGCAATTATTTGAACTTTAGCATCAATTTGACAAACTCTACTGAATAGGGACAATGTGATTAGGCCATTGTGACCCAATTACAAATTTGGGACATTACAAATCCTCCCTTCCCAATATTGCTTGTCCTCAAGCAATTTTAAACATGGGTGTTGAAGAACCTGCTTTCTGTATAATTCTTTGAAGTTGCCATTGAATTGCCCAACCTTGAGTCTTTGAGTTTCCATGAAGATTTTAGAGAGGAACCATCATGCTTCCTGCTGCACTACTCTAATTAAAATCACTTTATTAAGTGGGGAATACATCTCCCATACTGCTTGCTCCCCCCCCAAAAATGAAACCAATGAGACAAAAATTATTCCAGGGTCCCATTGCTTGTATTGCACCCCAACAATTAAGAGTGCTCTCCAACCCACACCATTAGATAAGAGGATTCCTGGATCCCATTTTCTTGTATGCATTCTTCCAAACATCATGAGTACCAAATATATATCATCAAAGTATATAACAACATAATGAAAATGTACATCAAGGATATGCTTCATCATAGAGTAATGAAAGTGCTTATACCTCCAAACAAGTAGACCACCATTTTCCAAGTGCATACAAGCTTCAAGTGACCAATCAAATCTGCTCCAATGACATAGGTGAGGATCCCATGTACTATAATGCTGCTCCAAAAGGATGTGATATGCATCAAAATATTCATCCATGTATTCTTTCATCCAAGAAGTGAATGAAGAATCTCCACTAAAATCTGAACCAAATAATGAGCAGAAAAAACAAGGAGACTTCAAATGACTGAAAGAAGTCTCACCCATACATCCATAAATGTGAGAATCATAAAAATATAACAAAGTATGTGGATGCCAACAAAAATGTTCTCCAATCATAAATCTATTCTCCCAAGTGTTGGATGAAGTTCCTCCAACATCAAATGAATCAAGTGTTGAGCAAAAAAAACCATGAGTCTTCAAGTGACTCAAATGCATATCATAGGTGCATCCATGTAGATTTGCATCATCATAAAGTGACAAATAATGTTGTTGCAAATGTGAAAAAGAATGTTCTCCAACCATGTCATCATAAAAGGTAAATCTAGAAGTTCCATACTCCTCATGTGGCACCATAAAAAAGAACCCTTTCACCCATACTTCATTGAGACTAATACTGGAAAACATGAAATTGTAAGATGTAGGAGAATGGACTAACTCACCCAAATGATCAAAAAGTGCAGAATTTTCATCATGGGAAGGATCCATGTGGGTAGTATCATGCAGCTCCTTCAAAAGTGGCAAACCTTTGCCATAGATTGGTTCCAATGTAGAGGAATCATGCTCTTCTTTAAAAATTGCATAACCTTCATCAAGAGACAATTCAAGTTCCTCTTCCACCACATCAAGTGTTTGGATCTCTTCAAGTTCATCTTCAAACACATTAAGCACATTCAAATTCCCAAATTTCTCATGATCCATCATGTCATGAGAATCCTCCAAACAATCTACCATTTGACAATCTGAAACATAGGAGGAAAAACAAGTATCTTGCAACTTTTCAAGAAGTTGCTCATTTTGAATTGTGAGCTTATGAATATCCTCATTATTCTTCAAGTATGCATCATGTAACAATTCATTAAGCCCAAACAAATGATTTCTATCAAAAATCAAAGACATCAAATCCTTGGTTGGTGTGACACACTCATATTCATCAGATTTAAATTCATAAGAATAATCTTCATTTCTCTTGAAATTGTAAGAAGTGTTGTATGATGGCACCTCTTCCTCGTACCATTCACATTCTGCTTCATATTGCTCATAAGCATCTGCATTTTCCTCATAAGAATTGTACTCATAGGATTCATCATAATAGTAAGACATGGCTGCCTATTATTCTTGAATGTATGTACCTAATCCACAGGTGCAAGGACCATGCTCTGATACCATTGTAATGTCCCTTGTTAGGAATTTTATTAAAATGACATTTTTTCACTTTTTTCCCTAGTTTGACCTTTGACTAGTTTTGAGCTCTAGGTCCCCAAATTGCTCCAATTGCTCCCAAATAATCTGAGAAGGTATATGGATTATGTTAGAACATAAATATGTATTTCATGGATGCTTTTGGACCTTTAAAATACTTCTGCAAATCCTCTTTCAATTCTATCCAATGTAGGGAACTTTACTAGTAATTTCCCTTTGACTAGTATTGGTCTCTAGGTCTCGAATTGACTCCAAATGCCTTCAAATATTCAAGGAAGGTGTATGAATGATATTAGGACTTGAATATGATGTTCAGAGATGATATATGACCACCAAAATACCTCTGTAAACTCTCTTAAGATTCTGGACCAAGTATGCAATTTTACTAGCAATTTGGGGTTCAAATCCCCCTGGGGTTAGTACTGAAAATGGCTTCCCAAATGCCTCCAAACCCACTCAAATTTCTGAACAGAGGTAGGGAATGTATTAAGGATTTTATTAAGGTCTCATGTGAACCATTAATTTATTATTATATCTGTTCCAACCCTCTCCCATTCAACTACAAAAATCACCAATTCGACCCTTGGGGAAATGGCACTATTTCTTCTCCCAATGCAATTAAACTGAGTAAAAATACTTCAAATGCTCAAGTACAGTACATGAAACTTGTAAAATAAATCCATGGCAGTCCATTAATCAAAAATTCATCATAGCATAATCCATTCATTCGAAATCATCATCAATACATTGGTTCACAACAAGGTAGTGGGGAAATGGCATTGTTCTTCCATTAAAAATGAGATTTATACATTTCTACTTGGAATTTCGACTTGAAAATTTCTGGAGATGAAGAACATAGTATTTAATTCATATTACAAAATAAATGGGGCATGAGAAGCTCCCCCAAAGAGTACAATAGCCACCAAAAACGCCCTCCCTCAAGGATCAAGAATATGCCATCATACAATGTCGAAATATAGAGGAAGAGTAACTCCCATGAGGCCCATTTTATGCACGTGGATGCAATATTATGATGGTTTCTTTTGTTTGTTTGTTTTATTTTTTTATGCCTGTGTGATGCATGTTTTGATATCCTACATGTTTTGGTTGACGTGCCAATCTAGAATGTTGTTAGCCATTTGGTCTGCTACACTGTTGAGATTTCTTGGGACATGAGTGAATGAAATGGATTCAAAATTTCTAATCATTTGTTTATTGCACAGATATTTTCTGAAGAGGCAGGGATCTCGTACCTGGTAACAATTATTAAGTTGGGAAACAAGAAGCTGGGAGTTGAGGAAGACGTGAAGGTGACTTATGCCCATCTGGAGGGCAGTGGTTAGGAGACCAGTCACAGCGTCGTACTCAGCCTGGTTGTTGGTAGTAGCACCTATACACACTCCGTCGAGGTGGATCAACTCATGTGAGGGGAAATATATTACCCAAGCTGCGGAGGCGAGATTTGGGGACTAGCGACTTGCTTTGTCAGTGAAGCCAACATAGTAAAGTGGAACAGGATCCATCTGTGGTCATGCAGGAAAAAATGAAAATGTAAGATTTTGAAATTTTTGTGGAAAAAATGAATTAATATTGTACACTATGGACAGTGGTGTCCAAAAATATTTATGGATAAAAGCGTTTGAGGTACATCCCGTTACGAGGGTTGCACATGGGGTTACCTTCTGAGTCGGTCAGAATGTATCCCCCAAGACCTACGCAAGTGTGTATAATGTATGGGCCTTTCCACATAGATTCAAATTTTCCTTTTCCCTTTTTGTCATGGGATTGATCGTAAACGAGGACAAGGTCCCCTTCATTGAATGCTCGTGGGTGAACATGTTTATCATAATTGACTTTGGATCGGTTCTTTGCGGCTTCAATTGTTTGGAGGGCTGCGCGATGATCTTTGTCAGCTTGTTCCAAAAGAAGTAGGCATTTATCAATTGGTGAAGTATCTGGGAGGAGTTCAATAACGATATGCAATGTTGGGATCTGACACTCAATGGGGAGAACGGATTCCACGCCGTGAACTAAATGAAAAGGGGTGAAACTGGTGGCGGTTTTAGTGGACGTGCGGTAAGCCCACAGTGCGGGAAAAAGCATGTGATGCCAATTGGACTTATGTCGGTCGACAGTGCGCTGGAGGATGGTCTTCAATACTTTGTTAATAGCTTCGACTTGGCCATTCCCTTAGGGGTGGTAGGCGGAAGAGAAATGGTGTTCAAACTTAAGGAGGGTTGACAATTCTCGCAAAACAGAGTCCTCAAAGTGAGAACCGTGGTCCGAGACGAGTTGTTTTGGTACTCCATAACGAGTGATAACATGATTGAAGAAAAAGCGGGCTGCAATGTTGGCTTTGGAATTGAATGTAGGCTTGGCTTCTTCCCATTTGGTAAAGTAATCGATGGCCACAATAATGTATTTATGGCCGCTAGCTGATGCAGGATTACACTCCATGAAGTCGATGGCCCATTTGCAAAATTGTCCAACGGTGACGACTGGATGAAGGGGGTGGGGGGGGGGGGGTTCTTGCCTTGGGGGCAAAGAGTTGGAAATTTTGGCAATGTTTGACTGTTGTGATGCAATCAGTGAATAATGATGGCCAAAAATAACCTGCGTGGATCACCTTTTCGGCGGTGGCCATTCCAGAGAAATGGCCACCACAGGCACCGCTATGACAGTCATTAAGGACTTGTTTTGCTTCTTCCCGAGAAAGGCAATGTAATAGGATGGTGTCGACACCGCCTCGATAGAAGACATCACCTATGAGGAGATAACGGGGAGCATGGTGGTGGATGTGATGGAGTCTGTCACAGTTGATATTGGGTTGAAACTTCTATGTATGGAGGTAAACCAAAATGTCACCGTACAAAGGGTTGTCTAACGAGATGATGAATAAATGGTCGTCAATTAGATCAATATTGATAGCTGGTGATGATGATGAGGATGGTAGTTATGTAATGAGTTGAGCGAGTGCTAAGGCTTTGGTGCTCTTCGGGGTTTTAAAAGTTAGGTCATATTCTTGTAGGATAATCACCCATTTGGAAACACGGCCTTGCAGAAGGCGGCAATTCAAGAGATAGACCATTGGGTTGGAATTTGCGACAACCGTAGTATGGCTGAGAAGGATGTAGTGTCGCAATTTCTGTACTGAAAAGATGACGGCGAGGGCTTGTTTCTCTTCATGTGGGTATCATAGCGGTGGGCCAGATAAGGTTTGGCTCACATAATAGATGACATGATCTTGACAAGCAGTGTCTTCTTGAACGAGGATTCTTGAAACGGCATAGTCGGATGCCAAAATGTAAAGAATGAAATCTCTTGTGAAATCTGGAGGAGAAATCAAGGGTGCATTAGTGAGTGCTTTCTTCAGGTCTGTGAAATCTCCTCTGCTTGGTCGTCCCATAAAAAATAGGTATGAAGTCATAGCAAACGAAGGAAACCATGAACTGTTGTGGCGTTATCGGGGACAAAGCAGCAAAGGAAGTTGGAGTTCCCCTGAAGGCTTTGTAGTTGTCTTAGTGTACAAGGTGATGGTAGGTCTACGATGGCTTGGACCTTTAATGGGTCTATGGAGATCCCTTTTTCTAAAATGATGAAACACAACAGACGACCTGATGGAACGCAAAAGACACACTTGAGTGGGTTCAAGCGGATTTGGTATTTGCGACAACGCAGAAGACTTGTCGAAGGTCGTCTAGATGGTCGGATCGTTTCTTAGATCGAGTTGTGAGGTCGTCTAGGTAAACCAATATGATGTTAATGAGGTCATGAAAACAATAAGTCATGGCCCGCTAGAATGTGGCTCCAACATTTTTGAGACCGAAGGGCATAACGCGATAGGAAAAAGTGCCCCATGGGGTGGTGAAAGCAGTTTTGTATTGATCTTCCTTGTGGATATGGATTTGGTTATACACGGAGAAACCATCCATGAAAGTACCTCGTGCACCGCACATGCATCGATTAGTTGGTCGATAAATGGTGTTAGGAATTTATCTTTGGGACAAGCTAGATTGAGGTCGCGAAAATCAATACAGACACGAATAGTGCCCACTTTTTTATTGACTGGCACTGGGTTGGAAACCCAAGTGGTATAAGCAATAGGGTATATGAACCTTGCTACTCGAAGCTTTTCAATTTCGGCCTTAACAGCTGGAAGCTTAGATGGGTGAATGGGGCCTTGTTTTTGGCGGATAGGTGGTATGTTAGGCCAAGTGTCTATGTGATGTTCTACAATGGTAGGATCAAGACCAAGCATCTCGATGTAAGACCAGTCAAAGACATCGTGAAACTCTTGGAAGAGTTTCTTATAGGCTTGAAATTCCTCTTTAGTGCATGATGCGCCTAAGGAGATAAGTTCAGGTTTTCTAGGTGTGGTGGAGATGTCAATTTTTATGATAGGAAAAATGTTGGCCATATTACCTTCTTCAAAGGCATCTGGAGCTGGGATAGGATCTTTGAGCCAATCGACCTTGGTTGGTAAGAAATATTTGGATTCAATGGATAGTTGGTTCGCCATGGTGGAGGTAGATGCCTCAGGGATGAAGTATGAGCGATGGTGCATATCATCCCATGGGTAGTCAGGTGCAGTAAGTGTTTCTAGGATTTCCTCATCGCTACGGAGGTAGTGTGTCATTAAATCATTTGGTTGAGGCGCGTAAGTGGATGAAATCATATAAATGGTATTGATTTCTTCTGAAGAGGACGACTTCGGGGGGTGTATTTCCTCAATGACAGGGGGGGATATTTCTAGGTCGACATTATTCAATTCATATAGAGTTTCTCTATAATCTAGGAGATAGGGGCAGTGATGTGAGTAATGCCCGTAAATGCCGCATATTGCACAAGGGTGGTTGGTACACGATTTATCGTGAGGCTGAGGGGGTAGCTCAAGTTTGACAATTGGGATGTTCATGTCGTCATCCAACATTTGCATGTGTTCTTGAAGTGCTTGTAATTGTGGACATAGATGGGTAGCATGACCTATATCGCCGCACAAGGAGCACTTAGGGGGAACGCGGATTATTGGGGGATTCTTCGCCAACTTGGGAGTCGGTGGGGCAGTGCGGGTTGGGTCCAGTGGTGTAGGTTTGTGGACCTTTGCCCCCATTGTAGCAGGGTTGAGGGGGAGAATTACTAGATGTTGATGCAATGGCCCCTATTGGAGGTGGTCGGTTTTGGATGTTTGCTACCCCCGGGGGTGGACAGTTCGAAGTATTGATGGGTTGCACTGGTTGTAAAACAACATTTGGTGTCGGAGATGGGGTTGGGGTAGGTAGGTACCACACAGGTAGTCCTAACGTTAACCCTGGCAGATTTAGCATAGCCATTACTGGCATGCTGGTGACTCCTGAAGGAGGAAATAAGAATGGGATAGTGTGAATCAGTGTTGTTCCGATGTGACTAGACACTGAGGGTGGTTGTGGTAGTAATGGTGGCTGTGTGTTGTGCAAAAGGGTGCACAAATCAAATATTTTAGTTATCTGCAAAGGGGCTGGGATAGATGGGAATGTGGAGGTCATGGGAGTATCTGAATATATCCTGGGTCCAACTGAATAGACGAACGATGTGGGTGCAGTCTGAACGGGTTGTTCGATCATGGGTAGAACATTTTCAGGTGCGGATGGGGCATTAGGATCATAGTATGTTATCTGATCGATTTTGACTACACGTCCTTCATGGGGAAACATCATGAGGCGAAAGACGGATGAAGTGACAGACTTCATGGCATACATGTAACTTTGTCCTAACAGGAGGTTGTAATCAAGTTGGGAATTGATGACCTCTATGTCTATGAGAACCGTTTTTCCACCTAACTGCATGGGTACATTAGCTAAAAGGCCCTGTGGTTGAGATGAACGACCATCGTAAGCTCGTAATGTGGTAGTTGATGGATATAGTGTGGGGGAACCAAGTTTCTGCAAAACGAATGTTGACATTACACAGGTGGAGGCACCTTCATCGATGATGCATCGATGAACGACAAGGTTTTGAATGGATACAGAAACCTGGAAAGCTAATGTCGAAGGAAAACATGGTTCGGCTTGGTCTAAGTCGAATTCCATCATACGTGAGTCGTTGGGGTCTATGGCACCAATGCTAGATAACAATAATTCCCTTTGTGTAGGACAATTTTTTAGGACTTCTAGGGTGGACATAGCAGCTGGGGACTGGGCTAAGTCTTCCACAATGTTATAATTTGATGTTGCACGGGAATTAGGATTGTTGTTGATTCGTCTAAGGGGGAAGTGAGGGGCTTTAGGACCCCTGTCCATTGGCATATTGGGTATGCATAATGGCTGATCAGTAGGGAGGGTGGTTGTGGATGGATCAATAGAGGTTGTTTCAGGAGTTGAACCGTATTGGTTTCAGCGAGTTTGGAGGTTGATGTCATTTGACGACATCATAAGAAAATGGTGAGTGCCTAAATCTATATGCTGGTAGTCAGTTGCAGCATATGTGATTTGCTGCTGTGGTGCAGCAGATCCTTATGGGGGATCCATTGGACAGGTGTTGACTACTCCTTGGTTGGGTAAAGGATTTTTCAAAATCATGGGTTGCAACTGAGGAGGTGGCGTTGGTTGTGCAGCGTGTCCTTGTCGTTGGGCATCGTTAGCCCAAAGTTGACGTGCTTTCTCCAAATGAGGACAATTATGTGTGTAGTGGTCGTATACTGAACAAAAGGAACAGGGATGGTTTGTTCTTAAGTTGGGTTATTTTCCCTGTTTCGGTGGACAATCAGGGTTTTGATTGGTAGGAGCAGCGTTATTGTTATTGGGAGGATTAGGTGGTTGCCCTCCTTGGTTTTGTTGTTGGTTGTTTCCGCGGTTGCGTCCTCTTCCACGATTCTGTTGACCTCCTTGATTATGCTGGTTGTTCTGGTTTTAGTGTTGATTTTTTTGCTCATATACTTGCCCTTGGACAGTAGGAGGATTTTGGGGTCGCCCATGTGCTTGAGTAGGCTGCGGTGGGTAGTAAGCGGGGGGGTTTGTGGGTGGACCCGATGCTTGTTGTGGTTGTTGGTAACCTTGAGCTATTGGAAGTGTTGGGATAGAGGATCTTGCATGTTGAGGGTAATAGGCAGATTGGGCTTGTGGGTGAACCAGGGTATGATTGGCCTATTGGTTATAGTATGTAGGTGATGCATAAGTTGAGGGTGCTTGCCCATAACACTACGATGGAAAGGAGGGTCCATGAGTGTGGTGGGTGTGCGTAATTGGAGCATATGAAGTTGTAGCTCCAGAATGAGATGTAGCCCTAGAAAGGTGTAGGACGTTGTTGGTACTCATCATGGTTAAAGGTTTGTTTTGTGCCATAACCTGGCTAATGATACCGTCGGTGGCATGGTATGCCCCTAGGGAATCGTTCCAGGATGGATCGTCATGCAAGGCGTCAGGTAATATGGTGTATAAATATCCATACTGGGCATAGATCAAGTCAAACTGATGGGCTTTTAAAATGGCTTCTTCTTTCGACTGGGGTCGTTCAGAAGCTACATCCTTGGCTATGAGTGGAAGGAGGGATTTCAGGAACCAATCTAGGAAGATACAGTCGTCTAGCTTGATCTTGCATAGACTACGGCGCTTACGCCACTCATGAATATGATCTATGATATGGGTGGCTGTATTCTGTCTACAAGATAGTAGGATTTCTACTCCTACATCATAGCGGATGGGTAGTTGAAAGAACTGTAGGAAAGTTGAGCCGAGGGATGTAAACGTAGGGTGTGTCCTATGGGGTTGCTCAATATACCATTTGGCTGCCAAGCCAGTGAAATTTCTTTGTAAAATTCGGAGTCAAATATAATCATCGACTATGGAGTTTGAGGAACACCATAGGTGAAAAGACATAACATGATTTTGTGGGTCTTCACCAGCCTTCCCTTCAAACTTTTGGATATCTGATGGGAGTTTTGTGGGCATGGGGGGCCAAGTAGGGTCATGTCTAATGGGGTCATTTGTTAACCTTGCCAGGTCTGGTAGGTTAATACTAGCCATAAATGGTAGACTGGCAGAGGGGTGTGACATGGTTGCTGGGGCATAAATGTTGGTGGTAGCATTATGGACTGGGCCATTGCCCCCAAAGGGAATACTAGCTGTAAAAGGGATGTGCCCTCCACCTAAATATGTGTGAGAGGGGCTAGCGCCGCCAAGTGAAACATGAGTTACAGATGGGTTTGGAATGGTTCCAGTAATTACTGGGATCTGAGTAGTGGCAGTGATGATAGGTGTAGGTCTCATATTGGGCATACCTAAGGTTGGTGTGGGTCCCATGTTGGGCATACCTAAGGTAGGTGTGGGTCCCATGTTGGGAATACCTAAGGGAGGTGTGGTAGTTGTGGCTATCATGCTGGCCATTGTGGTGGAGGGGGTGGTTGATGTTCCACCAATAGTCCCTATGAAGAAAGGGTCAAAAGCCGTACCAGCCATGTGGCTAGTGGGTGAAGTGTAGATGGGATTTTTGGATTCTGCCTCAGAGTCATATGTGAAATGAGGTGTGTCAGAATCAGATGACGGGGCTCTATGTTGATGATGTGTGGAGTCAAGTGACAATGCTCTTTGTCTTTGACAAGTGGTGTCAAGTGAACCGTATTGTGGGGGTTCACCCCGGAAACGTCGAGAACGTCTTGGGGACTCAATGGTGATAGTTGTCTATTAAAACTAATGGGTGGTGGTGAGTGGAAAGCTTGAAAAACCCTAATGCAATAGTGTGTGCAAAAGGGGAGCGTAAAAAACAATGGCACTCAGGCCAATGACCAAACTCGAAACACTTACTATAACAGCTGTGCTATAGTAAGTGGAGTAATAAAAAAATGTGGTCAAAATACCAACATGCAAATGGCTCCTAAAAATAGATAATGGTGGACTCATTGACCAAGGGGAGGTAATAGAGCATGCAACCACATAACTAAAAAGTATTATGATTCAACAAGACGTATCCTCTATAAGTTGATGAAATCCAAGTCAGACAATATGAATTGTAGAACCAAAGGATATATATCCCCCTACCAGGAGGGACACCGGGTAGACAATCCTAGAAGATAAGCCACTAAGATACCTCGTTCATGACACGTCCAAAAGGTGAATCTGCAGCTCTTGTTCTATCACCGTTGTACTCCCACAAGGGTGGTACAACGAGAACAACGAGTAGGTATCCTTCGGTGATTGAATGGATTGCGGTAGTCCACTCAGGCCTCCAGAACCAGTCTAGCTACTTCGACCCTCCTAAGGGAGAAGCCTTTCCGACGAATTGGTTTGAAACTGTTCCAATAAATACTAGGGGATTTTGGTACCCTAAATGTCAACCACTATGTCTCAAAATGAAAATGAGTGAGGGCTATTATTGGATACTTATCGCCTCAGTCCTACCTAACTACAATATTCTTTTGGTGTTCCCAAAGTGGGGTTAGAATATTGATTGAGTTAGATAGATTTTTAAGGCTCACTTTAATTTATTGTGACAGATTGTGTGATGGTGTGGTTATGTACTAAAACAAAGATGCCTTGCTTGGGTGAAAAATTCACAAATTAAAATAAGGATTTCAACTTGCAAAATATGACAATAATGTAAATATGAAAACGATTTAAATGTAAATGCTTTTAATTTTTTTTCAAAAACTATGTGAAATTATTTAAAATGTTAAGGTAAAGAAAATAGCATAAAAATGAACTCACTTTGGAGAAATATAAAGCAAATTAAAATTATGGTTTCAATTTGCAAAATATGAAATTTCTAACTGAAAAATGCTTCACTATTTTTTCTTTCACTAAACTGAAATTTAAAAAAAAAAAAAATGATGTAGCAAAGCAAATAACAGAAACGAAATAGGAGTTTTTAATGCTGCAAAAAATGAAACAGTAGGCTATCCAAAAAATGCAGGGGAGATGGCAGGAAAAAATGGGACAAAATGAGAAAACTCAGAAAAAATGAATCGGACAGTACAGGACAAAATCGCAGTTGTCTGTCGTGAGAGTTACGATCAAATCGTGGCTGAGAAGGTGCATAGTCGCACTCAGGACGCAACAGGTCAGGGTTTCAAAATTGCATCTGTGGGGCTAGAAACTTGCGATTAAATCGCTGCTGAGGGGGTGCACAGTCACGCTTGGGACGCAATGGATCGGGGTTTCAAAATCACGCCTGTGGGGCTAAAGACTCGCGATCAAATTGCCGCTGAGTGGGTGCACAGTCGCGCTCGGGACGAAATGGATCTGGCTTTCAAAATTGCGCCTATGGGGCTAGAAACTCGCGATCAAATCGCGGATGAGTGGGTTCACAGTCGTGCTCGGGAAGAAAAAATCAATTTTTTAGAATCACAAAAGAGGGCTAAACAACCACAATGAAATCACGACTGTGGGTGCAGAAACCCGCAATGTACCGGATAGAAAACGTCGCCGAAAAACGAACCCAAAAATTGAAATTTTGGGTTGTTTGGGCTGCAGAAAAGACCAAAGGCTAGGACAGCAAGAAAGGGGCTTACTAGTATGACAGATCTACAACATTAAAGGGAAAAAACAACTAAAAAATAGATTTAAATCAAAGATTCATAAAATCCGAAACAAAGTGGAGTTGCCAAAAACTGTTGCTTGGGTTTTCACCCAAGCATGTGCTTGTGAGCACCTACTAAGTTGTAGTAGCAGTCTCAATCGAAATAATAAAAAACTAAGATAAAAACAAATTTTGATTTAAGATATGCAAGACAATAACTGAATATAAAAAAGTAGATCTAGCATGTGCATGTAAAAACTTGAAAGTAAATGGTAAAGAACTCAGATCTATATGTAAAACAAATTCTGTATTAATGAAAAAATAGCTTTACACAAATCATGTTACCTCAATGGTGAGGATGGTTGATTTGGGGTAGCTACAAGGTTGAGATGCTCCAATGTTCCAATGGTCTCTTCTTCTCCACTGCTCTAATGGGGATCTTCAAACTCAAAAGTGAGGCTAGGGCTCTCAAGAGTGAATTTGGTAGCATAAGGATAGGATGAATATGGAATGAATAGTGAGGAGCCCCTATCACCTTTTTATAGTTTTTTGGTGATGGGGAATACCATTGTGGTTTAAGGAAACCAATGGTATTGATAAAAATGGTTTAGGTTTCTTTTTCCCTCTTTTTCCTTTTTTGAATATATTTTATATTTTTATTTCCTTTTAATTGATTTTTGGGAATTTTGGACCCTTTTTGAGGGTTTTTTGTATTTTTTGAGGAAAATTACATATTTTGAGGGAAAAAAGATGGGTTTTGGTCTCCCCCCCCCCAATCTCCCCCCCAACGAGATTTGAGGAACTCCGGTCCTCACTATCTTCACTAGCACCCCCCACTTCTAATACAGGTTGTCTGATTGGCGCGTCTCCAGCCAAAAATTGCTCCCAAGTTAAATTATGAATTGCAATGGCCCCTAGGACCAGTAACTTAATTAAGCCGTGATTAGTAAGGGAGGAAACTGGATGCTGTGTGGTTCTTGCATATCCTGCCATGGTTTGTAAGGATTTAAGCAAATAGAATGGTATATTGACTAAATTACCATGGTGCAATTGAGACAGTAAGGGAAGTTCAGAGAAGGAAACAACTTGGTACCTACCTCCACAAGAAATATATCTTTTCACAAAAATTGCTACTTGATTCCAGGGTGGTGGTAAGGAAGCCAGTTCCAGCCCACGGCGCTTTGGAATAACCTGCTCTCCAACTGACAAAAACTCCCTCACTGCATTTGCATTATGTGCCTTCCGTCCAAATAACCTTTTCCCAATCATGGGTAAACTAGTAACCTCAGCTATGACTTCTTCTGCGGTGTCCATGCGCAGTCCTCTCACCTCAGAGTGAGTATTAGTCAGGTTGAGGGAAAATTGTAATGCGATTTCTGTGTGAAACCCATTCAACCATTCAAAATCTGCCATCCATCCTATTGTTATAAAAATATTAAGAACCTCTGCATTGGCACGTACAACGTCTGTATTTACTAGTTCATGTCTGATTGGATTTCCCATCTTAACCTCTCCTCAATGTTCAGACTTCAACAATTTCTGGTTTAGAAGTGGAGAGTTGCAGCTTACGAACATGCAAAGGGTCGTTGGGGTTCAAAAATCAGGTTTCAGGCCAATCTGTGCTAGTATGAACGTTCTATGAAAGCGATGAAGTTGGTATATAGGAGTAACAGGTGCAAAATTGGGTAAGGTGACAGGAAAATAATCACAATTATGACCTTAACATAATCTTTAAAGTGTGATTCGAATAGGTTCATTAATCGAGGGTTATGACAGGACATAATCATTATTACCATATTAATTCTCTGCCAAATCATGTAAAATATAGGATCCGTACCTTGCGTTTATGAGTTTGAGCCATGGATTAATCATTGCGGCCGGTCGTCCTCCTTGCGGGTATAAATGCACATGTGCCAAAGTACGTGGCCATTGCCACTCGGGCTGACAGCTACTCAAGGCATCCAAAATTTCCTTCGTGGTGGATCATGATTGGACCTTGTGGAGCAAGCGCCAAAACTGACGCCTAGTCACATCATTATTGGCATGATTAATTGGAGAGCAGACAAACTGGCGGAGTATCAGCTGTGAAATCTAGCAAAATAAGTGAAAAATGGTGAAGTCGCAGTTGTATGGAAGAGCGAGAATGAAGTGGAAAGAATGGAGCTGTGGCTGCTAGGTTTAGCGGAATGGACAAAGGTAGCAGAGTCTCAGCTACTAGAAAGGAGTAAAAATGAAGCGAAAATGGCGAAGTAGCAGTTGTCAACTTAGAAAGATAAGCAGAAATGACAGAGTCGCAGCTATGAAATTTTGAAAGGTAAACAGAGATGGCAGAGTCACAGCTACGAAATTTAGCAGAATGGCAAATGTAGCGTAGTTGCAGCTGCGAAATTTGAAAGGTAAACAGAGATGGTGGAGTCGCATCTATGAAATTTAGCAGAATGGCAAATGTAGCAAAGTCATAACTGCAAAATTTGAAAGATAAACAGAGATGGCGGAGTTGCAGCTGCGAAATTTGGCAGAATGGAAAATGTAGCGGAGTCGCAGCTACGTCAGACTGTAGTATAAGCAATTTTTATCTGTGGAAGACCACGAATTATCCATCTTTGTCAAAGAGATTTATTAGATCAGGAACGAATATGGGGTGTCTGCAGTAGTCTAGCCCAGTCACGGCTGTTGCTCCTCCAATAGGTCCCTGCACAAAGTTCTTCAAAACAAGTCGATCAAGTGCAAAAAGAATTTTAAAAAATAGATAAAATACAGAATGAAAGAAAAACCGATTATTTATGTACAAAAATATGTGTGGAAACTGCAACTTTTTAGGAATTCACAGGTTTTAAAAATCCCTGTCCTGACATTAATTGATACTCTGGATCAGCTGCAACTTGTGAAACAAAAGCCTCCTTTGAGATCATCCTGTGATACAGTCGCAGCCGATGACCATTTGCGAATAATGGTACCTTGTTCTCGTCAATAGTGACCAACCGGACTGTTACATTATCAAATACCCGATCTATCTGATAGGGTCCCAACCAACGGGTGCGCAATTTGCCTTTAAAGTCCCTCTTGAATCGTGAATCATACAACAGGGCCCAGTCTCCTTCCCGGAAGACTCTTTTTTTTATAAATCTATCATTCCATCTAGAGTGCTGTTGTTGGATTAAGGCTGTATGATGCACTGCAGTTGTGCGCTTCTCATCCAATTCATTGAGCTGATTCAGTCGATTCATCTGTGCCTCTGATAAATATAGGTTTTCTTCAACAGCTGTTTTTAAAGTTCTGATTTCAAATTCGATTGGAAAAACAACGTTCTTGCCATACACTAGCTCGTATGGGGAAAAACCAGTGGTATTACGCCAAGTGGTACGATAGGCCCATAGTGCCTCTGGAAGTCTTTCAGCCCAGTCTTTACGATGGCTCTTCACTGTCTTTGTCAGAATAGCCTCAATAACCTTGTTTTTGCTCTCCACCTGCCCATTGGCTTGTGGATGATATGGTGAGGTTATTCTGTGCTGAATATGAAATTTTTGCAACAATGCTTCTAGCTTGTGAGATACAAACTATGGTCCACCATCTGTAATAATCTCCCTAGGTACTCCAAACCGAGTAAAAATATCTTCATACAGGAAATCAATCACAGCTTGATCATTGGCCTTGACCAAGGATACAGCTTCTACCCATTTGGTCATGTAGTCTGTGCAAACCAAGATATGAACTTTCTACTTTGAGGGAGGGTTGATAGGCCCCACAAAATCTAGAGCCCACCTATCAAATGGTTCAACCACAAGCTGTGGCTGTAAAGGCATCTCATCTAGTCTGTTGGGTTGGCCCATCCTTTGGTAGTTATAACATGCCTGAACATACTTCTTTGCATCTCTGAACAATGTAGGCCAGAAATAGCCCATTCTCAAAACTTTATGACCTGTCCTTTTGTCAGCAAAATGTCCCCCACAGGGCTCATCATGGAAAGCTTTAAGAATGTTGAAGATTTCATCTTCTCTAACACATCTTCTGATTTCTAAATCAAGCCTTGTGTAGAAAAGATGGCCATTAATCCAACAGTACCTAGCACTCTGTTGTATGATCTTCCTTCTCTCTCTCTTTGACAGATGTGCTGGAAGCTTACCTGCAGCCAAAAAGTTAGCAATATCTACATACCATGGGGAATGAGCTGATACTGCAAACAAATGTTTGTCAGGGAAGGAATCTTTGACTGGTAAATTATCATCACTATCAGTAAGTCGAGATAAGAAATCTGCATCAACATTTTCCTTTCCTGGTCTATCAATAATTGTAATATCAAATTCCTGTAACAGTAATAGCCATCTAGTAACTCTAGCATTCGTGATTGGTTTATTCATTAAATACTTGATAGCAGAATGATCAGTGTGCAAAAAAGTAGAATATCCAGTAATATAATGTCTAAATTTGTTGATGGCATAAACAATGGCAAGGAATTCTTTTTCTATGACAGTATAATTCAGTTCAGCAGGAGACAGATTTTTACTAATATAGTAAATAGCATAAGGAGCATTACCTTCCTGCTGTCCCAAAACTGCTCCAATGGCAGTGTCTGAAGCATCTAAAGAAATATGGAAAGGCAGAGCCCAATTAGGTCCTCTTAAGATGGATGCTGTAGACAGCCTTTTCTTGAGCTCAGTAAACGTTGTTTGGCATGCATCATTCCAGATAAACTGTGCATCCTTCATCAACAGAGTGAACAAAGGAGAAGCTAGCTTGGAAAAATTTCCTATGAACCTTATGTAATAGCCAACATGCCCCAGGAAGCTATGTACATCCCTTTGTGTTCCAGGCATTGGTATATTTTCAATTACCTTGATCTTGGATGGGTCTAGCTGGATACCATCAGAAAAGATGAAGTGTCCCAGCACTATGCCTTCACTCATCATCATGTGGCACTTTCAGTGCTCAAAGAGAGCTGGCTTTGTTCACAATGTTTCAGGACCTTTTCTAAGTTCTTCAGTGCTTCTTCATAACTGTCACCATATGGAGTAAAGTCGTCCATAAAAATTTCCATGCAATCATTCACCATTTCTGAAAAGATTCCAATCACTGCTCTCTGAAATGTAGTTGGTGCATTGCACAACCCAAAAGGAAGTACTCGGTATGAAAAAGTCCCCCAGGGACAAGTGAAAGTGGTTTTGTCCTGATCTTTTGGAGCAATTTGAATCTGGTTATAGCCACTAAAGCCATCCAGAAAAGAGAAATACTTCTTCCCAGACAAGGTATCAAGGACCTGATCGATAAAAGGTAAGGGGAAATGGTCCTTCTGCATTGCCTTATTCAGTTCTCTGTAATCCACGTAGAATCTCCATTTCCCATTCTTCTTTGGCACGATCACAAGTGGAGAAACCCACTCACTGTCTGAAATTGGATATATGAATCCATCTTCCAACAGTTTCTGGATTTCCTCTTTTACTATGTCTCTCAGGTTCGGGTTCATCCTTCATTGGGGTTGGCATACAGGCCTGGAGTCGCTCTTAATATAGATGTGATGAGTGCACAGATGAGAAGGAATTCCTTTCGTGTCTATGTACTCCCAAGCAAAAGCTCCCCTACGCTATTTCAGCAGAGTGACTAGCTGTTCCAGCTCATTAGGTGCCAGATTAGGATTGATATTCAATGTCTTTCCTGGCTCAATTTCCACTGGAACACTCTTTGAATTCTTAAGTACTGGAATTACATTATCATCACTGATCAGAGTTTCTTCTGTAAGATTTTCTTGTTCTGTTGCAGCTAAAGTACTGTCCAAGATCTGATAAACATTCTTTTTGACTGATGTGGGCTCACTGATGAAACTATTGATGGCATCATCCTCCGTTTCATCTTTAAATGTCAAGGCTCTCCCTATGGTTAATAGTGGCTGAACACCCTCTTCCTCCTCCAAGTCTGCCCATAATGGAGTCTCAGCCTCTATGCTTGGTCGAGCTGGAGGGTACAGGGTCAGATTCTTGATCTCAATCCCATCTGAAATGGTCATAGAACCTGACCGATAGCTGATACAAGCATCAGTTGTGGCCAACCACGGTCTTCCCAGGATTAGTGGGTGTCCCCCCAACTGAGATTTTGGCTGTAATACCAAAAATTATGCAGGGTATTCCCACGATTCAATTGAGATTACGAGGTCATCTAGAATTCCTTCAGGCTTGATCGTTGATCTATCAGCAAGTTCCAAAATAGTAGGGGTTGGCCACAGATTAGTGAGTCCCAATTTCTTAACAGTCCCTATGGTCATAACATTAATAGTTGTGCCCAAATCCACCAAGACATTTGGAATTTGTGTGTTCCCTATTTGCACTGTAACAGTCGGGTTCCTAGGGTCATCATACTTCGCCACAGGGGACTTTCCCATTATTAATTCTAAAAGTTTTCCCAGCACGTGGATAGTGGGAGGATCCCTGAGCCTTCTTCCTGGTTTCTTAACACACAAATCTTTAACTTTCTTAGCATAAATGGACACATCATGGAGGGCCTGTAACAATGGAATTTTAACATATAAAATTTTCAATTCTCCCATGAGATCAAATTGGGGTTGTTCCACTCTCTTATGCAGCTGCAATCATTCAAGGTATGGTGGTTCTCTGTTCAACTGTGTAGGCTGTGGCAGATCGTGTGTTGCTTCCTGATTTTCAGCTGCTGCTTCAGTAGGAGTATCAGCATCCTCAATAATGGGGCTTGCTGGATAGTACTAACTTACTCCAGTTCCAATCACCGGGGATGACACATCCTCAGTGATAATACGCTCCACCACCCTCCCTGATCGTAATTGTATATCATTGCAGGGAATCTGAGTAATGGAATAAGAAGGCATGTTGGCAGTCTCAAATTGATGGACTGCTTTATTGTTTGGGTTCGGGTTAGGTTTCGCAGGTAGCTGTGGTCGAAGTGGTGCATTCATAGGTGCGGCATTGTTCTGGAAAGGGAGTTGTGGTTGCTGATACTGCTAATGCTGATACTGTTGACGAGGGTACTGTTGATACTGAGTCTGGTGATGGGGAAAGTTATTTCCTTGGTAAGAGTTTCTCCAGTTGGAATTCCAAGGAGCTTGGTTTGACTATTGTGGCCATGGTGTCCATGAATTAGGATTCTGCATTGGGTTCTGAGATGGATGCCACTGGTTGTTGGAATTATGTGAAGGGAATTGTGTATTCATATTATGCATGTTGTTCATTCCATTCATATTATGCAGGAAAATGTTGGATCTGGATTCATACCTTGGTGTCTAGGCTGCCATGGTTTCTTCTGTGCCATAAAGTATGCTGCCTCTACATCCGGAATAGATTCCTGCAGGACTGCTTTAACCTTAGGTAATTTAGTTTCATGCTCGAGTTCACATATCCTACATACCTCTGCTTTGTCCAATGGGCACTCCTTCAGTGGATGCTTCTTCCTACATTTAGGATAGAATACTCCAAGAGTAATATCTTCTACTACTTGTTTCTGTTTTTCCCTCATGGCATCCATCTCTGAGGATAGGGAACTCATCATGTCTGTTTTAAAGTTCTCCAGTAGGTTTCCTATTTCTGTTCGAGTGGCACCTCCACTAGCTGACTTCTGAGTCCTAGTGAAGACATCCTAGTCTTGATCCTTGTCTCGTTTGCTGGTTCTGGAGGATCCCCTAGAGTAACTTTGACATAATTCAACAATCTTTTCAAAAGGTTCCTTCGAGATATCCCCTTTCCCCAGTAGATTCAACATATCAAGGAAATCTTCCCTAATTCCTCTTAGTAAGATGATCTTGAGCACATCCTTGCCAATCTCATCATGACCAGATCTTTGCAAATTATACAGCAATCTCTCCACAAAGTCTTCCAAACTCTCTTCATCCTTCTGAACCATTTTGAAAAACTCTTCCTTTCTATCTCTAGTTTTGCAATATTCTTGATATGTAGAAAGGAAGGTGTTCTTCATTTGGTCCCAAGTAGTAATGGTCTCATGACCCAAACTCATGAACCAGCGAAGAGCATTTCCTTTCAAGGTGGTTGGGAATAGCTTCAGCTTCTGAGCACTAGAGGTGTAATCATAGCTACGACAGAGGATATCAAACTCAAAAAGAAACTCATCAGGATCCTCAGAGGACTTACCATGAAAATTAGGGAGCACTGATGGTGAGATATTCTTCATAGGAGCTACTCCAAGTGTCTGAAGGATAGGGAATTCTAATGTAGCCACAGTATTACCAGGATGATTATTTTCTCCTTCTTCCTCCCGGCGATCGTCATGCTCATTCTCACCTCCCCGTTCTCTACCAGCCATGGTTCTAGTCCAAAATTCAATAGTCTCTTTTATGCGTTCTTCCTCTGCTTTAGCTTCTTCTTCTTTTCTCCTCTCTTCTCCTTGCTTTCTTTATTCCTCTGCTATTCTACGAGTCTCCAACCACACCTCTCTAGTAACTCTGGTTTCGTCAATGTGATAAGTCTCCTCTCTATCTGGTGCACCTACAACACTTCCCTTATCTTCAAGTGGTTTACTTTCTGCAATAGGAGTTGAAGGTCTCGTTGTATTCTCCACTGTGGATGCTGAATGTTCAAGATTGGGAGGAATAGAATTTCCCCTGCCTATAGAGTTCCGCTATGGTCTAGTGGAAGAATCATCTCTAGCTATTATCTCGTCAATATATGTGTGTCTTCCCTGACCTGCATTACGACCTCGACCTCTTCCACCTGCAATGTTAGTATTCAAAGGGGGTTCCTGATTTTTTTTTCTTGTATCCATGCATGCTGTAAAAATTGAACTAAAATAAAATCAAATGAAACCAACTACTAACTCTGTCTATCTATTACCATCCCCGGCAACGGCGCCAAAATGTTGGTCACTCTATATGTCAGTTAATTAAGGCTAACACACAGAATGGTCAATATAAATTGTCAAACCCAGGAAGGTCTTTTATTTCAAAGGCAATAAGCACAGTCTATGCATAAATAGATCAAGCAGTTGATTTGCTGAGTCTAAATGATGATCCTACCTATGTGTCCAGCCAATTCCTTCCTTAAGAACACTAATCTAATTCACACATCTAAGAATCCAAATGAAACAACTTCCCTATAGAAATCAATCTAGCAAGTTAATGTTCTAATGATGAAATGAAACTAGATTACTTTTGCAAGAAGTTAAATCCTATAATTATCAAGCTACAACATTCAATCTTTACCAAAATGATCTATCCGGTGGCTACTGTAATTCTACCATTAATTATCTAATCTATGAATGTAATTGAAGATACAATAGCAACCAGAATTAAAACACAAGCTTGAACTCTAACTGATAATTACTGGAAATCCTAGAAAGCATAAACAACTAGAAGATAATTGGAATTGAGCTTGGATGTCACAGCTGATTAAAACACACATGCAATTAAGTAAATTATCCTACACAGTCGATTGTCACACCACTCTGTTACAACTATTTCAAGATGCAATTATAAACTACCAGAAAGGAAAGCTAAACTCTGTTACAGCTACCAATAATATCTGCAATCATTCCACACCACACAATAGAAGTAAAACTAAAATACTCTACCTACTTAAACCAGCTATATCTGTGAGAAGGCGGGCCCTAGCCTTCTAACAGAGATGCCGAGAGTCACAGCTAATTAAAACAAAGAAGTGAAGAACTCTGCTCTCATATTATTAATGGAAGATCATGAGTCTCAATGCTCTGTTACAGCTTACACAAGTAATGATCTTCCAACCCCAGGCTACGAAAGCCTTCTGGAATTTATACAAAGGAAATACAGTTTCAGATCCACTAAAATCACGCAGAAATGAAGATCTATGATCTTCATGCTGCGGAGTTACAACTAACTGATACAACGTATTAAACATGGCTGCTAATTCTGAAAGATGTTGTTACTTCGACAGTTAATGAATCGACAGACTCAATAGCTCGAACGCCACCTGTCTGTCGCAGCTAGACTTTGCTTCAATGGGATCTGTTATAGTGGGGATCTGATATAGCTTGCGTGGAGGATGCGCTATTCCTTGGAGTAGGAGGAGCTGACACTTGAGGAGTAACAGCTGGCACTGCTAGGCTGATACACCTGCGCTTTAGATCTTGGCTACATAGAATCACACAGATCAGTATAAACCAAGGACTAAAATCCATAATCTTTAACAATCTTAGGCATAAAAATAAATAAGGCAATAACAAATTATACCTGTCAATATCATTGATTGATCTAGGTAAGACATGGATATAGCTCATGAAAGTAGGATGGAATCAGGGCAAAATGATGTAATAAAGGTGGCCAAAAAGGGGCATTTCCTGAACCCAACAGTTGGGTCCTAGTTTTCTATCTTTTTTGGTGTTGAAGACAAGGACAAAGTCGCCCTCACTGAAGGTGCAAGTTTGAACATGGTTGTCATAGTGTGCTTTGGAGCGAACCTTCTTGGCGTCATTTTGTTGAAGCGAATCACCGTGTTCTTCATCGAGGTGTTCCAAAGTAAACAACCTTTGTTCGAGGGCAGGAGTATTGGGTAAGAACTCTACAATAGATTGGAGGCTAGGGATTTGGCATTCTATGGGAAGGACACTTCTAGTCCATGGACAAAATGGAATGGGGTAAATCCTGTAGTGGTCTTGACCAAGGTATGGTAAGCCCAAAGAGCGGGGAATAACATGTGATGCCTAATTAGTTTTGTTCTTATTTACTGTGCATTGGAGCGTAGTTTTGAGAACCTTGTTCACATCTTCAAATAAGCCATTTTCTTGGGGGTAGTAAGTTGATCTTGGAGTCTCATCAGTTCAAGACGAGCTTCTCTTTCTGTGCACAAAATGGGGCATTGGAATGAGAAGTGAGAAGTATTCCCACATGATCAATAGGGTCGTGGTACTCAGGCACAGGAGTGTGCTTATACCTCCAGTGAGTTGACTTGATAAAAATGGTTATGACGGGTCTAGGGGGGAGCATGTGCATGTGATTCCCGCAAGAGGAGAATCCATTATGTGGTGATATCATTGTAAGATAAGTAGGTTGTGGGTATTGCAGCATGGTAGGATCCACCACGGGAACTGTCGTAAGGGAAGCTTATGTTGGAGGCGCAACTGGTGTTGTCACTGATGTAGTGACCACATTGATAGAAGCTACTTCCTGGGTTAGTGGGAAAGAGGTATTAATGGTCGGTTGAGTGAGGTGAATGGTTACTAGCGTGTCTCGAAATTGGGGGAGATTGGGACAATGGTGGTTGTAATGTCCATACTGGGAACACATTGAACATGCATGATTTGTATGCAATGATTTGGACTTCGGTAAGGGTGATGATGATTTTCCCCCTTATATGGTCAATGAAGCATGGGTTATATTGATTGGGGTGTTGAGCGCATTCTAGATTTCTGGAAAGGTGGGACACAGGTTGGTCATGTGACCTTTTTTCCCCCAAAGATCACATGGTGGAGTGACTCTTTGGGTAGGAGTATTGGCTGATACTAGGGCTTTTAACCATTGTTGGTTGATGCCCCCTGCTTTAGGATAAGCAAACTGCGACGAGTCGGATGTAGGGTTGGGTAGGAGGGGACCTTTCAACGTAGGTTGTTTCATGCTCCCATTAGTGGTCTTAGTGGCAAATGGTTGTGGATTAGTTGTGGATTTCATAGGTTTGATTGGTGGGATAGAAGGCATAACTGGCCTAGTAGGCGTCGTAGTCGAAACAGGGAAAAAATCATAGTTGGATATAGTTTTAGATGCCATTTTTGGCTAGGGTAGTGTAAGGTACCACACCAAAATACCCAAAGTGAGAGTAGGTAAAGTGAACTAATACATAATGGGCGTCCCTTGTACACCGGGGGGGTACAAGAATGAGATCTGAAATATCAGAGGTACCAATGGAATCAATGTTTGTTTGATGCCATGAATCAGCGGTGGTGTTGATGATGGTGTTGAGGTGGAGGCAGACCCATTTTCAGTGGTGAGAATTGTGCAAAACAGGAAATTGGTGGATGTGGGCATCTCGGGTGGTGGTCCAGAGTACACTCATAGAAAATTGGAGTCCTTCTACATGCCATGGGAAATATCAACATAGGGGGGTTGATTTTTTTTGGCAACCGTAGGTAGGATATTGTCAGGTTTACTAGAGGCATTGGGATCATAGTAGTTAAGCTGGTCGAGGATGAAAATATTCCCATTTAAGGGAAACATCATGATATGGAAGACTGAGGAGGAGACTGCCTTCATGGCATACATATAACTATGCCCCGAGAGGATGTTGTAGTCGAGTTGAGAATTTACTACCTCGCTATTGATCATGACCATATTCCCCCCTATCTCAATGGGGGAATTTTGGTACAATCCTCTCGGTTGGGATGGTATCCCATCATATGCATGGAGGGTGATAGACAACGGGACCAACTCTGGTGACCCTAATCGTTTCCAAATATTAGCAGACATGACACAAGTGGATGTGCCTTCATTGATGATACATCGATGAATCATAATGTTTTTAATGGTTATGTGGACTTGAAATGCAACTGAGGAGGGTAGTCACGGATCACCTTTGTTGAGATCAAAGGTCATGAGACACGAGTCGAAAGGATCGATAGCACCTAGTGCGTTAAGTAATTCCTTAAGCTATTTTGGGCATGAATTGAGCACCTCTAATGTGGACATGGTTGTAGGGGATTGAACAACTCATCCACAATACTGTAATTGTTAGTGGACTTCATATGGGGGTTATTGGGTGTACGATGAACTAGAATATTGGGAATGCGTGGGATTTTTTCAGCACTTGGGTGTGGTATTTGTAGAGGGCCCCCTGAGGGGAGAGGGATGTCTTCCACTTGAGGAGCTTCAAGCGTATCATAACCTTTGGCTAGAGTCTAAAGATTAAAACCCAATGTATAGATATTTTGGAAAGAGCGATTTCCAGAGGGGTAGGGATCTTGCTATTGTGTAATGACCCCTTGATTGGTGAAGGGTTGTTTAATTACCATGGTTTGGGGTTGGGGAGGATTCGGGGCCTGAGGGATATTTTCCACGGCCTTCATCTTGGATTCCACTAACTATTGACAGTTGGGGATAAGAGGACAATGATGGGTATAATGATAATATTCGTTGCAAATGGAGAAACAATAATTGGTCCTCAGGTTGGTGTTATTTCCTTTCTTGGGGGAATTATTAGTCCCCGTGTTTGGATTACATAGATTCTGGTTTTGCTAGGTAGGAGGGTTTTTCTCATGACCCTGCTGCTGGTTTTGCTTGTTCTTCCCTTTCTTCTTCCCCTAGATATGATAATTTTG
This sequence comes from Larix kaempferi, assembly GCA_027924585.1. Lineage (NCBI taxonomy): Eukaryota > Viridiplantae > Streptophyta > Pinopsida > Pinales > Pinaceae > Larix > Larix kaempferi. The sequence continues at coordinate 19,758,653 of BSBM01000034.1, forward strand.
GGGATTTGCGGTGTTTAAGTGCTCAAGCTATTGAGCTTGTTGTGCGAAAGAAGGTTGAACAAGGTTGACCCCCATGTGAGATGTGGGTTGTTGACTAGTTAGGTATGGAAATGGATAGTAAGGATTATATCCCAAGGGTGGGATAAATGTGGTTTGCAGTTCATAAGATATCAACGTAGGAACGAATTTTACCATTTGCCGTGTGGGAACTGCTATTGTCTAGCTAATGTTGGGATAAGTTGGACTATGGGATCCATATTGTAATTGAAAAACTAGTGGGGTTGGAACCAGAGGAGGGGGTACTGACACAGGTGGCATGGGTGGGTATTCTGGAGCCATATTAAATGGAACCAGCGTAGTAGGAGGAACCTTTCCTATGCGGGAAATGGACCCAATAAGCCCATCCACCAAGTGTGACGACCCCATAGGTGTAGGTGTAGGATCGATGGATGTCGAGGGGCATTAGGGAGGAGAGTGTAAAGGTAATCAAATTGTGCATATATCAGATCGAGATGGTGGGATTTCATAATAGCCTCTTCCTTTCTTTGTGGCATGGAGGTGGTGACATCTTTAGCAATGGTTGGTTGGAGTGATTTGAGGAACCAATCCAAGAAGAATGGTGGTTTTATTTCGATTTTACATAATGTTCACCATCTACACCACTCATGGATATTGTATGGGATGTGGGTGGATGCATTTTGTTGAAACTTAGTAAGAATTTAGAGACCAAGGTCATGGCGAATTGAAAGCTAGAAATAAGTGAGAAATGTGGTGGCCAATGTCACAAAGGTGGCATGGACTGATCTCGATAAATTCATCTTCCATTTGGTTTCTGTTCCGGTGAGGGTGCGCTGAAAGAGGAGAAGCCTCACAAAATATTCCACTATGTTGTTAGAAGAGAACCACATATGTAAGGACATGATATGGTTGGAGGGATCATCCCCTTGATTCCCGTCAAATTTATAAATGTTGGAGGGAAGTTTATGTGGCATAGCTGGCCATGTTGGATCATGTGCAATAGGGTCATTGATCAGTTTTTCCAAATCGGGGAGATTTAGACTAGCCATTAAAGGTAGGGTAGGTGTATTTTCTCCTTCCATCGTATATTGTGTGTGGTTTCCATGAGGGGTATATTGGTGTGGTTTTGAAAACAACAAGTGACCTCCTATGAGAGATGAGGGATCAAAGTGGTCCAATGGGCCTCCAAGAGGAGAAGCCAAAGGGGAACCTCTTCCAAGAGGAGGTGGGGTAGATGTGTCTATATTTTCTCCAAGGGGAGAAGATGATCCTCTTTCGGCTATTGAGGAGGTCAAGTATTTACACTTTCTCTAAGAGGAGAAAATGAATTGAGCAAGGAGCGGCTTCATCCAGATGATCCTATCAAATTGGCCTAGGAGCGGCCCTAGCTAGAGTATCTTTTGCGTGAATCGTGGGGAGATGGTGTAAAAACACCCCTCAAGAGAGGGTAGAGGCCTTGTAGTATTCAGGACTTCCTTAGGGGTTTTTTTTGTCCCTCTATGATGAAGGCTTTGTGTCAAATGAGAGTGACGGTGGAATTAAACACAATTGAACAAATGCAAAAATATGCCAACCACAATAGATGCAATATGGTTCAATAAGTGAGTGATATGTGCAAATTCGGTTTATGTCATGTCCCCATTTTGACATCACCATGGATTTTCATGTACCCTCACTAGTGATATTTGATGACTCTCCTGACCCATTTGTTCCATGCTTCATTAAATAATTAATTTTGGAACAAGGCATATAGTAGTAATTAATTATTAATAATTTTAAAATGTGAGTACTTTGTATTTAATTTTATTATCATGAATAATTAATTTTTTTACAAGTGGTGATGTTCATGTGGTTGGGATGGCGTATGAGGATAAGGTTGTCCTCATCCACGCACTTGAGGAAAATATAAATAAGAAGAAAGCAGTTAAAAGCAAGGTGACAGCAGAAAAACAAGGAAATTGGCAAAAGCAGGAAAAGCATGCAAGTACATAAAGCAGGAAAATGAGAAAAGCAGGAAAGTGCAGAAAATCATTCAGTTTGGAAAAGCAGGAAATATCTAGAAAACAAGGAGGTTGCAATTACTAAAATCATAAGGAAAGCACAAATCAAGGAAATATGGAAAAGTAGTAAAGTTACACAAAGCATAGATGTTTCAAATTCTCTCTAAGGAAGGTGCACTCATTTATCACACATGCCAATTAATTTCTATTGAAGTCGTATAATCCTATAAAAGAATTCCAGTATGCACCATTCACATCTATTGGCCATTTTGTTTAATGATTTGAGAGCTATGCTTCTGAAGGATTGAGTGATGCGCCTCAATAAGTGCTTGGGTGATGTGCCTCAAGGAAAGTGTGTTCAAGTATTCTCTTCTGATAATATGCAGCTATAGAAGTCTGATATACATCCATATAATTATGATCCAGTGGTTGGTGTTCCTGTTGTGCGGTTAATTCCCTTCATTCAGTGGGAACATTGTTGAAGGGCCGAAATGGAGGTTTTGGTTTCGGAATTTATGAGCATTTTTTAGTTGTGAGACTTGTACCATTTCCTACGGAGGGTTTTTTCTAGTAATAAACACCTTTTTTCTTTCTGAAAAAGGTGTCTGGATTACCAAGATACAACCATTTTAACCAGAGCCAAGGTTTTAGTGTTGAGGAGCGCATGTGTGCAAATTTATGGATTTTCGAGCTGTGTGGGAACCCTTGTGAGTTGTATCAAATGTCTTGATCCATCCATGAGTATCCATATGCTATTTAATTATTGTATGTGCATATATAGTGAATAAATAATCTTCATTTCTCTTCATATCAGTCACCTTCTCTCAATTTTGTAAGAATACTATGTATTGGAAGCCTTCTGTTAAGTTTGAAACTCAAATTATTACCATTTCTGCTTATATTTTTTAATTTTAGTTTTATGATTTCATTTAACTCATTTTTAATTCAATTTGAAGTTCATAAGTTAAATTTGAAATCCTTAGAGGTTGTTTGGATTGAGTTCTTTCAAGACTAGTTATTTGGGCACTATTTCTAGACTAGTTTTGCAGTATATGTTATTAAAAGTTTCCTATGAGTTAAATTCTTTTTATGATGATCATATGTGACTCTTATAATCCCAATTCATACATTCCAACCCTTTCCCAGATAATTTGTATGCCTCTCATCCTATTTGAGAGAACCTATAAAACAACTAGCCAAGCAGTCCAATCTAGTGCCCTTTCTTATTTTTCCTCCAAACTCAACCAAAACCTCCCAAACTCTCAGAAACTATTTTCGATAATCTAATTAATGGATTAATGACTGATATTAACCATTTGGTTACCTTCATGTGTAATTGAATAAGTCTAGTATGCATATGCTTTTGTGCCCAGGAAGCCTCGGTGTAGACCTCAACGATAGCTATTGTTGAAACGTAAATGGACCCAGTACCTTATGCATAGGACTTTGAAGCTGGCCCTGATACTGATAATTTTTATGCTGCACATTCCTCAACCTATTTGGAAGTTCCAAAAAAGTGAAAATATCAAGTTTCGGGTGGAATTTACAATGACCAGTTCTAGTTTTCTTTTGACTGGTTTTGATAACTAGTTTTAATCTATGCTAGTTTATGTCTTAAAATTTTGAATTTGACATAATATTCCTTGAGATCATATCAGGGATATTATAGTGGTATCAGAGCTTGGTCCTATGCACTTGTGAGAATAAATACCAAGCTCCATTACTCAATTGAAAGGAGAATTGCATCCATGGCTCGATTCACTAGAAATGATTTTGATTGTTATGAAGAAGAAGAATCATTTTATGATTATGAAGAGGTAATTTACATAGATGGAGGCTTGTCCATTTTACATGAGGATGATGAATCCTTGTGTGATTCTTTGTGCACAAAGATCAAAAGGCCCAAACCACCATAGTTCATTATTGTTTATGGCATAATGTGCTATGGGGGAAAGCTTCTAGGAAGCAGTCCATCTGAGTAACTCGGGGAGTACCAAATAATGAGGAAGGAGATGCAAGAGTTCTTTCACTTTCGAGACTTCTGCACTTTCAAAGTTGAAAGGTTGTTTCCAAATGAGGGTCCTTATAGCATCACATATCAAAGAAGAGTAGGTCATGTTATCAATGGTGTGTGTAGAGAAGTAGAGCATATGTTGCAGAAAAGTGAAGCATCACCATCACAATGCTCTGCACCCAATGAACTAATGATAAAAGGGGCATCGAGAGCTTCTCTTGATTTAGAAAGAGGCGAGCCCTATGTTAAAAGGAAGCCATCAAATGATCATGATGGAACTAGGACTGTGAAATATTCCAAAGAGAAAGAAGAGCCATGTGCAGCATAACACCAAGCAAAAAGTGTTGAAGTTGTGAACAATGTGGGAAGAGTTTCCTACTCGATGAGAATTTTTGGATCCTCTTCAGGAAGAGCCTCCAAGAATCCTAATCCTAAGACAACCAAGGAGGAAGCTTCATCATTTTTCTTGGAGAAGAAATATCCAAAGAAAAATCAGCCATCAAAGGAGAAGATAAGAAATCTCCCAAGAGAAGAGCCATGTGGTTCCTATGGTAAGTGCATGAAGCAACGAGAAGAAGACATCAAGCAATGGTATAAGAATATATCTGATTTTTGTGGTAGCAATGTCTTCTTACATCCCTTTGAGGAATCATCCAATTCATTTAATTAAAATAGACCTCCTAATGTTGAATTGGATGTTGGAAATGAGTATTGTGTTGTGGATCCATGCCACAAGAAGTTGAACTTAACTTTGCATCCAACATAGAACATGCACATATCTTTCCTAGATGAAGGTTGTGTAATGGGTGAGCATGTTGAACCGTGTGCATCCAAAGAACTAGTATCTAGTCAAGGGGTTATTGACAGAGTGGGAAGTGAATCCACTTCCAGTTTCTTTGTTGGTGGTTTCAAGATCACTACAAAGAGGGTTGAAGATGATAAGATTTCAATCAAACTCAATGATAGTGAGTCATCTAGTGGAGCAGATCTAGAATACATGCACACACTAGTTGGGTGCGAACCAGATATTTTGGTGGAAGAACAGACCACCATAGATATTCCACATAAAGAGAAATATGTGATGCAATGGTATGAACCAAATTCTGAATTTTATATTCCTTTGGGTCATCACAAGATTGCAGTCACTTCCCGGGAGAAGATTGGCATGGTTGAGTCCCCTAGTGATGAGGCTCAAATTTCTGGTGTTAAGGATGAATGCAGTGAGAGGGATGAAAGGTTGGAGGAGAGTCTTCATGATACTCATATGGTTGATGAACCCGCATGTGATATCACACTTGGTGTAGTCAAGTATTCATGGAGTTATTTCAAGATATTACTCCTAGTCACCGAAGAGAGGATGTTGCAAGTGTTGTCCAAAACTGATGATGCACACAGATTCATGGAGGATCTTATTGGGAGAGTTCAATTGGAAGAGAGACAAGGTGGATTCAATGGGAGAGTCTCTATCTCTGAACTGTGCATCATTAAAGAAGATATGGAAAAGATGAAAGTAGACTACTTGCAGATGTTCATGGATAGAGACATGGCTCTCAAATTTGTTGAAGACAAAGCAACAGTAGAAGGAGAGAAATTTCATATGGAATTGGGAGATTATCTTCCCTCTCCTAGGCCTACCAGTAATGTGATGTGTGTGGTTGGTTGCACACATATTGCATTGGAGGATCCTCATGTGCAAGGTGAGCATGAGGAGTGTTCTGTGATGCAAGTGCATGATGGTATAAGTGATATGGAGAATGGTTGCAGAGCACTTGCTTCACACTTGGGATATTGTGAGATTTATCTATATGAGAAAGACTGAAATCTATGGAGGATGTACCTAAGTGTATTCCACTTGAACCATGCTGCAGCAGTGAGATCTTTCCATACATGGATGGATGCATTTCATAGACAAGGAATTCTAGAGGTGAGAGCACATTTAATGATTCCATTGACATTTCTCACAATGCCCAATTAGATGACCAACAATCTATGCACACTTGGATTCCATTTGATGCCATTCATCTACACAGGGATTGGATGGAAGATTACATGGCACACATGGAGACACCTTGCAGAAAGAGTTCTTCTCGTGTTATGTGGAAGTCATTTATGCAAGCAAGTTGCCATGAATAAATTGGCATACAGCATGTTGAGGCATTAGCCTTGCATAAGGAAGATATCAACTTGCCACTGTGGAGGAAATTCCCATATTTGGATGAGGCATACATGTACATTCTTGTTGGACTAGCCAACAATGAAGACCATGCATCTATTTTTTCAGTGGATGATATTTATAGGGAGTTGCAGCTGGCCTACTTTCCTTTACTCCTAGCACCTAAGGATGTGAAAGGAAATTTTGGTTTGATGGGGGGACCATTTTTATTTATGCTTCATGAAAATCAAGTGACACATGTGTCTTCCTTTCAACTTGATTTTGATCACTGGGACAGATTTCCACTTGAGCCCTTGGGGTGGAATATGTGATTGCATTATGAGCCATGGGATTGGAGTGTTGTTTGCACATGAGGAGTTTCACATTTTGTTGGGAAGGCTCACTGAGTTGGTGAATTGCATTGGGGGTGGCACACTTCCAACATGGTGGATGGATCCTGGCATACCATGGAGTGACAAGTTGTCACAAGCAGTACTAATGATGGATGGTATGCATCAGGGACCCTGGGATCCAGGCATTCCTTGGAATGGTGGAATGTCTAAGGTGTCATGGATGTTATTGGAGTGTAGTGGTGGTTTTCATAGTCACATTGTATTCGCCAGATTTACTTGAGATCCTAGAATTCTTCTCAATTATTTTAATTGGGAGGAACTTGCATTTCTAGTTGCAGAGCTAGAGGAGTTAGGAATTAGGAGATGGCAATAATCAGAGTAGTGTAGCGAAAGCATGGTGGATAAACCTCAGTTTAGCTTGGAGTTTGGGTCCCAATGTTATTCATTCCAAAAACAACCTTGAAGCAACAATGGGGAGAAGAACAGGTTAAGCATCACCATGGATTTTGTTGCTTGAGGACAAGAAAACTTGGTAGGGGAGGATTTTCATGTCCCCATTGATCTCCTTGAGATCCTAACCCATTTCTTCCATGGGTCATTAAATAATTAATTTGGGAACAAGGCATATAGTAGTAGTTAATTATTAATAATTTTAATATGTGAGTACTTTGTATTTAATTTTATTATCATGAATAATTAATTTTTGTACAAGTGGTGGTGCTCATGTGTCTAGGAGGGTGCATGAGGGTAAGGTTTGCCTCATCCACCCACTTGAGGAAAATAGAAACAAGAAGAAAGCAGCTAAAAGCAAGGTGACAACATAAAAAGAAGGAAACTGGAAAAAGCAGGAAAAGAAGGCAAGTACATAAAGCAAGAAAATGAACAAAGAAGGAAAGTGCAGAAAAGCAGTCAATTAGGAAAAGTAGGAAAGATACAGAAAGCAAGGAGGTCACAATTTCTAAAAGCAGAAGGAAAGCACAAATCAAGGAAAGATGGAAAAGTAGGAAAGTTACACAAAGCAGAGATGTTGCTAATGTTGATGTATATGTAACTTTGGAATGTATTTCATATATGTATATTGTACTCCGATAGAGATGGTATTATTCCTCTATAAGGAAGTGTTTGTATTCCTATAGAGATGTTATTATTCCTCTATACAAAAGTGTCGTCATTTATATTGTAAGTGTCGTAACTTATACTTGATGGGTTATTAGACCACCTTGTTGGGGTCGGCCCTGTATAAGTCATGTTGGTCGAAGGGTTATTAGACCACCCTAATGGGGGTCGGCCATGTGGGTCAAAGGGTTATTAGACCACCCTATTGGGGGTCATCCCAGTCAGCATTGTGTTATGTGGTTAAGTTGAGGCCAACCTAGTAAAGGTTATTAGGCAAGTCAAGTCAAGTATAGATAGAGTGCGGGAGGCACTTTAGTTCATCATTCTATTCTCACACACACTCTTTGGAGAGTGGTGCACTTGTGGAGGAGGATAAGCTGCTGCTAGGAGATGTATATCTCTTATGCTTGGGTTGTATCATTTCTCTATCTATCTATGAGGAAGTTATTGTGGTTTTTCACCTTTATGGTTTTCTCGAAGTAAACTCTGTGTCTCTTGTGTGTTTGCATTATTGTGTCCATGATTGATATGCTGTAGATATGTTGTACATGTTGTTCTCTCAGTTAAGATCCTAGATCAGATTGAAGTAAATTTTGAAAAACTAACATGGTATCAGAGCTATCCTGAAAAAAAAGGAATGGTATGGCATGTATGACACTTGTTGCACTTGCGATGCTAGGGCTTGATATAGCAAAAACCAGTCATCGTAGTACTTTCACTATAAATCCATTTTGGCCACGTTTTCGGATCTGAAACTTTTACATGTCGAATATCAGATCCCCATGTACCTTGTGTCCAAAGGACAACTTCTAATTCATTTTACTTTTTGTTTTATGATCTGTACAATCTAGGGTTTCTGCCTCTTCTAGATCTTAGTCATACATAGGTGACCTAGGAAAAAAGGTCATAACTTGGGCTAGGAATCTCCAAATGAAATTTCGTTAAAAGTGACAGGTAGTGCACATATTTTAATTTCTCATATAAGTTTTTTAGAGACTGAAACTGAACCAGTGACATGTGGCACGCCGTACAAGTTCGCTCTCCTGTTTTATCCCATAAACAGGTCACGTTGCGACACTTGGCATAACTCTCTCTCAGAGATTCCAATTGAGGTCAGACCTGTGGGGTTGGAAGGATGACAAGTCAGGATACCACAGGTAGAATTTTTCAACCCTGTGGATTGGAAAGTTCAGAGTTACACCAGAAACAATCAGGTACATATTTCTGTCAAAACAAACTTATTTGTGAGCACCTTCATTCATGGCTTCAGGAATTTAGGGTTTCGGACAAAGATGGAATTTTTTGTAATCAGAGATGACGGCTGAATGCTACTCATAAAAATAAAAATTTAGAGACCAAGATCATAATTTTTGGTTGGGCAGAAGGCTGGGCTTGATCAGACCCTAGTTCGGGACTTTGATCGGAAAAGTGGAAAATTAGGGCTCTGCAAAAATGGGAATTTTTGAAATTTGTGGCCACGGTTGGAAGCTCCTGAGAAAAATAGAAGCTTAGAGCTTTGGATCGAACCTTTTGATTGGGCAGAAGGGTGGGATTTATCAAACCCTAGTTTGGGGTCATGTCTAGTGAATCCAAAAGTTTCAAAGGCAAAATTGAGGGGTGAAACTTTGCAGTTTTCAAAATCTGAATATACCGGCTTGATCAGCTCATCAAGGCGCATCTTTCTATCCTTTCAAAAGTTTGAAATTCAAAGTTTGAATTTTTAGGGTTTCTTTGACAAACCCTAATCTAGTTCCTGCAAATCAAGTGGATTGGGTTAATCCTAGAAGAGAATGGATTGGTCACCTGCATAAGTGAAGAAGTTCATGTTTCAGAGGGAGATGAGGCTAAGGCCTTACATAAGAAGATTACAAGCAATCTCGACAGGTATGACTTATCCAGGTATGTTTCAAGATTTGTTCATGATTAAGTTTATGGTATGTTTGTCTTCATATTATTACGATAGTACAATCTTGATTAAATTTAGACTTGTCATATCACCTTAATAAAATTATGAATGCATGATAGAAGATATTCATTAATTAGGGTGTTGACACTTATGATTGTACTAATGCATTATGGTGTTGTATGAGGTTTATGTTGTCCGCTAACATGAAAGGTACACCAAGAAAGACAAATCATGTTCTAGTTCAAGAACATATTATCATGGTGACATGAAGACAAAGATTCATCCATTGTCATGGATCACATAGAAGATCTATTTACAAGGTATGTATAACATGGTTCTATAATGGTTAACTTATGAGATATGCAGGTTACTAGCACAAGTCATTGAAGAGAACAAGAAGACATCATGAGAGTATGTTAGACTTAACTAGATAACATACTAATCTAGGTATGTTTTTCCTATATCAAGTTAGAATCCTACCTTGTGATAGGATCTCTTATATAAGTATACATGGCATGATTGATAATTATTATTCATAGGTTTGAATAAACATGGGCGTATGCTTATTATGTTTCTTACCTTAATTGATGATATGACTAACCAGAAGAGTCATGAAAGTATAGGTTTGAGTAATCATGGGTTTATGCACATTATGTTTCTTACTTTAATTTATGATATGACTAACCATAAGAGTCCTTGAATACTAATGCTTATTATCTGTGTTTGAAATGATCATGACTATACATGTTTAAGATTATTGTAGTATTGAGATTATACTAATGAATGTATGATTATGTATGAGATCTCGAGGATATGACAATAATGATACTTGTAAGCATGCATAGTGATCGAGGATGGATATAAGTTCAAGGACAGGTAATCCAGGAAGCAAAAATCAAGAGGGAGCACACTCCAGTAGTTTCTGCAAGGATGCAGATATTTAGAGGGAGTCGACCACTTCTCACAATCCACATCAGAATGGAGTTGCAAAGATTCAGAGGGATTCCACCCAACAACCAAACAAAGATAAGTATTTGAATTGTCATATCTTACATATTTGTTTGTTTAAATAATGTTGTTCAACGATGTATATGCTTGCGTTCCTAGACTTAGGTTGTGTATTATGCATATTAGAATAATTGCATTAATGAACAGTATACTACTAATATGCATGTGATGGGTAAGTGGCCTATGGCACTGTACAACATTCCATTGCTACTTATCTAGAATGAAACCTCTTTGCTGACATGTTGGGAGTAGTGCAAACTCTTAACAATGTTCTGGTAGAGATTGGAAGGTATCTAGAAAGTTATAGAATATGGATGAATGTTGTATTGAAGCATTGGTTAAAATAATTGCATGACTGTATGACATATTTCTTTATGTGTCAGAATTTGTTCTAAAAACTATGAGATGTTTCTAATCATGCATTTTATCTTGTTTTGTAGGAAAGATCGTATACCTTCACCTACAAAAGAAGGACTACAACATTTGTTCTAGCAACAAAGATATCTATTGAAGATATTGAAAATATTGAAGTTCCCAGGATCTAGGATGAAGTAATGGAAGAATGCCATGATCAGTCGATTATGAAGAATGATGTTTGGGATGTAGTCCCAAGACCTGAAGGGAAGTCTGCTGTGACTTCCAAATGAATCTATAAGATCAAGCATGCTGCAGATGCTAGCATGGAGAAATATAAAACGAGGTTTGTAGCTCGTGGCTTCTCCCAAAAAGAGGGATTGAGTATGAAGAAGATTCTACACCTATAGCCAGGCACACTTCCATCAGATCACTACTTGCTCTGGCTGCAGTGATGAAATGGAAGATACACCAGATGGATGTCAAGACAGCTTTCTTGAATGGTGTAGTCGAAGAGGAAGTGTATGTGGAGCAGCCACTTGGTTTTAAGACACATGACGGGAAGTCATATGTGTGCAATTTGAAGAAAGCCTTGTATGGCTTGAAGTAAGCTCCTAGGACTTGGTATGGTAGGATAGACAGCTTTGTATCCAGTTTGGGCTTTACCAAGAGTAAAGAGGATTCCAACCTTTACTACAAGGTTGAGGAAGGCAATCCAGTGATACTACTTTTGTATGCAGATAACCTATTGTTACAGGTGAGGATAAATTGATTGCCGACACACAGCGGAAGCTTGCTGCCAAGTTCGAGATGAAGGACTTGAGGATGATGCACTATTTTCTAGGCATGGAGGTGTGGCAGAGTATAGATGGAATCTTCCTTGGACAAGGGAAGTATGCAGTAGAGATCCTGAAGAGGTTCGGGATGATGGACTGTAAGGCCATGGCCACACCTATGGCATCGAACCTGAAGCTTCTGTGTGATGCTTCATCTGATCTGGTTGATGTCACTGTGTGTCGTCAGATGATTGGATCCTTGATGTACCTGAAAAACACAAGACCAGATATCTGCTTTGTGGTGAACACATTGAGCCAGTTCCTGACAGATCTTAGAGGTGTTCACCTGGTTGATGTAAAGCATATTCTGAGGTACCTGAAGGGTACAGTTGATTATGGGCTCAAGTATGATGTGAATCAAAAGTTTAACCTGCAGGGTTATGTTGATTTAGATTAGGCAGGCAGTGCTGTAGATAGGAAGAACACTTCTGGGTGCTGCTTCAGTATGGGATCAGGTGTGATCTCTTGGTTTAGCAGGAAGCAGTCTTGCGTAGCACTAAGTACAGCTGAAGCAGATCATGTTGCAACTTGTTCAGCTAGTTGTGGGGTAGTATGGCTTCGGAAGCTACTATCTAAGTTATTTGATCTCCCACTGGAGGCTACTGGTATCTTTTGTGACAACCAGAGTTGTGTGAAGCTGTCTGAGAACCCGGTGTTCCACGACAGGTCGAAACACATTGAGATCAAATATCACTATATCAGGGATATGGTGCAGAGAGGAGCAGTGAAGCTCCTGTATGTTGTGACAGATGAGCAGATTGCAGATGTGTTGATGAAGCCACTATCCAGAGTGAAGTTCGAGTACTTCAGAGAGAGGCTTGGTGTCCTTCAGATCAATTACACTTCGAGGAAGAAGTGATGGAGACATTTGTTGAAGCCATTATGAGCATGGTGAGAGGAGGATCCTTCCATGGTTGTGGATATAAGCGCTGGATGATGAGTATCAGGACGATGCTCCAGTTACTGCTCTGTATGTGTATATATGCATCATGTTGGATGCTGGATATGATCAGTTGGATCATTTATGTATGTCTGCATCATGTTGGATGTTGGATATGATCAGTTGGATCATTTATGTATGTATGCATCATGTTGGATGTTGGATATGATTAGTTGGATCATTCATATGTATTTTGTATATCCATCATGTTGGATGCTTGTACCATGTATCCGTATATGTATCAAGTGGATACATTGTATGATCAGGTAGATCATGTATGTTAATGTATCAGGTAGATACATTGTGTGATCACGTGGATCATGTATCTATGTATGTATCAGGTGGATACATTGTATGATCAAGTGGATCATCTATGATGATATGTATCAGGTAGATACTTGGTATGCAATAGGTAGATGCATTGTATGATCAAGATGATCATGGATGACGAGCTTCAGGATGTTGCTCCAGATATCATGCATCAGGACGATGTAGTGATGATGATCAGGATGATCATGTGTACATCAGGATGATGTATGGTGAGTATCAGGTTGATACTCTGTGGCCATGGAACAAGTTGTGCAGATGAGCATGTAAGTAGACCTGGGAGATCTGGATAGGATGAAAAAGGCCTCAGATGCTCTTTCGAGGCATTGCTCGGGGATGGCACGTAAGTAGACCTGGGAGATTTGGACAGGATGAAAAAGGCCTCAGATGCTCTTTCGAGGCATTGCCATGACCACATGTAATAAGTCTTGGAGATCTGGATAGGATGAAAAAGGCCTCAGATGCTCTTTAGGGTTCTTGCTTGGCAAGACACTGTTTTAAGGTTTTGTGGTGACCACATGTAGTAAGTCCTGGAGATCTGGACAGGATGAAAAAGTCCTCAGATGCTCTTTAGGGTTCTTTCTTGGCAAGACACTCTTTTAAGGTTTTGTGGTGGGGGTCACATGTAATAAGTCCTGGAGATCTAGACAGGATGAAAAAGGCCTCAGATGCTCTTTAGGGTTCTTGCTAGTCAAGAGACTCTTTTAAGGTTTTGTGACAATCACATGTAATAAGTCTTGGAGATCTGGACAATATGAAAAAGGACTCAGATGCTCTTTAGGGTTCTTGCTAGTCAAGAGACTCTTTTAAGGTTTTGTGATGCACGTAATAAGTCTTGAGGATTCCACAGTATGGCCAGTGATGATGAAGACCTACAGGTGGTGGGCCTACATCCAGTATGAAAAAGGACTGGCTCTGTAGAACTTCCTATGACGAGTAGATTCAGAGATTGATTGAGATAGCAGCAGCAGTGACGATGACGATGACTCGATGACGATTATCCAGTGACGATGATCCAGAGAAGAACACTTGTGCTAGAAGACCTGTGTCGAGAAATACCTTCCTAGTTAAGAGGGAGTGTTGATGTATATGTAACTTCAGAATGTATTTCATATATGTCTATTGTACTCCTATAGAGATGGTATTATTCCTCTATACGGAAGTGTTTGCATTCCTATAGAGATGTTATTATTCCTCTATAAGGAAGTGTCGTCATTTATATTGTCAGTGTCGTAACTTATACTTGATGGGTTATTAGACCACCTTATTGGGGTCAGCCCTGTATAAGTCATGTGGGTCGAAGGGTTATTAGACCACCCTTTTAGGGGTCGGCCATGTGGGTCAAAGGGTTATTAGACCACCCTATTGGGGGTTGTCCCAGTCAGCATTGTGTTATGTGGTTAAGTTGAGGCCGACCTAGTAAATGTTATTAGGCAAGTCAAGTCAAGTATAAATAGAGTGCGGGAGGCACTCTATTTCATCATTCTATTCTCACACACACTCTTTGGAGAGTGGCGCACTTATGGAGGAGGAGAAGCTGCTGCTAGGAGATGTCTATCTCTTATGCTTGGGTTGCATCATTGCTCTATCTATCTCTGAGGAAGTTATTAGGGTTTTTCACCTTTATGGTTTTCCCCAAGTAAACTCTGTGTCTCTTGTGTGCTTGTGTTATTGTGTCCATGATTGATATGCTGTAGATATGTTGTACATGTTGTTCTCTCAGTTAAGATCCTAGATCAGATTGAAGTAAATTCTGAAAAACTAACAGCTAATTCTCTCTAAGGAAGGTGCACTCATCTCTCACACATGCCTGATTTACTTTCTCTTGAAGTCATCTAATCCTATAAAAGAATGTCAGTATGAACCATTCACATATTTTGGCCATTTTGTTTAATGATTTGAGAATTGTGCTTCTCAAGGATTGAGTGATGTGCCTCAATCAGTGCTTTGTTGATGTGCCCCAAGGAAAGTGTGTTCAAGTATTCTCTTCTGATCATATGCAGTTGTAGAGGTATGTTATACAACCATATAATTATGATCCAGTGGTTGGTGTTCCTATTGTGCGGTTCATTCCCTTCATTCAGTGGGGATATTGTTGAAGGGACGAAATGGAGGTTCTGGTTTCGACATTTCTGAGCATTTCTAGGTTGTGAGACCAGCTCTTCCACTAATGAAGAGAGCATGTGATCACTGACATGGGACCCTCTTCCTTTAGTAAACATATTTCTAGAACTTGGATGTTCTATTGTGGGACCAGAACCATAGTTAAATCTAGTAGATGATCTCACTCCTAGAACAAGATCATCCAAATTTGCATGATGAGATACAAAATTTTATAATATGTTAATTAAACATCTACATGTGGAGGATGATTATTTAGAGAGTAAATAGTAGAATGTGAAGGTGGAAGAGCACATTCTAGGGGAGGATTGTCTCTTAGTTGTGCTGAGATAATATGTAGTGTTTTTCTTCCCACATTCAAATTATGTGTAATATGTAAAATCCCATATGTAGGTAGAAAACATGGATGAGTCTTCTCTCAAGTAAAAATCCTAATGTGTGCCTTGGTCTCCTCCTTCATTTGCAAGATGATCTTTCCACCCTTGCCCGGTAAATAACCAATCTAACCGTTCTGCATAACTAGATGAGTGGTAATCAAATTGTTGGGGTCATTTTAATCGGCAATATCCTCAAAATCCTTCCATGAACCCAAAACAAAGCCGCTTGGGTAGGAGAAAATTTCCCCATATATCCACCTTTATTCCCTCTATCTTTTGGAGTGGAAATAACAATAACCCGTGACTCAAGCACCCGTCTCCAGCCTACTCTGTGAAACATTGCCATTTCCCTTGCACATGGATTCCATATCAATGGATGGAATTGGCTTGATAACAATGTAATTGACAATTTTTTTGTCCAACTCCTAGAAGAAGTGAGCGAGCCCAATATAATAAAGTCAGTTTTCATCCATTTAGGGTTTTCATTGATCAAACTGGACTTTACAATCAAATTCTTTTCCCAATGCTGGGATTTCCTGTGGGAAAAGAATTTTCTAGGAAATCCATTCACATTTTCATGCAAAGAATTTGTGAGGAAAAATGGCCATGAGATTGAACTGGGGAATAGTGTCGAGGGGATTTCTAAGCATGGTGATCGTACTCTTGAGTATTTAGGTTTGTATGGCTAAGCTGGATGAAGTCCCACAAGTTTGGGACCAGTTCATAAAGTTGGTAGGAAGACAAATAATATGTCAGGCCAGAGAGGACATAACTAGAGTTATGATATATCATGCGCTCTGATAGCACTATTGAAACACCCAAAATAAGGATAAGCATGAATGCACACTTGTTCCATTAAGATGTTGGAATATCAATACATCAAATATGACACTTGGTTTCATATTTCAAGTTGTTCCTTAGATTCTAAGATGACTTTTCCTATTCATTAATGACAACTATGAATAGTAAATACAATTTACCATAACCCTAATAGATTAAGTTTCCAATATTGTACTATATGTGTCATCCCACAAAGAGCATAAAAAATACTGTGAAATGTGTCTCCCATGGCACTCTTGTAAATATTAAAATTCAAGCTTTTCCCAAATGTCTATTGCTCATTAACCAAATTCATGAAAATTAAAGACATGTGAAGAATTCATATTAGAGGTTTCCCTCATCAAGGTAAAAGTAAATTTCCTACGATCTTTCATTCTTGCAGTATTGAAAAAATAAATATCTTTTCAAAGAGATATGAAGTTAATTTTTTAAATATAAATCTTTTTTATATTCCAAAAACTTAAACATTTTTATATTTGATAAATCCAAAATTAATATAATTTTTTTAAAATTAATGAACTTTTTTTCAAGTTCAGATGCTCACTCACTTGGTAGGGGAACAACTATGAGGGCAGAGCTCTTTTCCTTGGCCTTTGGGGAATTTTAAAGATCGCTAATCTCTTTGGAATAGATGCTTTACATATCTTTGGAGATTCTTTAGTCACTGTCAAATGGGCACAACAAAAATTCAATATCAGTTCTATTTATCTCTCACATTGATGCAGAAGAATTCAGTTGTTGATGATCTTTTTCTATTATCTATCCATAGATCATATTTATTGTGAATTTAATGATGATGCTGAAGCTTTGTCAAATGAAGCTCTAAATGGTGAAGAAGGATGGCTTCATTGAGAAGAATGGTCGGATGGTGTACAAACTGTTGCTGGATCTTTTTCTTTCCAGAGGACTAATATCTATCAGGGTATTTTTTAAGGATTCTAATAGTAGACGTAAGTGTAGTATTCTAGGCGATTATTTCGGATTGGAAAAAACATATGTATAGATAGGTAGGCGAATATTAAATATGAAACATACAATTTACTCCTGAAACTTGTAAATTTTGGCGAATATTATGACGAAAAAACATATTTTATGTAAATATAGGAGATATTAGAGACTAAAAATGACCAAATAGCGAATTTATTTTTTGAAAAAAAACCCAAAAAATAGCCAATTGGAGAAATTTTGCCCCTAAAAATTTCCCTGATCTCTATATGGGGATTTTTGTTATGCTTCCATTTTTTCTGCTATGACTTTTTTCTAGCTATGATGTATGACCCATATGTTTTTGTCATTTTTATTAAATGATGGAGACTAAAATATGATCTAAAATGAGTGGTATCTTGATTTTTAGATGTGTTAAGCTCGGTCATGAGTGATAGCGCCCTCTCTTTGGATATATACTTTTTGATTCCTAGTAATAGAAAAGGTACCGACTTTTTATATATATATATATATATATATAATCTCAATCTCAATCTCAAGATAGCTTTGACTAATACAAGAGTGTGGGCCTACATAATAGGCTCCATTGATATCCTATACCTATTGAGATTGGATTTCCTCTACCCATCATATATTAATAGTGTGTGCAATAGATTGAAACTATTGTACCAAATGGTCACACTCATTAGTTTATTCACGTCAAAATAATGCCGCGTATGGAATGCATGGGTCGTGTCATGTAAGGGTTACCTGCACCATATTCGTTGTTTTTATTTTCTTTCAATATTTAATTAAAACTCTCTTTTATATCGGTTTTTTTTCCTAAAAAGATAATTTCTTCTAAAATATATTTTTATTTAAATAACACCTTCTCACCTATAAAAAATAACACCTTACGAGCTATCTAAAATGTCTTTATTAATGTTTAAATATGGTTATTTTCGTTGATTTTTGGCTTCATTATATAAGTAATTGATTGATTATGTAATTATTGTGAATTATAAAGTGGTTAAATAATACCTAAATTTAAAATAATAAATATGGATATGTCTATTTTTATATATTTATTTTTCAAAGATAGATTGATATAAGGGTTATGATAAAAAAGATTGTATTCTAAATTGTTATGTGGCATCTAAGGACAAGGAGAGGTTTTGGGATTATATTGATGTTAGTGATATTCTAAATGATCCCAAACTCATACTGGTTGGTGACCTCAATTTTATATTATCCTTTACTAAAATTTAGGGACATACTGTTAGAGTGGATTCCTTATCAAAGTATTTCCTTTAACTTTTTCAGAGAACTAATTTGGTGGATGTCCTTCCAGGTAACCTTGAGCTTACTTGGAGAAATGAGAGGAGTGGTAGGAATGGCATCAGTAAGAGATTGGACATGTATCTAATTAATGATGCACTTGCTTTATCCTTGCAAAGATATAGAACTTGGGTTATACACTCAACCATTTCAGATCACTCCCCTATTTCAGATGTCCACTTTCTCCTTTACTGTCCCTATTGGTAATTGAAGGTCTAAGTAAACTAATAACTATTGCAAAAGATGAAGGAAAGTTGCAATGTATACAGATATCTTCCACTCTTTATATTACTCAGTTGTTATTTGTTGGTGATGTGGTCTTATTTGGGAAAGACACTGTGGAGGAATGGACCACTTTTGATGAGCCTATTAAAATAATTTATTCAACTTCTTGCATGGAGGTGAGTGCCACAAAGTTTGTCTTCATCAAGAATGATGTATCTCATAATGATATTTTACAGATTATTACCTTTCTACCTTTCCAAGTGACTAATTTGACAAATGACTTCAAATATCTGGGATATTACTTGAAACGAAATTGCCATGGCGTTAAATATTATATCTGGCTTGTAAAAAGGGTGAAAAAGAAGATAGGGAATTGGGCATACAGACTCCTTTCACTTGGTGGTAGGCTCACGCTTGTTAAAGTTGTGTTGGTTGGGATCCCTGTTTATTGGTTTACCATCGCACATGTTCCACAATCCATACTTCAGATGATCAGAAAGTTGATGTTTAATTTCCTTTGGTCTGGCTTTGCATTTGGAAACAAGATTCATCTAGTCAGATGGGATAGAATTTCTAAACCAAATTTGTTAGGTGGCTCGGATATTAAGAACATACATTTGTTTAGTACAACTTTGTGTGTCAAGAGTATGTGGTGAGACTTGTTTTGGTCTAGTCTCTGGTGTGATATGCTAAAGGAAAAATATTTAAAGGGTGATACTATCAAATGGATTGGAAACCCTATCCAAATTGTTAGTAATGTATCAAACTTCTGGAATGGTTTTATTTAGTTTTTCTCATGGATTAGTAGAGGTCTTTCATGGACTGTTGGAAATTTTACAAAAATTCTAGTAGGGATTGATCCTATTATTGGTTTTGAGGAGAATTATACACTTTATCCATACATCTTAATTATCTATCTGAATTTTTCTTCCATACTCTCTCTCATATCAAAAGACTAGAGTGGTTAAGACATTCAAAATCCTACTGGTTACCTACAGAAGATATGAGACTTGGTAGTCATTGGGCTGATGAATGGAATGACTATATAATCTCACTCAACAAAGCAAGGAGAAGACTGGGAGAAAAAGATGATATCTTGGTATGGTCCTTGAATGGTGCTACAGGTCATGTTTGTGCAAAGTATGTTTATTTAGAAATTGTTATTTAAACGTTTTTCTACAACATATACAAAATGGTGGTGGTTTGGCATATTGTGGAAATGGAAATTTTCATTGAAGCTTAAATGTTTTCTTTGGCTTGCTTTAGAAAATTTCTTATTGACTTGAGACAATCTACTCCATAGGGGGCCCTAGATTGGTCCAAATATTTGTACTCTATGCAAGTTGGAGGGTGAATCTGTTAATCATATTTTTATACATTATACTTTTAGCAAGAAGATCTGGAAGATGGTAGCTACTGAACTATGCATTACTCAGGAATGGAATTTTTCTTCTTTTGATGAAAATTTTGAACTATGGGTTAGTAAATATCCAACGTGTGAAACACCACCTGCTTTCATTAGTTGAGATATATGGAAATCTATAAACATTTTTATATTTTAAGTTTATTCTCCGAATTGTTATGCCATTGTTTTAAGGATTCTGACTATGTACAAGGAATATACACTTCTTGCTAAATCGATCAAATTTAGCCATATTACATCTCCACCTGTACACTTTTATGTTGTAGGATTTTTTGATGGAGCTGCTCAGATAGGCACTTGTGGTGGAGGTATACTTTTAAAGATAAATTGTGAGCACTATTTCAAACTGTGGATGAATTGTGAGCTAGGGACTAATACAAAAGCTGAGTTAATGGCCCTTTGGTGTTTGCTCAACTTTTCTTCTATTATTGGTATTGATTTTCTTCGGGTATTTGGGGACTCTTTGAGTATAGTGAACTGGGAAAAGAAATTATATAGGCTATAGGTTCTCTATTTGGAACACTGGTTTAATATGATTGAGGATCTCATGGAAAATATTGGGACTTTTCAAATTGAACATGTATATAGAGAACTTAATGATGTGGCTGATGGAATTTCTAAAGCAGTCGTTGGTGGAATTGAAGGCTCTCTGCACATTGAAGAGTATATAGAAGACAATGTTTCCTACAAAGGCTCAACTTATTTTCTACATTAACTATGCAAAGGATTTGTGGACTGTGGTTTTCTTTGTTTCACTATGAATTTTATTATGTTGGTTATGAACAACTAATTACTTAGCTATTTGTAGCAGCTTATACATTTTCTTATTGGGGTTATATTTTGAAATATAGTTTCCTTGGGGGGACAATAGATATGTTTTGACTGTACTTTTTTTGGGGCGATGATATTGATTCTTTATGGATTTGCTATATACTTTTGAAGTGATCATATGTACTCTTTGATTTCTATGAAATAACAAGAGACATGTTGTTGTTTTTTTTTTCTGCTTGAAAAAAAATATGTATCTATATGATGATGATGATAGTTATTAACGTCCATTGAGATCAACTTTTATCTATTAGACTTTAAAAATGTAAGTAGTGTTTTTTTTTTTAATTTTATTTATATGCTCACATTTTTTTAAGAGAAGCATTCCTAAATCAAGATAGTTATGATGAGCTAAAAGGTTAGGAGTGCCAATATTGTAACAAAATTTTTGAAATTGAACTCTAATGTGGGTGTATGCAAGACATTCTTTGAGAAAGTGATTTTCATCTTCAATTCTTTCTGTGTCAAAAAGATTTATTTCATTCCATGACATTTTAGGAATTGTCCAACGCATTGTTTCACTATTGAGATCGTGAAAACAAAGAGATACATTTGAGTTTCAAATCTTTGATCACTTCCTTATAATATCTTAATTTTCTCTTATCCTCTAACTCTTTATAACACCACATCTTCTCCTTAATTTTAAGTCTTATAAAACTTTTAATATTATCACTATTATGTAAAGTGACATTTTCTTTAGTGGTAAGTGGTTTTGATTAGATTATAAAACAATCTTAGAAATTCTACTCTCTCATATTATATATATATATATATATATAACTTTTCAATAAATATTTCATTTAAATTTTATAAATTAAAATTATTTAATTTGAAAAATCATAAAAATAAGTGTCATTTTCTTTAGTATAGGTAGTGTTTATTAGAGTATGAAGTAATCCTAAAAATCCTACTCTTTCATTATATATATATAAAAAAATAGAGAAAACACAATTTAAATAAATGTTTTATTTAAATTTTATAAATTAAAATTATTTAATTTAAAAAATCATAAAAATATCAATTTTTTTTTAATTTCATTATATATATTTAAAGTAAAAATAAAGGCATCTAAATTTTTTTTTCAATCTTATTTTACATAATTTATTAAATAAATAAATTATGAAAAGAACAAATTAATTAGCCATATGTGTACTTGTCCCAAATGCAGAAATGTGACAAGCATGGATCATATAAGTGAAGATGATTCTATCATTCAAGTGAGAGTTACACTAGCCTAGATCCAAATCCTAGGTTCTATAAAGCGCCGAGAGGGATCAAATCTCATGAGGTGCAAACCTCTCTTTGAATAACTCCTTGAGTGTAATACCTGAGCCACCTAATCCTAAGCTCTAAAGTCTATAGTTTAAGTCTCATATTTACTTTTTACTTTGTATTATTCTTTTTTTTTATGGCCGACATAATATTTACCACCTAATAATGAGCTCTAATTCTCTAGTTTAAGTCTCATATTTACTTTTTACTTTGTATTATTTTTTTTGTTTATGGCCGACATAATATTTATTACTTTTTACTTTGTATTTGTTACTCCACAAACTCGACAAACACTCGACACATGTTACAAGATCTCCCTCATAAAGCGCCTCTCAACACAATAAGGGCATATGGAAGATTGACATATAAAACAAGGAACCTGCATGTTGAATGCATAGTAGAAAAGAGTGGACATTTAAAGGCAGGTCGACTTAGTATGATTCATGGAGGTGTGAGGACAAGTGTACATGATAGTGAAAGCACTAAGTGCATGCAGTAGGAAGTTGAAGCAAGCAACATATGTGATAGAAAGAGATTTTGAAAGTAATGCAAAATATACAAGAAAGATAGACAAGCAACTAGCGACGAAGTGAATATCTAGAATAGTTATCTTTATAGAGTTATCATATTTGGTATTTAGCTATTTTAATAGAACACTAAGGTACACATCATATAGATTTGTCCTAGTTCTCCCTCCCATTTGTAAATTGCGTATTTGGTATTTGTTTCAACCATGTATTACAAACCATTATAGGTAATATGAACAATGAAAGATATTGGAAAATTGGGACCATTATATCTGCGCCTAACTTGATTAGACAATATAAAAAGTAATTTAGACATTTATAAATGAATACTTACATTATCCCACGTGATAATAATTAATATAAACCATCTATGATCATATACTATTATATAAAAATATTGAAATTATTTCATATATACACCAATCACTAGCATGCACCCCGAACACGATATATTATATTTCTACCATTGTTAACTTTCTACATAGAATCTTTATATATATATAAACAAAATTTATGTAAGTGTGGGGAATATAACTTTATGATAAAGTTCATTGACTTATGATTTTTTTATCCTCCGGAATTCAATATTTAAAAGAGTAGATGAGTATCGTATATTTCAGTGACACCTTGAGGCATTGGCACCTGTAACTGGTCTAATATTTCTCTGTAACTACGTGTGAAGAGAGCGACATTTCATGCAATTGGATGACAGGAAAAAATCAGTGCTACAGTTTACAACTAAACAATCCGAGAATCTCCATTTCTTTAGAGATAAACATCTCTATCAAAGCTTTTCCACTGATAATTAAAGCCTGGAAGATTGATTTACTGTAGGAGCCCCACGACAAATGGAATCATATGGAAAGGCAGTTGGGGTGGATATAAATATTATCAGAGGGGCAATGAAGTTTACAGTTGCACATATTAATATTATCTCAGAGCTTGGAATCATGATGTGCAGAGCCTACCACACTGGACGAGTGGCAAGCATGCGGTTATAGTGAAGCCCTCTGATTTTAATTCGTAGTTATTAAGGAGCCCCACACCATCTCATGGGCATTTAAGTAAAGAAGAATCAGGATCCTGACCCTGACTGATCTGATTCCTGGACAGATAGTGAAACGACGCAGTTTTCATTTTCACAAGTCAACAGATTTTTAAATAATTCAAATCTATATAGTGCATGCAGGCCGGTCCAGCGAAATCCCGTGAGTGCTCCTGCAGCTTGTTTCAGTCAACAACCGTCCTTGCTCCGACCAACTGTAGATGCAGAGTCTAATGTCAAACCTGGATTTTTGTTGTTAATAATATGTGTATAATCTCATATACCTAACCGGGGAGGAATTGAAAAACTGGAGATCTTAAAACTGTTCAAATTTAATACATAAGATTCACAAGTTTAAGTGGTAGTTTAATCAGTTTGTTATTGGATGCTTGGTTAATGTTTGGTTGATGTTCTACTAGTAATTAGTAATTTTGGGTTGTTGAAATTGTATAATTTGGGTACAATATTCAGAGTAATAGATGGTAATAAAAGAGATTGAATTTATTTTTGCAATTTGAATAATCCAAATCACTAGTCTTAACAACAAATCAATAAAAAAATCTAAATTTAATGTTTAATTTCTATTCAAAATTTAAAAATAATGCCAAATTTAAAAAAAATCTGAACATATGTACTAAATTGTTTGTTACAGTGTTAATTATAATAAGTTTATCACAAATTTTTTTATTATAATCAGATAACATTTTTTACAAAGAAAAGAAAAAAAATTGTAAAAATATGCATGTCACGGCACATTATAGGTTATACCAATAAAAAAAGTCAATACCTAACTCATGAATAAAAGTCATGATAAATAACACTTGTTTATTTTTTAACCATGGGAACAGCAACTTTCCAGAGCCTCTATCTCAGGGGTCGCCTACCTTTTTAGCCTTGTCATGGGCCAATAAGCATCCCTACCCCTGTTTTTTAACCTGTGACCTCTTCAGAGATGACACATGTTCTTAACCATAATACATAACACTTGTTACTGAATTAACCAGTATTAATAATGAGACAGCTTCATCTTCATTTATTTATTATCAATAAAGTGGCTTTCAAGTTTATTTGGATTGAAGTGATTCATTAGAAAACCCCACAATAACTTTTCGGAGGAAACCCCACAAAAATTTTCAGGAATTTGACGAGTAAAATGTTGTCCTGCGACATTTTCGCCAATCAAATACGTTCTATTTTTACATCCGATCAAATAAAACGAAGTAAACAGTAAAAAACTGTTAATCGTCAAAATTGACCAGTGGAATATCTTTCAAATTCCTACCCTACATTGGATAGAACCACTGTTAGTGAATCAAAATTCAAAGTAGAATTACGATGGAAGTTCAAATTTCTAATCAACTCTGTGCTGGAATCAGACCCGATAATTGAGGCGTTTCTGTCAACTATTTATCGTAGACTGACAAGAAGTAATTGTTTTTGGTTAATTAATATAAAATTTAAGTATGCATCGATAGCTCTTAGCATGGATAAGAGTATTCTGGTAGACAACTGGTTTAGTTAAAAGAAGGTATAGAAAACAGGTCATTACAATTATATATGGTAAACAACTTGTTGAACAAGTTATATGGTTAACAACTTGGTAAACAAGTTACAGATAACTTGTTCGTAACACTTAATTTGTTAGTAACAATTCATAGCACTATTGATATACACCCACCACAAATTAAAAACCTGTTTTAATATATTTGTGTAAAGAAATTTAAAACCTTAACTTGTGAATACTATTGCCTTAGTTTGTGCATAAAGTTTTGCAGCTCACAAAGAAAAATCTCATTCTTTAAACAAAGTCTTCAGAAGTTTCAGATTCGATGGCATTTTCTTGCAGGTTACAGCAATAAAAGAAAATAACAGTCATAGATTATCTAAAAGCAGAGCTTAGGGGTTAGTTCAATATTACGGAGCATTTTGCTAGTTATGAATTCCCACAACGCACAAGTCTACTTAACCTATTTGCCAAAAATGCCATATAAGCATCTCTTAACTTTTCTTACTAAATTTCAATAAAGTATAAGCCAAAAATGCCATATAAGCATCTCTTGACTTTTCTTACTAAATTTCAATAAAGTATTGATGAAGAAACAACCATATAGTAATTCTACAGCATTCCTATTGAAAAGGATTGGTTATGCAAAGAAATTACAGAACTCATATAGATCTAGATGTTAACGGATATTAGTGCCTGAAAGTTTCAACTTCTCAATGCTTAACTCATATCTTATATCTAACACCTGAAAGTTCCATCTTCTCAATGCTTAACCTATATCTATTAATACCTGAAAGTTCCATATTCTTCACAATGCTCAGTAATAGATTCCAGATTTAGTTGATAGACAACAACCATATAGTAATTCTACAACATTCCTATTGAAAAGGATTGGTTATGCAAAGAAGTTACAGAACTCATATAGATCTATCTTAAGGGATATTAGTGCCTGAAAGTTTCAACTTCTCAATGCTTAACTCATATCTTATATCTAACACCTGAAAGTTTCAACTTCTAAATGCTCAAACTCATATCTTATATCTAACACCTGAAAGTTTCATCTTGTCAATGCTTCACCTATATCTATTAATACCTGAAAGTTCAATCTTCGCAATGCTTAGTAATAGATTCCAGATTTAGTTGATAGATAACTGGTCTGCAACAACCATGATAAGCTCTAATATCTTCTTATATTATATATTCCGATGATAAACTTGATCACCTCTCTAGGTGAATCTGAATAGACACTCAATCTAGTAGAGTATCCCCAGACTCGCTTTTTTATGTTTATAAATACATTTGACACTGCAAAATACCCATCACTATATTATAAAACAGAGGCGTATGCCACCTACTTTCTGTTTCCAATCTGCATAGCTAGATATATTAGCATCCTAATGCAGAGAGATTCTTGCAGCTGTATTTATCAGGTTATTCTCAATCCTATCCATAGAGGCCCTGGCCTGCGTGGCCCTGAATGGAAGACAGCCTGGCTCCTGTAACTCATTGAACCCATTTGTTTTCATCAGTTATGTAACGGATTAGGACCCGTAGGAACCGTTCTCTTTTGAGCTCCAAATCTGTTATCCACTTTCTCTGCTGCTGCATGTCTGCATGATATAAGAGAGCAATATTTCTTTGTACCAGCAGATGCAGAAGGGGGCTGAATGTTACTAGAGGCTTTATTGCTACTCATTGCTTCCACAGAAATAGCTGATAAAACCACCAAAACATACAGAGCAGTAATAAAAAAGAGTGCTGCACCCATCTTGTAGTAATTATAAGAGCTATTCGCCATTAGAGACCAACAAATCCAAATCAAAACAACCTTCCTGAACACACTTTGAATTCCAATTCCAATGCTTTCGAATCAAAAATCACAGCAGAGAATGGCTCTCCTATTTTACTTACAAAACTTTGATACCACTGATGGAATTGTTTCTAGTTCTACCACCAAAAAAAATACCTCTCAATCCTATAATACCATCTGAATCTTTTGCTTCAATCTTCACGCATCCTCCTGCTTTTATGGATCGAAGGCGGTTGGCAGCTTTCATAAAATTCAAAGATCTCTGAAACTAAAATGCACCGTGGCGGAGCGATGGCGTATTATTGGATCGTTCCTAGTCATTCTCCTGTGCGAGGAAAACTCCAACCTGTTGACAAAATAACAAAATACTAAAGAAAACTTGGAAAAAATTACAATAATACTAAAGAAAACCCTAAAATTATATTAATTGAAGTTACGTAGCAAAGTTCGATAATGCCCTTAACTTTGAAATAATTTAGGAGAGAAAAAGACATTGGGAAACACGACCGTCATGTGGCATTTTATTATTGGCTTATATATACACGTAGACCCTTAAGCAAAATGCCGCATAACCGACCATGTCACTTCGCCATTCATGATCCACATCCACGTCATTGTCCACGTCAACATGATGTGGAGTTTTGATTCTTCTTCACATTCATATCTATTTATATCTCCACTTTACAATATTTCAAGATCTCCTTGAAGACCAGGCCAAATATCCAGTCCATCAACAACTGTTTTCATCTTTTTAATTGACGTAGTTCTCAAGGTTCGTCATCTTACTTTATTCATGGCCGTAAACATCGTTGCGTAGAAAAAATATATTCTATTAAAGTGGGTAAGTTATATTATTAAACTATGTGGAATTCTTAAAAAAAATGTTAAATGCATCTTATTAAAAATAAAATTCCGTAGGCATTTACAGTTTTGCGCATAAATTATCAATGATAATACCTAGATAGATTAGGAGTAGAATCATTGTTTTAGATGATTGACATCGTTGTTTAAGATAATTGGCCTATTTTCTTTTTATAAGAATTCAATGTAATGTACAAAAAATTATATTTTACAAATAATATTGAGAGTAGCTATAAAGAAGTATATTTATTAAGGAATTTACAAAAATATAAGCGTATACTAATCATTTTAGTCCAATGTGAAGATCCTATACATCCACACATATAAACAATATAAGAAACATTCACATATACGAAATTATATTATTAGGTTAACACTGAAATGGGTCATTATCGAGCTTAGATAAGCATTTATAAGTTAAAAAGTGTTTTCATTCATTAATTACAACAATAAGATTTTAAGTGATTTTCCATTAAAATATTTTTTAGGTGGTTTTTGAAATTCATGTCTTATGTGTAGGAAAAACAAATTTTCACGGTTTTGATAGTGAAATTTGATATTAAAAATAAAATAAAAAAATTCATACATATGAAATCACAATTTTAAAATGTTTGTCATAATATAAATCAATTTTAAAATGTTTGTCATAATATAAATCTTCTTATGATAATTTAGGAAGATGTAGTCTAAATATTCTAAGTTTTCAATATTTTTTGAGTATATTTTTTTGGGAAATTGCATAATCTGAATGTCCTGGGGTATTTGAGGGTGCTGAATTTATTTATGGATTTAAAAACACAATCTGAACACTTCGAAATTTAGATTTTACCAATTTTTTTTACCGGATTTTAATCAAAGCCCACCAAAACTAAGGAAAGTCCAAAAGTAGAATAAATAGACAATAAATAGCTCTTTAATTTTGTTAAGGTATGATAAAACAAATTTAGTCCTAGTGGACATTAATAACCATCATCACCACCACCACCATCATCAAATTTGGCCCTACTAGACACTAATAACCATCATCAACACCAAAATCATGATATGGACATGTGTGGGTTGTTATTTAACTCCAAATTAGTGTTATTGCATTGATATCAAAGAGTTGTCATGTGTTGATAATATGTTGAAAAATACAAATTTTAGTTATTGTGTTTTTTATGTTGATATATTTGTTGTGAATCAACCCGGTTCACACGAGCTAATAGAAAAAATGTGGAAAAATAATCCATAATGGATAAGAAATGTGTGTGTGTGCAGAGAGAGATGATTTACAAATACAATGGATAAGAAATATATATATATATATATATATGAATGAATGAGAATATGTACATATATAAAACTGTCTGTATATATAAGCCCTAAAGGGTAGATAGTGACTCTTCATAAAGAGTTGCAACCTCCACTAAGTATTATTATTTTTATTTATTATTAATTATCAATTTTATTATTATTTATTTTATTGATATATATTTTATATTCATAACATTGCCTTCCTCTTTAGAAATGCTTTGTCATCAAAGCATATTTATAACAAGGCTTACATCTTATTTTTGTTTGTAATGTCATCGCATCTTTATTTGTTCTGTCATAGTTGATGATACAAAACAATATGAACCTTTGAGTGTTGATTCCTGAATGAAATTTTTGAAACGTGAAAGGATCGGTCCATCCTAATTCAATTCTTTGTGGAACATTGCACTTCCATGGTGAACTATTATCAGGAGGTTTATTTTCACCGGTATCAATCTTTTTTGTTAGTTGTTCTTGACCTAAGGGATATTGATCTTCTCCGATTGTTTAAGATATCTTCTTTTATGATTTGGATGCCCATAAGGAGTTCTTATAATGTTATTTTCCCTTATCCTGCTTGTAGTGTATTCTTGTTTTAATTTTGGTATATGATTTTCTTCATGCCTTGATATTCTTTGTTTACTTGATGAACTTCTACTAGCGCGTACACTTGGAGTTTCCATCGTTTGTACTTCAACATCTCTATAAGTTTTCTCTTCAACTGGATTGGTATCTTCTTGAGCTATGATGTGGATTGGATCTGTATTTTTGCAACTTGGATTTTTACTCCTGAGGACTTTGATGCCTCCTTTTGGATTTTCTCTAACTTGTTTTCCAACAAATTTTTATTATTCTTAAGATTCTTGAATGTTTCTTCTTGCAACTTCTCGTCATCATTTAACTTCTTAATCTATTCCAACAAATCTTGATTATAATTTTTAAGGTATCAAATCTATTCTTCCTTTTCTAATAATTTCTCCTCGATATCTTCATTTGCTTGTTCCGACTTTCAACTATTCTTTGACTTTTTTATTTTTGTGACTTGAATTTTATTATGATTTATCAACTGGATGATATCAACATTATTGTTCGATATTGTTTTATTGATCTTTGTAATATCTAACTTATGATCATTTTAATGTCGCCATTATGTTGTTGTAGTTCTTTTGGATTTGCTTAATTTGCTTATATTTTTCCATGAGGAGTTTGTTTAAACGTTTTACTTCCTCTTATAAATCTTCATAACTTTCATATGGTGATTCTTCATCTGTATTTTATGATGAGGGGCTCTTATTGATGAGTCAGGTATTTCTATTTTCTCCTTCTCATGGAAGAAGGTTGCGAGTTTCTTTTGTGCATTGAAGGTGAATGTACATAATGTTTCTAGCATATTAGAACCCATCATTATGTCAATAATATTGTCGTCTATCGTTGCAACAATGAATTAAGATGCAAGATTATAACTATCGATATATAAGTCTAATTATTTTTTTCTCTTTGTTCCACTCGTTCTTCTCTATAAATGATTTTGGAACTTGTAGTTGATTAGGAACATCAACATTAATAAAATTTTCTTTATTAGTTGGAAAAATAGCGATGATAATAGGACTTTTATAAAATAACCATTAACTTTTAGTAGCTCAATAGGAAATGTCAATAGAACATTGGAAAATCTTTTTTACTCATTGGTAAAATCCATCTCTTCCATTTTAACCCTTTTTTTTCTTTTTTTTCCAAAATAATTATTATTTCAAAAAATAATAATTAAAATAATTTATATTATTATTATTATAAAAATAATAAATTTTTATATATGTATATAGTTTAAAGGATTGAAAATATTATAATAATGAGTATTATTTTATAATAATAATATTATTTTATAATAATAATATTATTATATATTTTTTTCCAAATTGAATGAGGATACAATTTACAAATATAACAATAAATATTGTTATTAATATTATTATTATTGTTGTAATTTTTTGAATAGGATGGTCGTGTAATAAAGAATTAGGGTTTTAAAGTGTGTGGGTTGGAGTATGGAGTGGGGAAGCATGAGCATGGAAAATGGTGTAGTGATGGGAAGGGGACTGTGGGGAAGAGATGCAACGAATGAGCAAGTGAGAGGAATTGAGAAGAAGTGTGTAGGTGTAGATGATTGGGGGATTATTTGGAGAGAAGAGGGATACAGGGAATGGAGATGAGTGAGCGGAGGCCAATGGAGGTGAGAGAAAGAAACACATCCGGTGTAAAGGAGGGAGCACAGTGGGGAGATGAGGGCATAGTGGAGGTGTGAGAAGTGTGGGGAAAAGGGATAGAGTGTGGGTGACAAGAAAAATGGCCATGAAGAACACGATGACACTATGGTGGAGTGGGAGGTCGCAGCATGAAAAAGGAGGAATCTGGGTAGGGAAATGGAAAGAGGAGGCCGTGTGAGGGAGCATCGGAGGAAGGGAGCAATAGAGGAGATAGGTGCAGGAGTTGGAGGGTAGCAAAAGGTGGATGGTGGAGGGAGAAGGGAGCACATGGGTAGAATGTGATGGAGGTGTAGAATGGTGGGAACGTGATGGAGAGGGGAAAATGCGATGTAGATGGAGGATGTGGAGAAGGGATCTAATCGCATGTAGTTGGAGTGGTGTAGAGGAAGGGGTGCATTTCAATGGGATGAGGGAGTTGAAAAATGGGTAGCATGAAGGGGTTACATACAAGGGAAAATGGAGAAAGTGTATCATGGGATGTGAGTAGGAGTGAGTTATGCAAGGGTGTAGGTTGGATCTTCATGAGGAGGGATCAACAAGGAGAGAGATAGGAGGGAATGGTGAGGAGTGGGATGAATTTGGGAACAATGGAGATAGGAGGTTCTAATGAAGTAGGGAGCACTAAAGAAAGGGATAGGGAGATAACTATGTGGAGAAGGGAGTGGGATTATTTTTCTTCTACCAAGATTGGTTTTGAAAATGGCCAGAAACCTAATGTGGTCAAAGACTTGATTAAGAGAAGCTCTGGAATTGATGGCCAAAATTCAAGTTTCAGAGAAGCTCTAAGAAAGTGATGGCCAATGGCTGGAATAAGTGGAAGTGCTCGAGAAAAGGGCTTTGATACTAATGTTGTGAACCAACCTAGTTTACATGAGCTATTTGAAAGAATAGGAAAAATAATCCATAATGGATAAGAAATATATATATATATATATACACACACACACACAAATACAAAAACGCTTGTATATATAATCCCCAAAGGGCATGTAGTGACTCTTCATAAAGAGTTGCAACCTCTACTAAGTATTATTATTTTTATTTATTATTAATTATCAATCTTATTATTACTTATTTTATTGATATATATTTTTTATTTATAACAATATTGAATGATTTTTTTATGTTCATTTGGTTTCAAATAAGTTTTAAAAGAACAAATAACAATATTGTTGAAAAAGGTTACTATAGGTGTTTAGAATTATATATGGCTCTAATATGATAATAGTAGACACTAATAATTCAATAACTAACTACCCTTCTAATATCTAACCAAATAATGATGGTCGATAATGTAACATCCCGATATTTTCATAAAAATTTAAAAAAATTTAAATCGTCATTAAATGCTATTATTTGTAAAATGCAGAAATAATAATATTTAATAAAGCAGTAATTAATAAATGTGACATTTGGTAGGAACAATTTAACTACTGTGTCTTTTTGTCTTCTGATGGTGTATCGTGCCGGCGACACGTCAATTATCCAATTAATGATTATGTCCTGTATTTATATGCTGGAATGATTGAAAATTGTGATGCATTTGGAAAACAAAATTCTTCTCGACAAGTACTGACAGTTTAATTTTTCTGGATGACGATGAAAGGGGTCCCACGAGGTGCCCC
The DNA here is from genome assembly GCA_027924585.1 of Larix kaempferi. NCBI lineage: Eukaryota > Viridiplantae > Streptophyta > Pinopsida > Pinales > Pinaceae > Larix > Larix kaempferi. The sequence continues at coordinate 19,791,957 of BSBM01000034.1, forward strand.
GAGGCTTACTTAGCTACTCAGCTAAATCATTGTACTCGTCCTTCATGCGCAGATTCGCAGGTAAGATATAGCGATAAAATTCAGAGTGTTTAATAACCGTGATATAAATAAAAACTGCTTATGATTTCGACGCTATAGGTATGGTTTCCTTCCAATTGTAAGATGAATTTGACAAGCTCAAAAACTGTAGATATCGTCAATCTCAGAGTGTGATTGTTATGAATGTTTTTATTAGGCGTTTGAGACTTCACTTGTTGTCATTCCATGAATGACTTGTGGCTGTTAAAACAACTCTTTTATACATTTCGACGGTGACAAGTTTAAGACAAGGACACATGGTCCTAAGCATACCATAGAAAGAGTGATAAGGTGATTCCAGTTCTCTACTACCTGGGAAATTATAATGGTGATGCCTTATGCATTAATACCCTACCATGGAATGTATGCAATGGTTCTATGGGCAACTATACCCTAAGGGTGTAATCTTGTGAATTTATGCAATGGGAAAAATTTGATGAACTATATGATGGACTTTATAATGATTTTGTATTAAGTTTGGGGCAGAGTCAATCCATACCTTAGGATCGAATGCAACCTAGGTGGATGTTCTATACTATGAGCATACTTATATCAATTTTCATGGAACATACAAAGTCTTTAATACATGCTATCAATGAATGTTTATCCTTGGTATAATTTATAAAGTCGATGCTATTAACGTTGATCCATATGGTTGGCAGGTGGAATGATGGCACTACATAAAGCCTGCGTACGAATTCAAGGGTGTAGTAAATGAATGGGTTTGCAATCAATTCGCCTGGCCACTGTGTTAAGGGTAATATTACGTGCACATCGTGATGGATTTTCGGCATGTGATAAGGTTTGGCAATGCTGAGTTGTAATGGGCCTCCTACCCTGGCGTCAACGGATTCGGCAACTTTTTGGTTTGGGAGATGGAGGGGAGAGTTATTATCGCACCTACCACCCTCCAACGTGGCTCATGGAACTTAGATCTCCCTCATTGATTGCTGTGCATTGGGATTGTAGAGAACCCTAATGTAACTCATGGGATAATGTAACGTTTTCTTGGCATTCGTTTCGGTGGTAGGGTTTGTGGTGAGGCCAACCGGTCGAGAGGCACTTAGGGTTTGATTTTTTTAGCCTCCCTCGGGCTCGATCCTAAGACCGGTAGCGACCTCCAGACTGTAAGTGTATGCTATCAAAGGAGGCTAAGTCTGAGTTGATAGTGTGGTAATCCACAGGTTAGATTAGTGCATCTGTTGTGGCGTTGTAATGACTTGAAAGTTTGGGGCTTTGATCGGGTTGTAAGTTCCAAAAGGTATCACACAGTGTGGCCTTCGAGTTGGGTGCTTCTCCTTCGAAATGGATGGATGGTTGGCTTCGTCAAGCTTTTGTCATGACTCAGGTATAGTAAAATTGCAACAGTTTAAAAATTTTCTTGTTGCATGCACCGTTATTTCATGATTGATATTTAACTCAAAGCATGGTCATGTGGCAGGTAGCTCTCAGTGAACAGCAGGGTGCCGAGAAAGTTGACGGGGAGAAGAAATATAGCGAACCCGTCGGTAAGCTTCGGTGGTACCCCTCCCTCGTGATTCTCCCTTGGAATCGAACTTGATGAGCAGGGTGTTGGAAGTATGTCTTCTCGGCAATGGCTTTTGCCTCACCTGCAGCATTGGGAAACGTTACTGTTTATGTTTTGTTTGTTAGTGTAGATGATGTAAATGTTTCTTAAAACGTATGGCCGACCATCCCTTGGCTCGGCGAGCTTGATAGGGTTGAACCCTCGTGGTTGCAAAGAGTTTCACAGCATATAATGTTTGATGTCTAATGTTTGGCACTTCTAAGTCGATGGAAGAACAAGTATGAAACTAAAGGGAAAAGAAACATTGAATATAGTTTTGTTTCGGCATTAGCTGTATAGTGTAAATTTTAATGGAAACTTCAGTGACCAAAGAGGCAATCTGTAGGATGTTGCCATCATAAATTTAAATGGAAATGTTTACTGTTAGGGTTTAATGCTTACGTATGGTGTTCTAAGCTCTCGTTTCGAATGGTATCTGAAGGCATGTTTAAGATGTCCATTTAAGGAGTGGCTATAAGCTGATAATGATCTACTTGGCTTGCGTTACATCTGTGCATGCTTGGGTTAAGCCGATCATAAAAAGGTGTTAGTTTTGTTTGAATACAACTGTGGTGATGTTAAACCCTAGCCTGTCGATGATAATGAAACATGTTGGGTTGTATTTAATGTTTAAAGATCAAGAATAATAGATCTTGATTCTACAGTTAGGATATCTATGATAATGAAACATTTGATTTGGCAGCTATTAAATGTTTGTAAATAATAATGTGATGAGAATAGGTCAACCCTGGTTTGGGTGTAGAGATACTGTATTTTGCTCTGTCAATTCAATAATGCTATTCTTTTCTTTGCTTTTAATAACATGATATTCTGTGATGTAAATTATGCCACATACAGTTGATAATACAGAAAACAAGAAAATGACAGTGCATTCGTCAGTTAATTTAATTGCTTATGAATATAACAGTTTTTCTATTTTAATTCTATCTCCCTGTATTTGTCCAATTTCGACATCTGGAAAATAATGAAAGAACAATACAGTACTCCTTTTTTTTGCACAAAAATAATATAGTGATGACAATAATTTCTATAAAGATCAGACAGATTCAAACAACAAATAAAAGAATAAGTATGTGGTTAAATAGAATGCATGATATTGGTTTCTTTTGAATAAATAACTGATGGTCAGTAAAACCTAGATGTTAATACCATGTCCACCTTCAGAAGTTAGAAAAGAAATTGCTATAACTAGTTTCTGGTATGTTGTCTCAGCACATAGATTTGAACAGTAAAAAAAACAATGTGTGCAGAGATCTAATCTACAGCTGCTAAAATATAAGATGCATGGGGAACATAAGTCTGTGCATGGGTGGTCTCTTGGGTTTATATATTTAGATGCATGCTAGGTTTCACTTTTAACTAAATAGATTTAATGCTACCTCTCTGTACTGGAGTACAATGCAGCTTCACTCATGGGGAAAAATGCAGAGGAGTCATTTTATCAGTTCAACAATTTAAAATCAATCAGGATCTAACATTTTACTGCTACTGATCATTAATTACATTTCTAATCCATTTTCTGAGATCATTCATGTGATTGGAAAAACACAAAAAGAATAGAACCTGAGTGTGATGGGAGGAACAAATCACTCAAGAAGCCTGTTCCACCCAATCTGCTCCCAAGCAGCCAAGATGTCTGCCTTAGGACCCCCAAGCCTATCCACTGGTCCACCAGGAGGAAGAAGGTTCTGAAGCTTAGGATCTCTACTTGCAGTAGCAAGAAAATTTATCTAGCCTTGCAGGCTTAGTAAGCAATTGGACTAGCACCAGCACCTCTAGTCTGTCCTTCTCATAACATTTGTAGACTTATACTTGCGCTCTCCACAGCCTCCCTATTTGAATCTCTCAGTCATCACCTGATGCCCTGAGGAAATTTTTTTGCAAAAAACATTGTAAGAGCTCCCTGCTCAATTCAAATTGCCTTTTATAGGTTGCCTAGGTCTTTTTGTAATTAACTGGTCATTAGTGAGCTACCTGCTCACCTCCCTCCACCTAGAGGGGGAAATGCCACAAAATTAGGGGGAGTTGTCCCATAACAACAACTAATGGTAGAGTGCAAATGCTGCCATCTGTTCCAGTCCTTCCAACATCTTCCATTCCTCCTAGTGGGCCAGTGGACACTCTTGTAACAACTTTCTTGAGTGTTTGTCTCCCATTTTTATTTATTACATAATAATAATGAGTCATTACATTCATCTTTGAGCTAATTGGTCATAACTAAAAAACTTGTAATTATAATTTGACACAAAGTATTTTGCAAAAAGGATAATAGTAGAAAATAATTATTCTCAAAAATTGGGTAGGTGACAGATAATCCTTGGAGGTATGAACTATGTGACCACTAACCAATATGGTGGACTATGGTTGACTGTAGGTATCCTTTGTTGAATATAGCCCCAATAATTTTAATGATTAACAATAGTAATTCCCATTGAATCCCTAACCTTAACCTAATAACAATGAATAACCATGGTTTTATATAGTTAACAATGTAATGATTCTACCCCACTAACTAAACATGGTTAACGGTGCTACGCTGCCAACTAGCCCCAAACCTAATGACCACTAACAAAATAGGTGACTTCAATTGTCCATGGTTTTATGAAACTCTAATATGTTAATGGATGGTTTGAATAATCCAAGAACCAACTAACCTTTAGCAACCTAATCCATTACCCATCGATGTTCCCCGTGGTTAACCATGCTTTACTATTCCTTTCACTACCTCACTAACTAACCATTAACCCATAACCTAATTACCACAAACAAATATGACTTATTATGGTTAACTATGTTTTGTTATGACTAAGTATGGTTATCTATGGTTAAATGTAGCAATTATATGTTATTATTTGACATTAATAGGTCACTAAACTCCTAACCTTTATATACAATAGTGATGATTGAGTATGATTAAATTAAGAATTCTGTCATGTCAAGGGTTAAAAATTAAGGAGTAAGGGTTTAGGTTTTTTAGTGACGTTTTTTGTAGTATTGTCCCTTCACCACAACTATAAACAATGATAGTTTCCCAAGGTCACTACCCCTTGGAACCCGCTTGAGGTGTCTACCTTTGATCCTTATGTTAAAGGTTGCAGGTCACTAAGAGCATGTTTCTTAGTACTTCTTAGCACAAAAGGTATTCTCATTAGAATTTTATTCTCAAAAGACTGCTACCTTAATTCGAATTTATTCTACAATTCCACATATAGGTAGGAATTCTTGCAAATAACATCCCAATAAAAAATGTCATCATTAAATTTCATCATTCGATCTGTTATACCTTTAAATTTTTGTATTTGGAAATTTTATTATTTTGATGTTTTTGTTACCAATTTAATTTTTATGTTTCACCAACAACAACCATAGATGTGATTTCTTTATGAGAATCCTTGATAACAAGTGTTCATGTCTTTCCAAATGAGGTAAATCCCTTGGTTATATTTTTTAGGATAATTTCGTTTACAGCTATTAACTTCTTGTTATTATTCAATTCATGTCGGCTTTAAACTTGTATTCTCAAAACCTTTTTTTATCATGTTCTTCCTTTATGAGAATCATTGATATCAAGTGTCCATGCCTTTCCATGAAATGAGGTAAATTCCTTGGTTATATTTTTAATATATTTTCACAACTTTCATGTTTAACATTAAATATTTTGTTTACAACTTTTAGTTTTTTGTTCATCATCATATTTAAACCTGTGTCATCACTGATTTATTTTCAAAACATTTTTTATTATGTTATTTATATTTATTTTTTCAAGAATCATAGCCCAATATTTTTTAATGTTAGTTGCTTCCATGTTCTCAAAATTAAGGCTTTCATCAATTTAAATATCATTTGTAAATTTTTTATTTTACTAAACACCTCATTTCAAACACACATTAATTTTGAATTTAATGGATTATAGATGCCTCCCATGACAACTTGATTGTCAAGAAATTAAAAAATAAAAAATAAAAAAATCCCTAAATTCATTCCATTTAGATTTCCTCGTTGTGCATGAATTTGGTCTTCTTATCCATATAACATATTTCTAAATGCAAATTGTAGAATTTACATTATATGAAATTTATGAAATTTACAAGGACATTAAAAATTTACGGTGACATAATCATCATCATCGTCATCATCTATCTTTAAGGTCACAACCAAGCCAAACACCAATTTGGTGTATGATACCCCCTTGTTTGTGGGATAAGGGATCCCCCATTGCGCAACAATATAACTACTAAAGTCTACAAAGGTGTACATACCCTAACCCTCCTTTGGATTTGAACATATGACCTCCTAGGAGGAAACACATGTTCTTAACCATTAGGCCCACTCAAGTTGTACTTTCACTTGCGTAGATAGTGCATGTTTAGGATTCTTACACAATTCCTTAAATGTATCACAATAACTTAGAGAGCATGAAATAACCATCAATAAACAATATGTAAGCAAAGAAGAGAATACAAAGATCAAGGGAAGCCTAAATATGCATCTTATTCAATAAGTAGAAGCAAATATGAGACAATTGTGACTCCCTTTCTTATGACAGGTGAAGGTGGCTAAATTACTCTCAAATCGAGTTGTACTCATAATACACTCGTGTTCTTAGAAGATGCAAATAAATGGATGAAGAATGGAATAAAATGGGGTCCCTAATACAAACTATATCATACAACATACTCTAGGTCTCTCCAAAAGGGTTGAATGCCTCACATTCATTTAGACATGGTAGATGGAAACTCACCATGTTCCATAAAACGGGTCTAAGGGAATATATTCCATTCCCTAATGTCTTCTCTCTAAACTCTAAAACACACAAAGGCATATATCCAAGGTATATTCTTAAGTCATATAATCACATGCATACATGTGCCCTATAATGGACCCAAGAACTATGTGTGGTGCATATCCCAAGAAGAAATTGGATCTATGTCAAGGGTTGCAAACCTATCACCAACCATGCACTATGTTGTTGATAATTTGCATGTGTGACATAGACCTTTCTTGCGCCCACCAAGTGCAACATCTTGGCATGTGGTAGTTATCATGTGTGTACATATCGCCCCAACAGTACGTTCCTTCACAAGATGTATGGGGAAATGTCCAAAAGGACACTTCCAGTCAATAAAGTAACCAATAAAGTATTGACACCATTGTAAAATTATTTTCCTTCAACCCCAACCACATTCCCCTATTATAGTATTATAAACCCTTTGTGTGCCTTAGCAAATTTTTGGTTGATATTAAATTATTATATTTCCTTTTACACACACATTTATATAACTTAATTGTACAACTTAAGTAATGTTTATATGGTGGCACTTGGAAGCATAGGCTTCACACCAAAATCCTAGCGCATAACATCAACTTACAACCATTCACTAGTCAAGTCTTTGACTTGGGCTCCATACTAAGAAAATGTACAATGTATTTTATGTTCATTATAACTCAACCCACATAAATTGACACTCTTAGATTTTTTGGAAGTCATTTTGATAATTTGTCCTGGAAGATTATATAATCAATAACACATTTAGATGATTCTAATGCTTCATGTTGCCTACCATGTAACCACTCTATTTGTCTCACTTGATTTTCTTGATTGGGAAATTTCCAAAATGTATTCAAGTGTGGTTATTTACCATTCTATATTTGATGGCATTTATATGGTTTCAAAAGATTTCTCTTTTTTTTTTCTTTTTTTTCAGCGAAAAAAACCATACTACTATTATTCATATTTGAATCAAATAGTACAAAATTCATAAGTCATATAAAGACTTATGTTCACCATATTACATATGTTCTTCAAAATTTACAAAAAACCAGCAATAGCTTGCTTCAAAAATAGCAAAAAAAAGAGATGATGCTTGACTTTTTCAATCAGCTAATGTTCATATAAATTGACCGATCTCCTATCGATGCATCGATTCTCTAGGAATTCCTCCCAACTGACTATCCCTTCAACGCCTCCATGAGCTTCCTTGGATAGTGCATCAGCTATTTGATTGTGTTGACGGAAGATATGTTCAAAAGAGATGTCATTGAACAGATGTATTTTTCTCTTGTATCCTGTTGCACCACGGATTTAATGAAAGGATGTTTAAATTATATTATTTTTGTGCCCATTTTATTGTCTCCCTAGAATCACCCAAAACAGTTAATGCATACAAACCCATAGAAGCAGCAACTGTGATCACACACCAAAGCCCTAATAGTTCTTCTTTGGTATTGGTACCAATTCCACAATTAATCATAAGTGTGAAATAATGTTCTTTGTTCAAGAAAATCACTCCCCCAACTGCTCATGTACCATCAATTGCCGAGCCATCAAAGAATGCAGTCGGTTTATGATGTGGGATATTGAAAAAGCCAATCTGTCTTGTTCCCTCTTGTCTTGGGTTGTAGCTGTAATCCTTTAATGTTTCCAAAACTCTGTTGTAAGAATAAAACAAACTGGGATCTTTACCTTCAAATAAAACATTATTTCTAACCCACCAGATGTGCCATGAGATCAAAGCTGGTAGATATGGAAATCTTCTGCACTGTGTATACCATAGGTATACATTTTTCTCAAAATTTTCCCATTCTCAATGTTGTTCCAGTTTTAGATGTGAAATGATATTATGCCACAAAGTTCTAGTGAATACACATTCTACCAAAATATGTTGAATGGATTCATGACTATTCCTGTATAAATAACAAAAGCTTGGACCGACCCAACCTCTTTTAACCATGTTTTCCCAAGTTTTCAGAGTACCTTGTAATGCATGTCACATAAAACATTGAACCTTCACAAGAATTTTCCACTTTCAGATGGCCTTAAACCACCAGTTTGCAGGATACATACCTTGATGGGTGATGATAGCCTTATAGGCTAGCTTTACTGTAACCTTTCTTGTAGCCTTGTTATTTGTCCAAATAACAATGTCATCTTCCAAGGTCAAACTACATCCAACAGATTTGAGTTTGCTAGTATACCGAGACCATGTAACAGCCTCTCTATCCTCAAAGCCCAATTCCAATGCAGTTATCCAGTAAGTTTGGTTATTTCTGGGATTAAGTCTCTTGACTTTGTTGAGAGTAGCATAATCAAAACGATAAAGGGTTTTAATGATTTCATCAGATAGAATATAATTTTCATTCATTCCCACAATTGGGTCAATTCCTACCAATATACTTTTATGCCCTATTATTATTTTCTACATTTTAATTTTCTCAATTACAAAAGATATTCTTTTGCCTTAAACTTATTATTTTAACAAACAAAAAGGTTTTGGATTATTGTTTGGTTTACTAATAAAATCTAAAAGTTAAAGCACTCAAATTACATTAAAAGGAAATCAACTTTTTCTTTTATCCAACGTTTTCTTTTATCTTGTTAAATTATAGTCATTAATTTTCTCTTTATCGACATGTTTTATTCATTTGTTTACTTTACATGATACACAATTATTTTTAATATTATAATACTTTCGAGTATGTATGATATGTATTAGTTTTTTTATCATAAGCCTCTTTCAGTATCTCGGATAGCTTTTCCTTTTTGTGATTTTAGAAAACGTTCAATTCTTTAAAGTGACAAATTCTTCACCGATAAATATTGAAATTTAATCCTCACATTTGTCCACATTTTTTCAATTTCCATGAGTACATATTTACAATAAAATTGAAATAATTGTCACACCTTTAATCACTAAATTACGTAATGAACCTACTTTAATCTCACTATATATCGATTATGTTTATAAAATTAAAAGTTATGAAATTATAAAAAAATAATTGCACACTATTTTATAACTAAAATATATTTTATTACAAAAATATTTTAAAAAGTTTGTTTTACTTTGACAGTTTAAATGCTTTTGGATCATGATTTCTTAAATGATAAGTTCATCTAGTAAATCTAAATATATATATGAACGTCAATATAATTAGCTAGTGTAAATAATAATTATATATTTAATATTCTGTGATCATTTCTTCCAATTTTGAAATATATGCAATGAATAAAATAATTTTTTTTTTATAAATCATAACTATAAAGAGTTAAACAATTTCATTATAATGGTAATATTTTTTTTTACAATTTTTCCCTTTACTATACATTGAAATTCTCTCTTATAAATTTTCATGTGTTGGATTTTAGAATTTTATAATTCTACACTTATAGTTTTCAAGAATCAATAAAAAGTATAACATTTGAGATGATTAGAAATAAGAAACTCGTGACACTAATATGATAAATTAATGAATGATTGATTTGGTGAAATCCATAAAAATATTCACAATTTATAAGAATACATAATAAAACATGTGCAATGTTAATATAGTTCATTTTCACCATCTAGCTAGTAATGGGGTCCACACATCATTAATGGATGAAAAAGCAGCAATAGGATTTTTATGAGCACACTCACGCAAGAACGCATGCACGTTCTTAAAACACACATGCAATCCTTTTTCCACCAGATGGCCACCCCTAAATTGCCATCATGGCTAGCTTAGCAGACAAGTCATGAGAAAAGAACATGTGCACATTATTAATGTATGTGCATTTTTTGTCCCAAGAAAAGCCATGGTTTTTTTCATTGTTAAACCATAAAATGCATTCCTCGATGACCAGACAACTATTCAAGGAGTGATTTGAAGAGCTGTTTTATAAGGAGCTTTTGCAAGTGTTCAGTAGAAGCTATTTCAAGGACTATTGGTTCTAGGTAATCCCATTTCAATTATTATTATTTTTTTGTTTCTCTAATTTTTCATTTATATCAAGTAAATAAAAATATACTATATTATTTTTTAAATACAACATAATTACACAACATTGAGCCTTCACATGAAGAAAAATTGAACCCACCACCACCCAAGAAAGATATACCAAACACTAACCCAAAGCGTACAAAAGAAAATGATGAATTAATGTGGGAATTCAATCGTTAAGAGGCCTAATATAGGAGTTTTAAAACACTAGAGAGCATTCACGTCTTTCACTAGCTACATCGTTAGAGAGCACTATTTCTTCCATCGTTGTTATTTTTTCAATATTTAATTCAATATGATCTAGGATCTTAACTGAAAGAACAACATGTACATCATATCAAGCATAAGAGACAAGAGACAAGAGACACAAAACATTTCACTGGGGAAAACCAAGAAGGTGAAAAACCCCGCAACTTCCTCAGAGATAGAATAAGCATCAATACAAGTATCACCATGATCAAACCCAAGAGATAGATATCTTCAGCAGCATGCTCCTCCTCCACTTGTGCACATCCTCCTCTTCTATCACTAAAGCGAAGTGAGTGAATAATAGAATGTGTAAAATGAGAGAGACACACTCTCTATTTATACACTAACTCACTTGACCTTTACTCAACTAGGTCGGCCCCAACTTAATCACTTAACATAATGTTGATTGGGCCGAGCCCCACTAGGGTGGTCCAATAACCCTTTGACCCACACAACTCATACAGGGCCGACCCCAACGAGATGGTCTAATAACCCATCAAATATAAGTTACGACACTTACAATATAACTTGCAACACATGCAAGTACAACTAACGACACTTCCAATCGGAGGAATAATACATCTCCATTGGGGATACAATAAAGTACAAATACAATATACAAGTGAATATCTTCTGAAGTTACAAATACATCAACACTCCCTCTTAACTAGGAAGGTATTCTCTTGACATAAGTCATCAATACATATCGGCACAAATCTTCAATATTGGAGCTGGATCATCGTCATTGGATCACGGAGCATCATCGTCACTGCTGCTGCTATCTCAATCAATCTCCAATCTACTCGTCATAGGAAGTTCTACAGAGCCATCCCTTTTTCATGTTGGATGTAGGCCTAGCCTCCATGTAGGTATTCATCATCTCTGCGAGTAAGCCATCAAGTAAGTACACCTCAGGACTGATTACACTGCCTCTACAAAACCTGCAAGATCTCCCAGGACTGATTACACTGCCTCTGCAAAACCTGCAAGAGCATCTCAAGACCGATTATATGCCTCTGCAAAACCTGTGTACCATACTGTCACCTCATCGTCTTTAGATCATCGTCATCGTCCACAAAGCACAACCCAGATGCACACACACATCACTTATATACACCGACATGGTAGGACCTACCTACCACCATCCGAGAATGGCTCAGCACTTACATTACGACCATGGGAGGACTTACCTACCACCATGTCACCATGGGAGGACCTACCTACCACCATGTCCGAAAGGCACAACACTTACATCACGACCATGGGAAGACACACTTCAACCATCCGTGAAAGGCTCAGCACTTATATCTACGTCATGGGAAGACACACTTCAACCATGCGAGAATGGCATCACACTTATATCCATAGCCATGGGAAGACACACTTCAACCATGCTAGGAATGGCACAGCACTTATCTCACAGCCATGGGAAGACACACTTCAACCATGCGAGAATGGCATAGCTCTTACATCAATGACCATGGGAAGACACACTTCAACCATGTCGGAATGGCCCCAGCCCTTAAAGCTGCACCATGGGAGGACACACCTACCACCATGTGAGAATGGCTCATGTGAATCTGTGTCTCCAGACTCATCACTTCCCCTTAGAGAGAATATCGATCTGAAGTACACCAAGCCTCTCTCCGAAGTACTCAAAATTCACTCTGGCTAGCGGCTTGGTCAACACATCGGCTATTTGCTCGTCTGTCGCAACATATAGGAGATTCACTGCTCCTCTCTGCACCATATCCCTGATATAGTGATATTTGATCTCAATTTGCTTTGACCTGTCATGGAACACTAGGTTCTCAGACAACTTCACACAACTCTGGTTATCACAAAAGATACAGGTAGCATCCAACAGGAGATCAAATAACTCATACAGTAGCTTCCTAAGCCATACTGCCTCACAACTAGCCAAACAAGCTGCAACATACTCTGCTTCGGTTGTACTCAGTGCTATGCAGGACTTCTTCCTGCTAAACCAAGATATCACACATGATCTCATATTGAAGCAACACTCTGAAGTGCTCTTCCTATCTGCAGCACTGCCTATCCAATCCGAATCAACATAACCCTCCAGGTTAACCTTTTGATTCACATCATACTTGAGCCCATAATCAACTGTACCCTTCAGGTACCTCAGAATATGCTTTACAACAATCAGGTGAACATGTCTAGGATCCGTCGGGAACTGGCTCAAGGTGTTCAACGCAAAGCAAATATCCGGTCTTGTTTTCGTCAGGTACATCAAGGACCCAATCATCTGACAATACACCATGACATCAACCGGATCAGATGAAGCATCATGTAGAAGCTTCAGGTTTGATGCCATAGGTGTGGCCATGGCCTTGCAGTCCATCATCCCGAACCACTTTAGGATCTCTACTGCATACTTTCCTTGTCCAAGGAAGATTCCATCTGCACTCTGCCACACCTCCATGCCTAGAAAGTAATGAATCATCCTGATCATCATCATAGCATCGTCTGGATGCATATCATCTAGAGTATCATCCTGATACTCATCACACATTATCATCCTAATTATCGTCACCCGCATCGTCCTGATGCATGTCATCCAGAGCATTGTCTTGATACTCATCACATATGATCATCCTGATTATCATCGTTGCATCGTCCTGATGCATGCCATCCAGAGCATCGTCCTGATACTCATCACATATGATCATCTTGATTATCATCACTGCATCGTCCTAATACTCATCACATATGATCATCCTGATCATCGTCACTACATCATCCTGATGCATATACCTATACATGATCCAACTGATCATACAAAGCATCCAACTGATGCATATCAATATACATGATCCAACTGATCATACAAAGCATCCAACTGATGCATATCAATATACATGATCCAACTGATCATACAAAGCATCCAACTGATGCATATCCAAAGCAGTAACTGGAGCATCATCTTGATGCTCATCACACAACACTTACATCCACAGCCAAGGGAAGGATCCTCCTCTCACCATGCTTGGAATGGCTCCTGCAAATGTGTCCCATCACTTCTTCCTCGAAGTATCTTCAATAGATAGTTTTCTTTGAACTTTGTTGCTGGAACAAATGTTGTAGTCCTTCTTTTGTAAGCACATGGTCTTTCCTACAAGACAAGTTCAATTGCATGATTAGAAACATCTTATATATTTCAAAACAAATTCTTACTCATAAATACATATGTCATATAGTCATGCAATTATCTTATCCAATTCTTCAATACAACATTTATCCATATTTCATAACTTTCTACATGCCTTCCATCTCTACCAGAACATTGTTAAGAGTGTGCACAACTCCCAACATGTCAGCAAAGAGGTTTCATTCTAGATAAGTAGCAATGGAATGCTGTACAATACCATAGGCCACTTACCCATTACTATATTAGTAGTATCTTGTTCATTAATGCAACCTTTTCTAAAATGCATAATATACATCCTAAATCTAGGAACATTTACATGACTGAACAACATCATTTAAGTAATCATATATATAACAATTCAAATACTTATCTTTCTTTAGTTGTAGGGTGGACTCCCTCTCAATCTTTGCTTCCTTGCAGGAACTACTGGAGTGTGCTCCCTCTTGATCTTTGCTTCCTGGATTACCTGTCCTTTGAACTTATATTTATCCTGGACCACTATGCATGCTTAAGTGTGCACTAGTGTCATCCTCAAGATCTCATACATGATCATACATCCATTAGTATAATCTCAATACTATCAAAACATTATGATCCTAAATAAACTTAACATGTATGGTCATGATTATTTCACACGCAGGTAATTTGTCACAAGCACTAGTATTTAAGGTTTTAGGGAGGACTTCTATTACTTATGCATATTCTTATTGACCATAGGACTCTTCTGGTTAGTCATATCATCAATCAAAGTAAGAAACATAATATGCATAAACTATTGATTACTTAAACTTCTAACTTCAAGAATAATCATTCATACAAAAGTATAAGATCCTAACACAAGGTAGGATTCTAACTTGATATAGGAAAAACATACCTGGAATATCATGTTGGCTAGTTATGTCTAACATACCCAAACAATGTATTCTTGTTCTCTTCAATGACTTGTGCTTAGTAACCTGCATAACTCATAAGTTAACCATTGTAGAAACAAATTATACATACCTCATAAGTGGAGCTTTTATGTGATGCATGAGTCTTTGTCTTCATGTCACCATGGTCATATGTTCTTGATCTAGAACTTGATTTGTACCTTCCATGTTAGCGGACAACATCAACCTCATACAACACCACAGTGCATTAGTACAATGATAAGTGTCATAACCCTAATCAATGAATGTCTTCTATCATTCACATGCATTCATACTTTTACTATGGTAATGAGACAAGTCTAAGATTAATCAAGATTATACTAACCTCAATAATATGAAGACAAACATATCATAAACTCAATCATGAACAAATTTCAAAACATACCTATATCTCTTCAAGTCATACCTGTCGGGATTTCTTGTAGCCTTCTCATGTAAATCCTCAGCCTCATCTCCCTATGGAACTGGAACTTCTTCACTTATGCAGGAGTCCAATTCATTCTTTTCTAGGATTAACCCAATCCACTTTGATTTGCTTGAAACTGGATCAGGAGATGGGTTACGATTTGTCAGAGAAACCCTAAAAATTCAAACTTTGAATTTCAAACTTCTGAATGGATGGAAAGATGTGGCTTGCTGAGCTAATCAAGCTGGTATACTTCAATTTTGAAAACTGCAAAATTTGACCCTTCAAATTTTACTTTGAAACTTATGGAGTCACTAGACAGGACCCCGAACTAGGGTTTGATAAAGCCCACCCTTCTTCCCAACCAAAAGGTTCGATCCAAAGCTCTAAACTTTGATTTTTCTGAGGAGCTTCCAGTCGTGGTCACAGACTTTAAAAATTCCAACTTTTGCAGAAGCCCTAATTTTCCATCTTTCCGATCAAAATCCCAAACTAGGGTTTGATCAAACTCGGCCTTCTACCCAACCAAAAAATTTGATATTGGTCTCTAAATTTCGATTTTGATGAGGATAATTCAGCCGTGGACTCCAATTCCAAGAATTCCAGCTTTCTCCGAAGCCCTAAATTCCCACAACAGTGACAAGCCAAGAATGAAGGTGCTCAGAATCCAAATTTGTTTTGACAGAAATATGCAATTGATTGATTCTAGTGCATCTCTAAAATTATGAATCCCCAGGGTCTGAAAATTTCTCCCGTGGTAGCTTGACCTGTTATATTTCCAACCCCACAGGTATTACCTCAATTGGATTCTCTGAGAGAGAGTTATGCCAAGTGTCGCAACGTGACTTGTTTATGGGATAAAACAAGAGAGCGAACTTGTATGGTGTGCCACGTGTCACTAGTTCAATTTCGGCCTCTGAAAAACTTACCTGAGAAACTAAAGTCCATGCTATTACTGTCACTTTTTATAGAATTTCATTTGGAGATTCCTATCCCAAGTTATGACCTTTTTTCCTAGGTCACTTGTTTATGACTGAGATCTGGAAGAGGCAGAAACCCTAGATTGTACTAATCATAAAAGACAAAGTACAACGAATCAGATGTTGTGCTTTGGACACAAGGTACATGGAGTTTTCATATACGACCTGTAAAAGGTTTAGATTCTGAACATTTGCCAAAATGGATTTATAGCGAATGTTCTACGATGACTAGTTCTTTCTATATCAATCCCTAGCTTGCAATTTGTCGTGAGTGCAACAAGTCTCATAAATGCCGTATCATGCCTTCCTTCAGGCTAGCTCTGATACCATGTTATTTTTTCAATATTTAATTCAATATGATCTAGGATCTTAACTGAAAGAACAACATGTACATCATATCAAGCATAAGAGACAAGAGACACAAAACATTTCACCGGGGAAAACCAAGAGGTGAAAAACCCCACAACTTCCTCCGAGATAGAATAAGCATCAATACAAGGATCACCATGATCAAACCCAAGAGATATATATCTTCAGCAGCATGCTCCTCCTCCACTTGTGCGCATCATCCTCTTCTCTCACTAATGCGAAGTGAGTGAATAATAGAATGTGTAAAATGAGAGAGACACACTCTCTATTTATACACTAACTCACTTGACCTCTACTCAACTAGGTCGGCCCCAACTTAATCACTTAACATAATGCTGACTGGGCCAACCCCCACTAGGGTGGTCTAATAACCCTTTGACCCACACAACTCATACATGGCCGACCCCAACGAGGTGGTCTAATAACCCATCAAATATAAGTTACGACACTTACAATATAACTTGCCACACATGCAAGTACAACTGACGACACTTCCAATCGAAGGAATAATACATCTCCGTTGGGGATACAATAAAGTACAAATACAATATACAAGTGAATATCTTCCGAACTTACAAATACATCAACAATCGTTGATGTACAAGGCCAATTATCTAAGATTCTCGATTGTAGGGCTAGGATGATTGACTATTATAGGATGGGTTTAGATAGAGACTAGATAAGAGATCTTAATATTTCAAAACAAGGTTTGTTTTCCTTATTTATTGACTCCAAAACTAGAACACACCCTTGAGTGAATGGTGCACCTTCCAACCTTTAATAGACCATTGGATGGATAAGTGGTTCATGTTGTTTCCCAAAACTCCCTATAGTAGGGAGGTTCCATTGTATTTTCTTAGAAAATTATGCACTAAGTCTTTTTTTGGTCACCATGACAACTATTTTGAAATTGGTGAAATCCATGGGGTGGGTTGCGGTAAACACAAGGTCGAGAACATTTTAGGACTAACCCATTAAGAGGGTCTTTCCCTCCTAGGTGAATTCCTAACCTCACTTCCTAGTATCCTCCCATTTCAAAAAACATTCATTGGTCCCAAATATCCATTTCCACTTTGGCTCATAGATTACTATAGCATTCTACATTTATTGCATTATCTCACTAGGAGAGATCCTCGCATGATGGTGGGGGAGGGGTTGGGACTTCCATCCATTTAGAAAAGTATAGGTAGGAGAGGCCACTTGGACCTGGTTCTTATCATCATCATCATTGATCAAGATGTGTGTAGATTTGTTATGGGTTGATCGGGGTTAGTGAACATGATAGTTTCATGCAGGAGGTTAGGATAAAATCATCTCTTTGTAATGAACACACACACACACACACACACACACACAGATGGATAGTTTTATATAAATATATCAGTTTATAAGTACTTTCTATATCTAATTGTTTTCTGTGTTCAGTTTCTGTGGTTTGATAGTACACCTCCATCACATGTATATGCATCAACGACAGTTTCATCGATTGATGTAGTTGTTGAAGTAGTATGTTCACTAGGTTTGCGTCATACATAGGTATTGTTGAACCTTGAGCATCAGTAAATTATTTATCTTGCTAGATTTTTCCATATTCAATAAAAAATAGAATGGTTAATGATATCATGGTATGTTAAGTGATATATTCATTTTTTTCCCACAACTAGGCACATTGGATACACCATAACCATCACCACATGGTGTGCACAGATCATTCTCATCACAGGTATCACGTGTAAATTTAAATATAATTTAAATTTGTTATTTTATGTATTACCTTATTTTAGCTAATTTTCATGTGTTTGTATTAACAGATAACATATTCAACATTTGTATGTAGGTTGTGCCATTTATGTACAATTCATTACATCTACCCTTTTCTTCACATCCATCTCCTATTCCATTTCTCCTATTGTATTGGTCAGGTATAGTCCTTGGCCAACTTCCCCCCACCATTGGCATTTTGTCTCCCGCCCTCCCCCCTGGAAGCATTCCTTTGATTCTATATCCCATGGGGGTTTATCACTACTCACCCACACAACATGCTCCATACACTGTGATTGCACCTATTAACCCTACACCACTCCACCCAGTTGCAACACCCATTTCCCCCATTGTTCGATTCATTGTTGTAGAAACTACCATTGTATCTATTGTAGTTACATATATATTAGTGGATGCATCTATGGTTTCTACTAGTACATCTTCTCCATCCCCCAATGTTCCCTCAAATCATCCTATCCCGTTGAGTGCTCCAACTCTTAGTCCTTCTCCATCACTTCCTAAGATATTCACAGTGAGATCATTAATTGATGAAATTTCTATGCAACATGAATGTTGTTTATTTTAGGGTTTGGATTTTTTCCATTAATTAGTTTTTTTAATTGTTGTAGGGGGGAATTTTTGAGAGGATGGTTTCACAGAGGGGGGAAATACCCTTATGACTCATTATCTCATCTGCAGTGAGTTTTTCAATATTGAATTCTATTTCAATTTTAGAAGTGTGTTAATTAATAAAATGTTGCAAAAAAATTATGTTAATTTTGTTTCGTTTATAGTCTCCAAATAAAAGTACAACTCCTAGATGGAAGAATGTTCAAGCTTCCTCCAACTCGAATAGGAGGAAGATCATATTTGGAGATGCACCTAGTAGCGGTGAGGGTAGTAGGGGTCAATGAGTGACCCATTATGTATCTCGACCATGATATAGCAATTTGGGCACAATGTGTCTTTTTGTGTCTAAGTAAGGAGCTATCATTATTTCATGTTTGGGGAATAGATGCCATTGTGTACATTGGGCATAACATGCCATTTTGTAAAAACATGTACAATTGGACCAATTGTTTTTTTTAGATGCACGATTTTGGCACATGTCTATAATGAATTCTTTATGGTTTAGTTTGTGATATTGTTACGGTTTTAAGTTTATGGTTTAGCTTAATTGATCTTCATGATGAATGTGTAATTTGACAAAAATCATAGAAGCAAATAACAAATGATATTTCATCACACTTCAACCCAACACACCAGGAAACCTAAAAGAAAAGTTACCAAGCATATGACAATAAGTTTTGGCCCTTAGGGAACACTTTTATAACCATAAACTATATATGAAATTAACTTTATAACAACATTCTTTACAATAGTAAATTTTCCCTATTACTTTCAAGATGCTTGTGAAATCACTTAACAATTTCAACCTTAACTTATGTAAATCAACAAGACATATAAGTGTTGGAAATTACCAAATTATGAAAACAATAAAAGATAAAAAAAAATATACAATTAATACTCGACAACTAGAAACTTCATATGCATGTAAGAGAATGAAGTACATTCCAAACATTCCAAAATCCTAGCAAGGAAAACCACGAAAACCTTATCCATTACCAAATATCTCCAATAAGAAAGCATCAAAACCCTATATCTTCCACTCTTGCATCGTCACAAGCATCAAGATTTCCATGGTTCATTAAGAATACAAGAACTCCATGACATTTTCCTTAGCCTTACATGTCACAAGAACAAAGCTTCAAAATAATGTAAGGCATTATCTCCACTCTCCATGTCTTTTACTAGGGTAGAAACCCTAGTGTTGTTAATATTTAATATGCTAAGATAGAAAATATCAGTATTACATTCCATTTCACAACAGTAGCATATACAGGATCATTGAAAGAACAACAAGCACAACATAAACACAAGAGACACAGATTTATCCTGGGAAACCCTCATGGGGTAGAAAACCCAACAAAGCTTCCTCAATATAGATGACCAGCAAATACAAAGATGTACTCCCCAAACATGACCTCCTTCTCCTCCATAGCATATCTCTCTCTCTCCTATGTGCCAATCACAAGTGAGTGAATGTGTGTTAAATGAGGAACACACCTCCTCTATTTATACACAACTCTGACTTAACTTTTACACTAACTAGGTCGCCCCCAAATTGACCACTTAACATAATGTTGACTGGGTCGACCCCACTAGGGTGGTCTAGTAACCCTTTAACCCACATGACTCATACAAGGCCGACCCCACTAGGGAAGTCTAATAACCCAAGTTACCACATTATCCACGGAGGAATAAAACATCTTCGGATATACAATAGGGTCTCCACTGAGGAATGAAACATCTCTGAAATAATAAAGTACAAATATAATATTCTTAGAATTTACAATATCTCAACACTCCCCCTTAACAAGAAGGATATTATAACAACATCTGCAGGAGCAAGGAGTCATCAACTACATGATATGTATCTATAAATAATTGGAAGCTTTCTTCATACATCATCAGTAACTCAAACAGTTACTGGAACATCTTCAAGATCTTCAATACTGGAACATCAACATCTTCAGTACCGAGTCTTCATCTTCTACAGCACTCGAACAGCTACAGTAACATCATCATCTGGGTCTCTTGATCAACATCATCAACATATGGATCCTCTCGATCAAAAACATCAGCATATGGATCTCCCGATCAACAACATCAACATCTGGATCCTCTCGATCAACAGTATCAACATCTGGATCCTCTCAATCAACAACATCAACATCTGGATCTCCCGATCAATAGCATCAACATTTGGATCCTCTTGATCAACAACATCATCTGGATCTCTCGATCAACAACATCATCTCGATCATCTCGATCAACATCATCATCTGGATCATCTCGATCAATAGTATCATCATAGAAGCATACTCTGCAATACACATGATCCAATTACGGGATGATCAATCCCTCTCACTTTAATACACCTCTCATGTCTATGGATGATGCAATCTAGGTCTACTTACAAGGTGATCAATCCTGATCCTTTTAAGACACCTCTCATGTCTATGGACGATGCAGTCCTGATCCATTTAAGACACCTCTCATGTCTAAGGATGATGCAGTCCTTGATCCATTTAAGACACCTCTCTTGTCTAAGGACAATGCAGTCCTTGATCCATTTAAGACACCTCTCATGTCTAAGGACGATGCAATCCCAACCACATTACCAGTCCTTTTTCATACTGGATGTGACCTAGATCAAATCTAGGATTTATCACCACAGAGCCAGTCCTTTTTCATACTGGATGTGACCTAGATCAAATCTAGGATTTACCACCATAGAGCCAGTCCTTTTTCATACTGGATGTGACCTGGATCAAATCTAGTATTTATCACCACAGAGCCAAATCCTTTTTCATACTGGATGTGACCTAGATCAAATCTAGGATTTATCATGTACATTTTGAACCAACTGTTCAGAGACGATGCAGTCCTATCACGTACATTTTGAACAAACCGTTCAGGGACGATGCAGTCCTATCACATACATTTTGAACAAACCATTTAGGGACGATGCAATCCTATCACGTCTACTTAGACAAAGTCTAAGGACCACTTTTCGGAGACATATGTCTACGGATCAATTCAGGGACCAAAGTCCAGGGATGATATAATCCCTCTCGTCCACTCGAGACCAATTCTCAGAGACATATGTCTACGGATCAATTCAGGGACCAAAGTCCAGGGATGATACAATCCCTCTCGTCCACTAGGTCCACTTCTGGAAGACATATGTCTACATATAAATTCAAGGACCGAAGTCTGGAGATGATACAATCCCCTCGTCAACTTAAACCAAGTCTTAGGACCACTTATCAACCTTATCGTTGATATCATCAACCTCGTCGTTGGGATAGGTAACCTCATCATCGACCTCATCGTTGGAATAGGTAACCTCATAATCGATATAAGTATCCCCATCATCGATACAAGTATCCACATCATCAATACACGTATCCTCATCATCAATACAAGTATCAACATCATCAATACATGTATCCTCATCATTGACCTTACCGTCGATGCAGGAAATCTCATCATTAGCGACCATATCACTCCCCCTTTCGAGGAAGGTCCTTCTGAACTACACCAAGCTTGTCTCGGAAATACTCAAACTTTACTCGAGATAGAGGTTTGGTCAATACATCAACAACTTGTTCGTCAGTGCTCACATACTCGAGCTTTATAGCTCCTTTCTGCACCATATCCTGTATATGGAAATATCGTATATCTATGTGCTTTGACTTATCATGGAACACTAGATTCTTATTCATCTTGATACAACTTTGGTTGTCACACAAGATCACAATGGGGTCCATATCCAAGTCAAACAATCCTGATAACAACTTCCGAAGCCATATTGCTCCACAACTAACATAGCAAGAAGTTATATATTTCGCTTCAGCTGTGCTGAGAGCCACACTAGACTGCTTCCTGCTAGACCACGAGATCATGGAAGATCCCAGACAATAACATCCACCCGATGTGCTCTTTCTATCTGATACACTTCCTGCCCAATCAGCATCTGTGTAGCCATACAATCTGAAGTCTTGATCTCCAAGATATCATAGACCAAAGTCTAGCGTACCCTTTAGGTACCTCATCACATGCTTTGCAACTATCAAGTGAACACGCCTAGGTTCCACTAGACACTGACTCACGGTGTTCACAGAAAAGCATATATCTAACCCGGTATTCGTCAGATACATCAATGACCCAATAAACTGTCTATACAGAGTCACATCCACTAACTCTAATGAGTCATCATGTAACAGCTTCAAGTTGGGATCCATGGGAGTGGCCATGGATTTTGCATTCCAACATATCAAATACTTTCTCTGGTTGAGAAAGATTCCTTCTGGGCCTTTCTATACTTCCATACCTAAGAAGTAATGCATTAATCTGAGATCTTTCATCTCAAATTCTGTAGCTAGCTTCTTCTTTCTTTCCATGATATGTTTCTCATTCCCTGTCAGAAAGAGATCATCCACATACAATAATAGTATGACAGGTTCATCATCCATAACCTTAAGATAAAGGTTAGGATCAGCTTTACTTTTGGCAAAGCCCAAGCTTGTCAAGAAGCTATCAATTCTCCCTCTGTGGCTGAACATCATTCACACTCTGCATTGAGTGATCTTCTGTATATCTATCTGTGTCATCTCTCGTCAAATGGGTCTACTTATATGAGCCTCAAGATCATTCGAACTCTGTGGTGAGTTCCTTCTTGCATCCATCAAAGAGAAGAATGTCATCTGTATATAGACACCATCTTCAACCTTGTAGCAAAGGTTGAAATCCACATCACCCATGGTGATCATTAAGCTCATCAAATGACTATCGATCCTAGGTACTCGTATAGATCTTTCTTCAATTACACCTTTAAGAGAATGGTCTTTAACTAGCCACTTGGAGCAAACATCTCGTCATTATCCTCTTTCTCTTTCTAAGAGAATATTCTAGCCACGAGCCTTCTATATTACGTTTGATTTGTAATTCTTCTTGTTGAACATCCATCACTTGTTTGGTGTTCATCATCCTTCTTTTGTAGATCATATCACATGATCTTTCCTACAAATCAAAGTTAATTGCATGATTAGTAATACTTCATAATCATCAAATCATGTTGACATGATAACCTACTATGCATACTGATATGATTCACATAGTCATGCAACTATCTTGACCAATATTTTGGCACAACACTTTTCCATATCCTGTATGCATAGAGTGGCTATCTAGATGCCTTCCATCTCTACCAGAACATACTGCCAAGAGCATGCACAACTCTTAGCATGTCAGCAAATAGGTTTCATTCTAGATAAACAACAATGGAATGTTTGTCCAACTTACCCATCATATGCATATTAGTAGTATACTGTTCAATGCTATATGAATGCTTACACTATGCATGATATATTCTAGGAATACAAATATGCATACAACTATTACAAGAAATATCATTTACTATTTTAGAGATTCAAATAACAACTCAAATACTTATATTTTATGTTTGTGTGGTTTCCTCCCGCTTGATCTCTATATGTCTTTGAACTTCTATTCATTCTGTACCACTATGCATGCTTAAGTGTGCACTAGTGTCATCCTCATGATCTCATACATAATCATACATTCATTAGTATAATCTCAATACTATCAAAACATTATGTATGGTCATGATCATTTCATACACAGGTATACTTACCTAAGATCCTAACACAAGGTAGGATTCTAACATGATATAGGAAAACATACCTGGATTACTATACCCAAACAATATCTTCTTTGTTCTCTTCAATGATTTTAGAGACCTTGTGCTAGAACCTGCATATCTCATAATTTAAGAATAGTAGAACAAGGTCATACAGACCTCGTAAGTAGAGCTTCTATGTGATCAAAGACTATGGATGAGTCTTTGTCTCCATGTCATCATGGTCATAGAACTCGATTTGTCTTTCTTGATGTACCTTTCATGTTAGCAGGCAACATTATCCTCATACAACACCACAAGTGCATTAGTACAATCATAAGTGTCATAAACCTAATCAATGAATGTCTTATATCACTCACATGCATTCATTATCAAACAATCATAATTGTACTAACCTCAATAACATGAAGACAAACATATTATGAACTTAATCAAGAATCATATTTCAAAACATACATGTGTCTTCTCAAGTCATACCTATCGAGTAGTCTTCTCTACAAGGGTAAAACCCTAACCATCCAAAGTAGATCACTTGTAAACATCTTATGTATGTTCATGGTGCTAGGATGATAGGATATCAGTTCCATTTAAACCTTCTTCATCACTTACTTATGAGTCTCCCAACTTTGCTAGGGTTTCTTCTTACTTGGAAACCCTAATCTTCAATCTCCTTCCTCCCACAACATTTTGATGGAGGATCAATATCTATGATGAATGGATTCCAAATACATTATCAAAGCTTCCAATGTTGTATCAGGTGTCTCCAACATTGTATCAGGTCCTTTCAAACCTAAGAACTAAAAAACCTAAGTGAGAGCTTCTTCCTCCTCATCTTAGATTTCCTCCGTTTAGCCATTTCAGATGTGCCGTATTTTTTCTGGTTCATCTCTGAAATTTCGTATTTGAAGGGTCTAAACCTTCAGCCTATAGTAGCCTGACCTATCATCTTTCCAACCCCATAGATCTGACCTCAATGGATTCTCTGAGAAAGAGATATGCCAAATGTCGCAACGTGACCTGTTTATGGGATTAAACAGTATAACAAACTTGTACGGAGTGCCACGGGTCATTGTTTCAACTTCGGCCTATGAAACCTAGACCTGTGAAACTGCAGTTCGTGCTCTTAGTGTCACTTTTTACAGAATTTCATTTTGATCTTCCTATCCCAATTTGTGACCTTTTTTCCTAGGTCACTTGTTTATGACTGAGATTTGGAAGAGGCAGAAACCCTAACTTGTACGAATCATAAATCACAAAGTACAGTGAATTAGATGTTTTGCTTCAGACAAAAGATACATGGGGATGTTATCTTCGACCTGTACAAGTTTCAGAACCTGAACCTTCTCCAAAATGGATTTATAGTGAAAGTGCCACGATGACTAGGTTTTTCTATTCAAAACCCTAACTTTCAAATTATTGCAAGTGAAGCAAGTGTCGTAAGTGCCATACATTTCCTTCCTTCAGGCTAGCTCTGATACCATGTTAATATTTAATATGCTAAGATAGAAAATATCAGTATTACATTCTATTTCACAACAATAGCATATACAGGATCATTGAAAGAACAACAAGCACAACATAAACACAAGAGACACAGATTTATCCTGGGAAACCCTCATGGGGTAGAAAACCCAGCAAAGCTTCCTCAATATAGATGACCAGCAAATACAAAGATGTAATCCCCAAACATGAGCTCCTTCTCCTCGATAGAAGATATCTCTCTCTCCTATGTGCCAATCATAAGTGAGTGAATGTGTGTTAAATTAGGAACACACCTCCTCTATTTATACACAATTCCGACTTGACTTTTACACTAACTAGGTCAGCCCCAACTTAACCACTTAACATGATGTTGACTAGGACGACCCCACCAGGGTGGTCTAATAACCCTTTAACCCACATGACTCATACAGGGCCGACCCCACTATGTAAGTCTAATAACCCAAGTTACCACATTCTCCACGGAGGAATAAAACATCTCCGGATATACAATAGGGTCTCCACAGAGGAATGAAACATCTCTGGAATAATAAAGTACAAATATAACATTCTTAGAAGTTACAATATCTCAACAAGTGCTACAATAAGATCCATAAGAAACATCATCATCTTCAACATCATGTCCTTATCTAAGGTTTACATATATAGAATAAACCTTAGTCATATAAGAGAAAACCCTATCATCACATAAGAGCTATCTTTCCAAGAACATCCAATGCATCTCTTTCTCCCCTTCTTTTTCAAGGGTTTTCTCATGAGCCCTAGCATTGATCTCCTAGGGTTTCTTTATGAACTCTAACAACTTCGAGACAAGTACAAATTAACATCTAATAATTATCTACTAATATAATGTGCTCTCCATAACATATACTAGGCACACGCTTAATATGCACATGCTCAATATCAATATCATTGCACAAACTCGATCTCATTTCCCTCATCATGCATTGGTACCTCTATCACAATTCCTTTCAAAATCACTTTGTCTTATCCCAACAATGAATCAAATTGTTAACATTATCATGGACCATAAGTTCAATAATGTTGCTAATCATAATTGTAGCCTAATGAGTTTTTGAGATACTAACATTTTCAATAATAAGAAGGATAAGATCATACCCATGGCATCAATAAATTGTTACTAAAATGATTTTATAAGAAATAAGTTATAATGTACCAAAATATAATCATAATCAATATTCATTACTATCATACATCGCATGACACTAAATGCATTCATAAACAAAGACATCATATACATAGAACTAAAAGGGATCCAAAATTGCATTCACTTCATTATCATTCTAAAGAGATCCCTTACATAATTGTCTTTATGGTTCCGAATTATCACTAGTCCCAAGGAGTCATAACATCTAACAAGGATTTATTATTTTGTGGATAAAAGCCTAGGTTGTACTTTTTGAGGGGGAGGATAGAGGCCGAAATGTCTTGTTTGGAGCAAAGGAGGCTTGCTAGTGTTGACACTAGTTTATGGTGGATCTTTGGAGGAGATAGAATTTTCATTGTTTTCATGAAATAAGGATTTGTAGAGATAGAGGATTGAGCCTTGGTATGAGGATATTATGTACATGTACTTCTGGTTTGCATACACATACATATATGAAGTTTGAAGAGATGTCCAAAATTGTGTTATATGGTTGATTCAATTTCCACCTATATTTATATTCATTGTTTGGTGATTTCAAACACTTGTAGTTCTTGTTGATTTGACATAAGATAAGGTTGTAATTGCTTAAGGTTGGGAAACTTATAGGTCTATGTTCCCCCCTTTGTTCTTTTCCAATAGTCAAGATTGTTGAGCCACTAGTAGCACTGATAAAAGGAGTAAGACAAGTTTGGTGAGAAGTCTTGATGTAGTTATGTGGAATAAATTGAGTTCCATAATCTCCAACAATTTTACTTGGAAAAGGATAATGTGACCACATTGTCCACACACTGGTGAAATAGAGTTTACAAGAATTGACCCTTAATGCAAAAATTGCACTACATGTCAATGAGAAAAACCCTAGTTCTATAACCTTAGCTATCGACTCATGGAGTGTGAAATTCCATAGGTGGAGATCACTTTAGCTTGAACAAACCTCACAATTTCACTCAGTTAATTGTAGAGAAGAATAGACAGAAGATGATCAAAATTCACACATGAACTCAAAACATGTGAGAAACTGTTGTTGATACATTCATCAGTTGTAAGCTGGAAAAAATATGACAATACAATAAAATGAATTCGATATTAGCCAAGGTGATTCGAATTCTCCTCAAGGCATGGCTTGGTCTGCATTGGAACCATCTCCCAATCAGGTGTAGTGGCCACTGATAGTCAAATATCATTCAATTTGAGTTTAACTGAGTCTAACTGATGCATGTGAGCACAAATATAGGGAAGGAGACTCCAAGGAGGGCGCAGACTAGCCATCGGTTTTCAAGTAGAGCTACTATGGTCTCTATGGTAGTCAATCTAAGAGCTACAATTAGTTAACTGAGTAATCAATCCTCAAATCAAGGAACTAATCCCCAAATCATGGAACTGGCCGATATATATCCTAAATCAGTGGAAGAGGGCACAGTTGTCACTCCAATGATGAGAACAAGGGAGCATCAGTGGCTAGGAGGGATAATGATGACTAGAAACAGGCTCCAAGGGGGCCAAATTAGGGACTCGGTGATGGGAGACTGCCATACTAATGACTAGATGCATGCAAATACAAATGACATAATTCTGAAATGAAAATTATATATATATATATATATACATACATACATACATATGTATGTATGTATGTATGTATATATATGTGTGTGTAAATTTTTTATAAAGAGATAAATAATAACAAGAAAATACTAAAGAAAATGATATTAAATTAATTAGAAAAATTCTCTGAATGAGGTGTCAAGGAGGAGAGGGGAGCCTAGTGGATTCTCCCCACATAATCTCCACATGGAGGATCATCCATCGTACAACATCCCCAAGCATGCAGATTGGTGGAGGGATGGGTTGCAATCCCCCCATGTCAACCAATCCCCAAAATGATAGTTGTCATGGCGATTTGCATTATACAAGCTCTGGGTTTAGTAATGATGGTTCCAGGTTGGTCTAGGAACTAATACACGATGATTGAGAAGGATTGGGGGATCATAATGTACTGGTATGAGATTGAATGAGGTGGGAGAAGGTGGTTTTCAAGCATATGTCCTTTCCAATATCTTGGAGGTTGTTAATTGGTAAGTATTGATTGTTCCTTCGGTGTCTTTTGTTCCATTGTCTCACATATTAGGGGAAATTTCCTATTCTATTTAGTCATCTAGTAGGCCCTCCTTGGAATTATTTGAAGCTAAAATACTTCACCACTCTCTGGCAAGAGGGAACACCATTTCCATTGACTAGAATTTATATCTGTCTTCCTGACACCTTTGATTTTTTCCTTATTTTACTGACCTCTGTGAATTCCATCTCCATGATTGTTCGAGGAAAAATAAGGAATCTCAAGCGAGATAGCAGTAGAGAAACTAAAACTAAATCACAAATTGAAGCGAAGGAAGTGAAAGAAACATATTACCAGTAGGTTCCAGAGGAGATACGAACCCATATTTCTCAAGCCAAGTTGTGGGTCAAAGAGGAACAACACTATATTAGGCCGAAAGACATATAAGTCGAAATGAGACCCTATGTTTGTGACTCAGGTCACACTAGAACCCAAGATATGTAAAGTATTAAAGACATTGGATGTGCATTAAACCACAAAATAGTTGTTGGGAAAGGTTTTGGTAGACACCAAGGAGGACAGAAATGATCTTTTATTGGAGATGGATGAAACACAAAGTTGAATTACCTCATAAGGGACGCCATT
This sequence comes from Larix kaempferi, assembly GCA_027924585.1. NCBI lineage: Eukaryota > Viridiplantae > Streptophyta > Pinopsida > Pinales > Pinaceae > Larix > Larix kaempferi. The sequence continues at coordinate 19,821,904 of BSBM01000034.1, forward strand.
GGAATGGACTATGAAGCTTTTATTCCAAATCTAGAACCAGATTATACTTAAGGGAAAGAAGTGCCTCTTATTTTTGTGTCTGGTTATGATACTATAACCTATTTTTTTCCTACTATAAGACTCCTTTTTCTTTTTTGATATCTTAGTTATTCTCAGGAGTTCCTAGTTTTTACTAGTAACATCTACAAAACTAGCACAACGTTTTGTTTTGCAATTGATAAACTCATGCATTATCTTTATTTGGGTTTCCCATGGGGTTGATATGAATTGATTTTGGTGTAATTTATTGTTTTTGTTTAATAAAAAACCCTTAGCTTACAAAAAAAACTAATTGGGTGATATCTACCCATGGCCTAGTTCCAGGTCATGGGGCATCACTTCCATGGCCACGGCTACCCATATAAAAGGTATTCAAGGAGAGGTAGGGGGTCCAGGTTAGATCCCACAGGGGACCCCCCCCAATTTCCGAAGAAAAAAAACAACAAATAATATATTAAAAATAAACCCAACAAAAAAAATCCAAATCGAATTCAAACCAGGTAAAACCTCAAATCAAATGTTCTTGTTTACTAGAAAAAAATACAAATAAATGTTGGACTTAGAAACGATAAGGAAAGTAAAAAGAAAAAAAATTTATTTTACTTGCTAAGAGAAACTGACCCAGTGTTGAAATCCACCATCGCCATGAATCTTTTGGTTGTTTGTAGCTAGTATTTGCAGATGAGAAGGGATGAGAAGAACTAAGGAGCTAGGGTCATGGGTCAACTTGAAACCCTAAAAAACTAAAACCCTAGTAGAGTAGAGTAGAGCATAAAAATTTCTTGAGTGAAAAATGAAATGGGGAGGGAGGGGGAAGGATTTTGTTCACCTTATCCCCCCCACAATTTTAGAATTATTTTTTGTTTACATGGATTGGGAAAGGTGAGGTCATGTGGCCCTCATGCAAAGGCCCATTTGAACATTATAAAAAAATTATTTATTTTTCCTATGTTAATAAAATGTTATTAATTTAATTTAATTAATTATTATTTTTTAAATTAAATACATAATTAAATTATATATATATATATATAGGTAGAGAGAGAGAGAGAGAGAGAGAGAGAGAGAGGGAGAGAGAGATTAAAATAAAAAATTAATAAAAAAGTGGATTTATTATGAGAGTGAAGTATTTATGCGTGTCAAAGGGATTAATGCGACATATAAGAGCCAAAAAAGTGGTAGATATGACATAGTACCTAATATGAGTAGGAGAGAACTATATTTTCTTATTGACCCCCTTAACCCATAACCACGACCTTAAGTGATATGTTTGTTACAAGTGAATTTGTAAAATATACTTAAGCCTATGCATACTATTGTGTAGCTTAGTAGATGAATTAAACCTTACTAATGAACCTTATTGAATTGATCAATAATAAATATGATTAAAAAAACATGGAAATCGGGTTCGAGGTCACATGACACTGTCACTTGAGCTAGTCGTACCAACATCGCTGATACTATCACTTGAGATTGAGATGGTCATTATAATGCACTCCCTGGAGACAATCAACAACACATTTAATATGATTCTAGGAGTGAGAAATGCATTTGTTGTTGAGGAAGAGTCGCTTTCATCAAGGGAGGGTAATCCATAGGTGTTAGTGAATTTGGAGAAAGAACCTCCTCCCTAGGACATTAATAGAGAGCTTCAGAAAATAAAGATTCCAGAGTTTACTGGGGGTTGTGTTGGACAGCATGTCAAGACATGGCTAGATGGCATGAAGATGTACTTTTCATTGAAATGGTACACCACCACTTCCAAGTCCAAAATAGCCATTTTTTAACTCTAAGAGCATGCCTTGGACTTGTGGGGGAATGTGGAACAATAGTTTCATTTCACTCTCTAAACTATCCCATGTGAATTATTTTAATATAGGTTTTGAAGGAAGTATCTACATGCATTCTATGAGGAGGATTAGTTAAGATCCTTCCAAACCTTAGTATAGGGAATTCGAGCAATGGAGGACTATGAATTGTGATTCATGGAAATGTAAAGCATGTATCTTATATGGATACATATCAAAAATAGACAGATCACTTTTTTTATGGTTTGAACTACAATATACAATCCCTTAGGTGGATGTGGAAACCAACTTCAATGCCACATGTAGTTGAAAGTGCTCTTTATGAGGAAGATCATGTAGGCTATAAATGGGATCAAAGAGGGGGTGTGAAAATGATTGCCCCACAATAGTCAAGATATGTGGGGAAGGTCCCACAAATTTTTTCCAATGGGGTGTGCTCCAAGTCCCTTCTTATGGTGGTAGGACTACACCTTGAGTGGAAATGAGTGCATTATCACAAGCATAATCAAGGACTCATCAGAGTCTAAGACTTTCATGAGGGTCCAAGTTAGTAGTGGTAGAGATTCCTAGGGAAGGAACTTGTATCATAGGTCTCCACTAGTTAGCACTCAAAATCCACCTCACATTACTTGTTGTGGGTGTGTGGGTATACATTTTCAACGTAACCACCCAAAGTTACAATCAAGGCCAATTCACAAGTAGTGGAAGTCTTTGATGGCGAATTCTAGTAGCAATCATTAGATCTATGTAGTAGTTGATATCCACCATGTTGAGCATCAATACACTATGGTGGATTTTTCAGGTAAAATAATTAGTGTTAAAGTTAAAATATTATTTGATCCCAGTGTAAAAAATAGTTTCATTTCTCCATTTTCATTAATAAGTGTGGATTGGTATCCTACAAGCACGATGAATTTAATCTATTATAAATGGCTTCTAGGGTAAAACAAGAAATTGGACCTAATGTGGAAGAGTGTTTTGTAGACCTTGGGGGGTGTGAAACTAAGTTCACTAGTGTACATCACTACCCTAGGTACTTACGATCTTGTCATGGGAATTAAATGGCTTGAGGATCATCGATCTTTCTTGGATTAGGAATAAAGTGCTTACTTTAGATGATGAAGTGAGAACAAATCAAATTCAAGGTATTGAGAGAAAGGTGTCCCTATGTTTCATCTCAATAATGAATGTAAAGTGTTTCCTAAGGAAAGGATGTCAATTGTACTTAATATAGGTTGTAAGTGGGGAGAAGGGTTTTTCTTTAGATCGATATCATATGTTTCCAGAATTCAAGAATGTCTTTCATAAGGAATTACCAGTTTTATCTCCTAAAGAGAACTTGATTTTACTATTGAGTTAAAACCGGAGTTTGAACCAATATCTAAAACACATTATAGGATTATGGCTCCTGAACTTTGTGAGTTGTAGATGCAACTAAATAACTTATTGTACCTAGGACTCATCAGACCTGGTATATCTCCTTGGGGTGCACCATTAATATTTGTCAACAAGAAGGATGGTTTGCCGCAACTATTTACAAGGATTTGAACCAAGCCACAGTGAAGAATAGGTACCATATACCTTGACTTGATGATCTCTTCAATCAGATGAAAGTGGTGGTATTTTTCTTAAAGATCGATCTATGATTAGGCTATCATTAGCTTCAAACTATAAAATGCGACATACCTAAACCGTCTTGTAGACATGGTTTGGGCACTATGAGTTTATAATGGTTCCCTTTGGTTTTACCAATGCGCTAGCAATATTCATGAGTCTCTTGAATGGACTTAATTACTTGGACCACTTTGTGGAAGGTTTTATTAGATGATATTCTCATCAATTCTAGCAATCAGAAGGAACACGAGGAGCACTTGGGGGTATCATTGTCATTCTTAAGAAAACACAAGTTGTTTGGTAAGTTGTCTAAGTGTTATTTCTTTGAGAGAGAGATTCAATATCTTGGGAATATTATTTCAAGGGAAGGAATTTTGATGGACCGTAAAAAGGTGAAGGCCATAAGGGAGTGGCTAGTTCCAAGGAATTCTCATGAGGCATGAAGATTAATGGGATTATTTAAGTACTAACAAAGGTTTGTTTAAGGGTTATCCAAGATTGCAAATCCCATCACTACTTTGAAAAACAAAGAAATCAAGTTTGAGTGGGTCAATGAATGTGACACTACGTTCACCAATATTAAAAGATTATTAACTAGTGTGTTAGTCCTACGAGTTCCCAATATGGAAAATAAATGTATAGTTTGCACGTATTCCTTAAAGCAAGGGATTGATGATATGATAATGGAAGTGGGCGGAGTAATATCTTATGCATCAAGGAAAATGGAGACTTGTGAAGATATTTATCCCAAATTAGAGTTGGAAGTGGTTATATTAGCACTAAAGCTCTGGAAGAATTATCTTGTAGGATGTAATTCATGCTCATGTCCAATCACCAAATATTGAGCTATCTCTTTGTGTAGAGAGATATAAACGACAAGCAAAGGTGATGGAGTGAATTATGAGCAAGTATCAATTTGGGATATCTTACATCAAGGGAAAGTGGATTGTAGTGGCTAATGCTCTGAGTAGAAGACCAAGGATCTTCCCCTTAGTACCCTTAAAATTTGATTTAAGGGAGAGAGTGTTAGGACAACTTGTTGGAGATAATTGGTACCTAAAGGTTACATCAGTACTTTAGAGTGGGAGGTAGTTAGAATCTAATTTCGGCAAGTATAACTTATTAGTAGATGGATTGTTGTAATTTCAAGGGACGATGTATGTCCTTACGGAAGGCGATATTAGAAGCACTATCCTCAGGGAATCCCATAGAGCACTTTATTGTGCACATCCTGGGGTGACAAAGATGTATGAATACATGAAGAAGCTCTTCTTTTTGGTAGGCATGAAGCATGACATAATGTGATTTTTTCTAAATGACTTGAATGTCAGCAAGTAAAGACTGATCACTACCACGTAGATATTCTCTTGTAGCTTCATGAAATTCCCATGTCCAAGTGGCAAGTCATTTCCACGGATTTTGTGTATGATTACCCGTCATGTCTCTAAAATATAATGACATTTTGGTGGTTGTTGATAAACTAATTAAAAGTGCCCATTTTATTATAGTCATGGAAACTTATGATGTTGCAAATGTGACAAGGGTATTTATAAGTGAGATTATACACCCTCATGGGTTTCCTAAAAATATCATATTAGATAGAGACCCTAAGTTTACTTCTAGGTATTGGACAAGCTTGCAATAAAGAATAGGAACTCAGTTAAACTTAAGCTCAGCATATCATCCTGAAATAGATGGGAAAACATAGAGAGTTAATCATTTAATGGAATACATGCTTAGGATGTATATTATGGATCAATGGACCTATTGTCACCAGAACTATCCCATAAAATTCTCAAATTTTAGCAGCATCCCCAAAGGCACTGTGTTGTTGAATGACTTTGCAAACTACTTTTAATGCATGAATCATCCTTGAGAAGCTGTGTGTGAGTTACTCAGCACCTTTTAATATCTTGTGGCCATTGCATATTTGTATGTGGAATGTATTCAAAGTTGTGATATGTTTGTATGGATGAAAATGCTATTGTAGCAATGCTTATCCATGATCATTGAAGATGCCTTGGCTAACCCGAACATAGGGTAAGACTACAATGAAGAACAGAGGCAGAGTATTATTCAATGCCACGAGGATGTCCAGAAATCATCATCGAACAGAGAAATCATGCATCTTCTCTTTGCTTATGTGATGAATATCTCATCATCAAATTATTACAGTATGTTTGTAATTAATATGTTGGGTAGATTATACCAAGTTTTAGATTTTCGATGACTTGATGGTAAGTTTTGGCAACAAAGCATTCAAAGGAGAACACCTTGAGAAGGCTAGATGCTCATGCTTCGATGCTATATTATTACACTGCCAAGCTTGATAGCTTTACTGCTATTCTAAAGACATGTCAATCCAAGCATTGAAAATGCCACAAATCTGTATATGAGAACGTCGTGTGATTTATTGACAAATTGAAGTCAATAATTGTTACGGTTTGAAGGGACAGCCAAAGTCGATCCTAAATCATTCCTTGCATAAAGAGATAACTCTAATTTGCCATCTCATCAATAAGAGATAGTAGGTGTGGTTTTGTAAGTCGCCAATGCCAGTCTGTCCAAATTCTAGAAAGGAAAAATTGTTGATTGGTGAGAAAGCTGACTCTTCATAAATGTGTCCAGAGTCTATTGGAAACTAAGACATTAATCTAGTATATTTCATCCAGTTCCTACGTTCCGTGTAATTCAAGAATGATTCCTGAATTTGCTGGATTGAAAGTCTAAGATCGCTCAAATCAAGAGAAGCTTTACAAATATGCTGCCAGAGAAGACCGGTGCACTAATTTTATACATAAGGTGTTTCCACATTGAACACTTCAGCCAGACATTGAGTTTGAAGTGGCAGAGTAGCCAAATCCTTATCCCGATTTTGGATAATTGTTGAAAGAAGGTTCTCAGGCCGGAATTCTGGATAGTCAAATTGGTTTAAGAATTGTTTACCAGATTTTATGCTTGAAATCTGCTCAGAACCAGATTTGGTGTTATCTCTTTGCTTTAGCTAGCAAATTCGATCCATTTCTCATGGATCTGAAACCTCCTTTGTAATTAATGTAATATCTATAAATGATGAGCTGAGAGGTTTGGAGAGGAGAGTTCCACCCGAGGGGGCTGAGGCAGGGGTTTGAAAATTATGATATTGGAATGGAAAGGGCATGTATACATTTCATCTTATGCTGATATAATAAGCTACTTTGAAATGATTATGTTCATATGAGTCTACTTTCTGCTTAAATAATTGAATTTCATGTTTTTGTGATTTTGTCTGGTGTATGGTCTTAAATCCATTGCTAGATTCTCATTGTTAAATGTGAAGTTATCTTTAGAGTGCTTAATACAAAACTTGGTTCATGTATTTCATAAAGTCATACTCGTGGCTTTGTCTTATTAGTCTTGATTGTGATACATATACTGCTGTTCAGTATTTGCTTTCAAATTTAGCTTGATTTCTGTAGTGCTGGTCATCCTACCACCTAAATCTACAAAGTTGTTTCCCAATTAAACTGTGTTTACTGTTAAGATTTCTCGAAGCTTGACCCTAGCAGTTAGGGTTCAACTTTAGGGATAACATCTTTTGGCGTCGTTGCCAGGGAACGGAGAATTAAAGTCATTTTCCCCAGGGTTTGATATTGATTAGATCTTCTTCTTGATGGTGAACAAGAAGTGGACATTTATATGACTACAGATTTCTTCACCGGGCGACTCCAAAGAATCCAGAATGCCATCAAATGATCTAATGGCTACCATGGTGGCTCGGAGGTTTGCACCTATTGACTTTTTTGAAGTTACTGGTTTCCTGCATCTAGTACCGACTATGTTAGAGTGGGGAGAATCTCTTCCTATCTTCCGAGAAAAGAAATAAGACATTCCTACACATCACCTCATTAAGTTTCATGAGTGCATGGATCTGCTATATCTACAGCACTAAGATGTTCGTATGAAGATGTTCATATATTCATTGGAGGGTGATGCACGTGAATGGTATTTCTCATTGCCTCCTTCCAGCATTTCATCCTTGAAGGATTTCCACACAGTATTCCATCAACACTACAAAAGGTATTTTTCTCGGGAACTTCTGCTTGAGCAATGTTGTGAAAAGTTCAAATCTTATATTCAGCAGACAGTAGTTGGTTCCTCGAATGATGAGCTTTGTGAAGATGTTGATGATAAAGAAATTAAGAATGGGAGTGAGTGTTTCAATAAAAATATGGATGAAACTCTTCTCTTTCTAATTCCTGAGAATAAGGTTTTCAAAATATGATTGATGATAGTACTAATGAATGCATAGCTGTAGATACATTATATCTTGTCTCTAATGCTCCTAATGTCTCAGATTTAAAAGATGAAATAGTTGTAGAAGAATATTTTCCTTCTTTTCTTCAAAAGGTTCCCCATGATGTATTTTCACCTGAGATTGAAGAGAAAGATCAAGAGGTTGCTGGTTTTTCTTTGCAAAATAAAAGAATTTTGGGTTCACCTATCTATGATGAGTATTCAGATGAAGAAGAGTAGATCCCTGCATCACATTTTGTTGATTTGAGGAGCATCCAACCAGTGTATGACAGTTATCTGTCTGAAGGCAGCGTAGAAAAGGAAGATCAGTTTGTTGACATTGTGGTTGATGCTGTCCCAGAAATTCTAGAGCAGATTTAGGATGATCCTGATGCCTTTGATTGTCAATGCCCCAATGATGTTCATGGAACATGGGATTTACAAGGACAACCTTTCCATTTCAAGCAGGAGGCAGAGGTAACCTTTTGTGGTCATAATTCCATTTCTTTTGTATTTTGTGATCCGAGGATCATCTATATGGAAGAAGAGTAAGAAGGTGATTTGTTTTCAAGCAAGGAGAAATGTATGCCTGGGAAATTATTTTTTGTGGATCCACATGTGTCTGATCTTAGTTTCAAGGATCCATTTGCAGTCTTATTAGAGTCATATTTTCCAGAGTCTTTAAAGGTTTCAGATTTCATCATTTTGCCGGCACTTCCAGATGAGTATTGTTTTCTGAAGGAATCTCTATCACTGATGTTATATTTCAGACATTATTTATTAATCAGTGGCATAGATGAGATCATCTCAGTCTTGAAATTCCTTAAATGGTTGTTGTGGAAGCATGAGTTCACTTGATTAAGAAGCAGTACAATGGTTAGAGTAGGAATAGATAGAAGAATAGGCTCGCCATCGAGCATGAAGATTCCTTTTAGATTGTTAGTTTCCAGCATAAGTTTGTTTTTCATCTTTTTGTTACAGTTTAAATAAGTTGCAGAAGTTTGGGCCAGATTTGAAATGATATTGACTGACTTCATAACCCAATGGACTAGGCACAACACAGAAAAATGTGAATGTTTGCAGAGATAAAGGTTGCAGGGTTTTCAGGTTAATGGACAAGCATAGGTCTACTTATTCTTAGAGCCTCACAGGGAGGACTCTACCCCAGATGGAGCCAGATGTTGTCACTAGGTCTGTTCCATCAAATTTGCTATATCCTGGCAGTATCTAGGTAGTGAGGAATTCCAATTTTCGAGGTTAAAATGAACAAATCGCATCCAAAGTCATAAACCAAGTGCCATGATTGAATGTTTAAGTTTTATCTGTGTATCTATATACCGACAAAGGGATCCAAACTAACATCATGAAGAAAAGAGAACTATACATTTTTCTGCCATGAAGGAAGTGCGGTCAAGCCCGCATCCAAGTGTTAAGCAACACACAGAGAGCCCACGGGTCATTTGGCACAATGCGTCATAACTACATTGAGATAGTTGTGATTATGTTAGTTTTAATATTTTTGTCTTTTCTATATGTTCCAGGCTTGTTAATTATCCAATGTCAAGCACTAACAACCGAGAGCACAGTTTGAAACACCTGTTATGAAGCTTCTACACGATGAACCGTCTTTGAAGGAAGTTCACATGACCAAATTATTCAACTCTAGGTGCCATTCAACGTTGATTGCTCGACCAAGTTTGCACGCAGATGTCAAATGTTTAACACCGCCAGGAAGGCTCTGTTTATATTCATGTATGTGGTCTTGGTAAAGTTTTAATAGCAAAGATTGATGGTGGAGATGAATAACATACTTGCATATGGAGCTACAGAAGCCTCTCTCCACTTGCTAACAAGATTCAAAGTTCCATATATTTTAGCCTTGTTTCAGGCAGCATATTTTTCTTCTTAAGGTTCCAATATGTATGATGAAAGATGTGTGGAGTACTCTCCCTTTCTTGATCGAAAAGGGAGTAGTCCTGCAGGAAGCTCGTATATTCAACGATCCTCAACTCGATGCAAATAAATGTGCCTAGGTTATTACTAAATTTCTATATTTTCACGAAGGTTGAAGCTACAGAAGTTTTGCTGTCAATGACTTGAGCCTTGATTCACTCTCAGAAGTATGAAGACAAGAATATCTGCCGAGTATCCAGATGTCTGAAGGGTGAATATGCAGTTTGCTTATGAGGAATGCTTTTGTAAAACTCCAAAGATGTAGTGAATACAAGAAGTCAAAAGCAATTATCAGTAGTGTCATATTACATAAACGCCCAATGTCAAGATAAACGCCCAGGTAGCATTTGTCAGGTGGCAGAGCATTTGTGCAAATAAACAATTCCAAAGGCACAAAATTAGCATAGCGGTCAATTCCAAATTTTTAGTGATTTAATGAATGTTTATGGGAATCATTTGAGCATTTGATGGATAGTGGCAGAGTATTGAGAGACAAAGGATTATATTAAATTCTTCAATAATTTAGTTCCAAATTTCTAGGAGTATTCTTAGCAGGCAACATGGGAAGATTTCGAAGTATCCAAATTGGTTCGAGATTGAAGGAACAACAGCTAACCGAGTCATTTCCAGCACATCAAGACAGATTCAGTTTGAGAACACTACGCTTGGCAGCAGTAGATGGCGGTAGAGGTGTCAAGCAGCTTCATCATTCCCATATTTCCTGCATTGATTCAAGACTGATTTACATCTTTTTGATCCCTCAAAATTTGTAACAAACACAGGATTGTGTTTTCTATTTAAACTTTTAGTATTGAAAGAGAGGGGAGAGTTCCAACCGAGGGCTGAGACTGTAATGGCAAGGTTGTGCTTACATTATGTTTTTGTTGATAAGAAAGAGCTTTTTTTTTATATGATTGTGACCATTTGAGCCTGGTTTTGCTTTAATAAATAATTTCATATTGTCATTATTCTTTTCTGTGTGTGGTCTTAATAATCCTCACCATGATTATTTTGATTAATATGTCATTACCTTAATACATGAATATGAAGAACCTGTCTTATTTCACTCACAAAGTCAAGCTTCATAGTTGTGTATTGTCAATGTCCATGATAGTAACACTGATACATTCCATGTTGTTAAAGCTTCTATCTTAGATTGATCTCTGTCTTGTTTATAATGATTAAGCTGTCTCTTTTACATACTGTTAAGATTTCTCTAAGCTTGAACCTAGCAGTCAGGATTCAACTTTAGTTTTCACCAGGTCTGTTCCAGCAAATTTGCTATATCCTGGCAGCATCTAGGTAGTGAGGAATTCCAATTTTCGAGGTTAAAATGAACAAATCGCATCCAAAGTCATAAGCCAAGTGCCATGATTGAATGTTTAAGTTTTATCTGTGTATCTATATACTGACAAAGGGATCCAAACTAACATCATGAAGAAAAGAGAACTATACATCCAACCGCCATGAAGGAAGTGTGCTCAAGCCCGCATCCAAGTGTTAAGTAACACACATAGAGCCCACGGGTCATTTGGCACAATGCGTCATAACTACATTGAGACAGCTGTGATTATGAAAGTTTTAATATTTTCGTCTTTTCTATATGTCCCAGGCTTGTTAATTATCCAATGTCAAGCACTAACAACCGAGAGCAAAGTTTGAAACACCTGTTATGCAGCTTCTACACGATGAACCTTCTTTGAAGGAAGTTCACATGGCCAAATTATTCAACTCCAGGTGCCATTCAACGTTGATTGCTTGACCAAGTTTGCACGCAGATGTCAAATGTTTAACACCACCAGGAAGGCTCTGTTTATATTGATGTATGTGGTATTGGTAAAGTTTTAATAGCAAAGATTGATGGTGGAGATGAATTACATACTTGCATATGGAGCTACATAAGCTTCTCTCCACTTATTGACAAGATTCAAAGTTCCATATATTTTAGCCTTGTTTCAATTGCTGAGCAAGTTGTTTCCTGTACCCAGACAACAGGGTTTGAGGTAGATCATGTTTTTCTTCGAGTTTTTCAAGAATGGATGAGTATGTCTTCTAATGATGAATGGGACAAAGATTTGTCTTCTTGTTTAGATTCTGATAACATTTATAGTGAAGAAGATAAAATTGATTTTTTGAAGAGGCTTTTAAAAGCATTTGAGTTAGAATATGAAAGATTGTTGTCAGAAAAGACTTCTCAAGATGTTAGTCTTACTGTTGTTCCAAACATTTTTGAAGATATGTGCATGACATTAAATGAAGAATTAACTCAACATATCTTAAAAAGTAAAAATTGGTTTTCAAATGATTGTGAAGAAAATGGTTTTATGGAAACAGTGAGGTTAGAGCTTGTCAAAAGGAAGCTTACTTATCTTGAACAAGAAACAAGGATATCTGATCAAAACATGGTTTTTAAATATTTTTATGATCTAGTAGCTGCCTATCTCGAGGTTTTTATCAATTCCAGTCGTTCAGTTTTGTTCAACTGCAAATATGGGTTTCAGATTCATGACGAATTGCCTATAAATTCTTCAATCTTTATTTTACAAAAGCATATTCCAGAAGTTCAATTGCTAAGTCAATTTTTAACTTGGTTTCATTGGAAATGGAATTACACATGATCAGCCTGATCTCTGCAAGATTAGTGTAGATAATGTGGATAAATAAGCTCATCTCAAGAGTATTCATTTTCTTTCAGCTTTCAGCAGTAGAACAATTTTCTGGTTTTCAATATGAATTTGGTTTTCCACAAACATAGTTTGATTTCAATTTCCAGTGCATGGTTTGCTTTTCAGTATTCAATTTGTTTCTAGCGAGTTTTCTTTTTCAGCTTGTTATGGTGTGTGGAGGAAGAAGTGAAAGGTGGTAAAAAAACAATATTTGTGGAGATATGCTTGGATTGTACTAAAGATGGGAATCAACCATTCAATATAGGTGAAATTGTTCCAAAATTAAGACCAGCTTTTCAGAGTCCAACAGAAACTTGTGGAAGTAGTTGGGATCCTAAAAGTTCAATTTAGCATAGAAAATGGAGTCTTCAGCAAGATATCTGTTGAGATGTTTCAAAAAATGCTTAAATTTTTTCTGCAAAGGATCTTGTAACCTGTGCTTTAGTTTTCCAATATTTGAATTATGCATTGTCAGATAAATGTCTATGGAATCAGCCATATTGTATGCACTAGGGTTTGTCTTCCCCAACAAATTGCAGGGAATGCCCTGCTCTTCTGCATGGAAGCGATTATATATTGAGCGTGATGAAGATGATATGGTTGAATGGGTTTGAAGTGCATCTACTCACAAATTGGTAATGCTTTCCTATGTGAAAATACAAGATGAGTGCATGTGTTTGATGATATATTCCGAGAAATTGTTAAGATTTCTCTAAGCTTGACCCTAGCAGTCAAGGTTCAACTTTAGTTGTCACCAGGTCTGTTCCAGCGAATTTACTATATCCTGGCAGCATCTTTAGTGGAGTTTGCTTACGATAATAGTTACTACAACTCTATAGGAATGCCACCTTATCAAGATCTGTATGGGAGGCCATGTAGGATGCCCTTGTGTTGGGAAAGGTTAAAAGATAGAGTGCTAATAGGACCAGAATTGGTTCAAGAAATGGAAGAGTAGGTAATTCACAATAGACAATGGTTAAAGAAAGCATCAGATAGATATAAGAGTTATGTTGAAGCTCATAGAATTGACCAACGTTATAATATTGGAGATGAGGTTTTTTTTCGTATTAAACCTATTAAGAGTACTATCTAGTTTGGAAAGGGGACATAGTTGTCACCTCAATTTGAAGTGCCATTTAACATCTTATAAATAATTGGAAAATTTGTGTATTTCCTATATTTTCCATCCCATTCACATAAAAATCATGATGTTTTCATAAACTATATTGGAAGTAATTGTAGGTTTAAGATGAGGGATGCTACCTAGTCGAACCATTATGCATATTGGATCATAGGGTCCGACAACTTAGGCACCACCTAGTGGAGCAACTTAAGGTTCAATTGAACAATTATATCCCATGATCTACTTTGAAGGAGGACACAGAGACCATGCGTAGTGATTATCCCTCACTTTTTTTACTATAACTTCAAGAATTTTTTTCCCAAAGGGTGGGTGTATGTAACTCCCCACATTATGATGGGACTGCTAAACAACATTTAGAACTATATTCTATTTCTTTGCTTATTATCTATTGAACTAGGCTTGACTAAATAAACTATGTGTGTGGATTTATGAACCTACTTATATGCATAAGTGATGTTTTAAGTTATCGTTTATCTTCTTAAGTATGAAAATTGTGTTATTCACATCCAGTATGAAAAAAACTAAATAAATTATAGGGTACATGGATACCAATTTACATTATGATTAAATGAATGAATGGATGCCATGCACATGATAGATAGATTAACTTGTTTATATTGGCTAGTGGTTGATAAATTGGTAATTGACTTAGAAACAATGAAAGAACATGTATGATCTTATATTTTGGATGAGATTAAACCATAGGTTAGAGAGTCTAAGCAATAGCGAGATAATTGTTTTGATGCATGGACTAGTGCAAGTTAATGCAAGAAACCAGGTTTCCCAATGTTCATTCGATGATGCAACTCTAAGAACCACAATAGCAACACCATGTGATTATTGATAGGATGTTGACTCTAGTTCCATTAGGATGGGTGTAGGTATGGCCCACTATTTAATCTTTAAAACCATGAGTCATGGGAGAGTCATGTTAAGCCATGCTCCCTAAGTTGTGTGATGAGGAATATCAATTTCTTTTGGGGAAGCTTGGTCGATTTAGCTGATAGTTCCGCTTATGGGTTATATTTGGGGATAGGTAAATATAGTTGATGCTCAAAGATATTCTAGTAGAGGAAAATATATGAAGTACAAGTTAGAAGTATGTTAGGAAGGAAGGATGATTAGACTAGTAATATTTCGATTTGGGATTTGAGACACGAATTTAGTTGTTCTTGGTTCCTTTCACCTATAAATCATGGTTTAATTCCTTAAAGTAAATCTAAGTATAATTCTAATTATTTTTTATGTGTTGTGACTTAGTTAATGAAATTGCTTAATATTGTGGGTACTGGATTGTTGTCTTGCATGTGTGATCATTATTGTCTTGTCATTTAACAACTATGCATTATAGGTGGTGAAGGTTGCATAATTATAGTATATGCACAAGCTGTGTGTACACTAGCCCCCCACACACACCTTGCATTGGCACACTATTATTAGTTAAGATGTGTGTGTGTGTGTGTGTGTGTGTGTGTTATCATGTATAGTGGTTAATGGGTCTAATACAGATAGGATTGAATATTAATTATAATATTACATTGTTATTATTTAAATTGTATTGCATTAGATAGATTCCATGGCATTTGGCTCATTGACATTAGCTTGTATTAATCACAATTCATTTAATTCTCATTAGTAAACACATTTAAATTAAGTAATATCATTACATTTGTTTAATTCTAATTAATATGCATATGCTATTTATTGCATGTCATGTTATTGACATGCCAATTAATGCTTACCAAATAAATAAGGATGTAAATGATAGTGGATTGTGAAATAATAAACACATTAGAGATGTTTTATTATTTAATAATATTTAGAATTATGAAAAATGGGTTGAGTTAATGTGATAGAATTGCCTTGTTATGTGATTCTAAAATCCTTAAATATGTATGTGACTTAGCATTAATTTATTATATGTGACCTTCCTAGGAACCTTCTCGAGGAGGGAGGAATGCAGTGAAATGAGGGGAAATAAAACAAAGTTTGGAGGATGGGATGAGGGAGGATGATTTTGACAAAAAGAGAGGAGTGGAGGAAGAAAACACTCTAATGGGCATTGGCATGCATACTTGAGTGGTTATTGGGTTGGAATACTAAAATTGCATACTTGTCATTCTTTGATAGGAGAGAAGAGGTTGATGTTGTGGTTATTGAAGTTGCGGGCATGGAGGGTTAGGAAAGCCCACATGTTTCCTAGAACTAGCACCTTAGTTGCTAGTTGGATGGGAGGAATAATTCTAGTTTGGGAAACACCATTGGATGGACTAGTTTCCTGGGTTGGAGCTATGGGATTGATAACTCAACTAGAAAATAAGATATTCTATTGGTCCTTACTCAATCATATTATTTTGATTATTATTGCATTAAATGCTATGAGATACTGTGAAATTGTATACTTTATACTTTTAATTTGTTAATTTAAAGAAACATGCATAGAACCCAAATTTGAAAGTTATACAATTAGTTTTCATGGTTAATTTACTTAGTTTACACAATTAAACATACTAAGTTGTTGTTAGATTAATTTACTTAGCAGTTTGTTTATTAACTTAACATCCATCACTAGGATGGGTGTTACAACAAGCCTAGCATGGAAATCCTTTTGTCCAATCAATTCCATAAGTATTAGTCTAAGGAAATGAATTCCCCTACAATATTAGCACTTTCCATTATGTGCCCTTCAATACAAAATTGTAGAGGAATACCAGGTAGAAGAATCCATATGTGTTGGATTACGATTGGCTCACTTATAGGATTGAAACCTGGGTTCCATTGTGTTAGGTTTCCCTCCTGGGAAAATAGTGAGATTGGCTAACACATAGCCAAATACAAGAAGATGCACAAACAAAATAAGCGTGAAAGGTCAATGTATTTCTCATTAACAAAATGTACATATAAATACAATGAGAAATGTCCCTTGGGTTTCATATTCTCGAGTGGACTCTTGGAATCCCAGGTGACTTTTGGTCTACCTGAGGATTAGACTCCAATAAATACCCCCTTAATCTGAAGAGTGTATATGAGTCCAAGAAAAAGAAGAGAGCTAAATAAGTGGAAGTGGATAGCTGCCACCAGCTGAACATTTCCACCTCGAACATCCTTTACTAAGAAGGTTAGCTAGAAGCTTGCATATGCTTCTGCTAAATACAATGGCTCTCTGAAGGGATGGTTTTTAGGCTGACCATCAACCGAAATGGGATAGCAGAAGGCTGGAATCTTTTACTATGTGTGTGGTTCAATGATGACCACAAACTCTCGAACTTGGCGATAGCAATCGCTCAGATATTCTATGGAACTTGGCTCGAAGGCTCAGAGGTTCTGTTTGGAATGGTTGGGATGGAATGACACCAAACCAACTATAGAGCTAAAAACAGGAAGTGATCAACTGCAACTTGCTGAACATTTCCATCTTGACAACTATAAGTTAGCTAGAAGCTTGCACATGCTTCTGCTAAATGAAGGTGCTCTCGATACCGGTGGTTTTAGGATGACCACCAACTCTGAAGCTCAGTTGAACATATCTCTTCACATGCTCTCTTGTTCTGGCTCACTTGCACTCGCTCGCTTGTTACTGACGGTCTTCATTCCCCCCCTATAAGGAACAATGTGAGGATAGGAAAGTCTCATGGTGTCACAACTAGACACAAAACACATGAGTACTCTATGTCATGGTTCTCTTCTGTTTGAGTGTCTATATCACTGAATCTAGCCTCTAAAACTGGATGTGGATCATGCTTGTTTGATCTCACTTACTTGTAGAGAGCCATGGTTGCTTGTTGTTAGATGGAGGCTTCGAAACTTGATGCCTAACATCATGTTCCCCACTGTCAGGTACAAGGTGAGGAGAAGAAGATGTCTCAACTGCAAGATGTGTCAATACTCATGAATGAACTCTTTGGTATGACTTATAAATATTCTTGGCTATTGATGACCATTGCCAAGAAGTGATCCACCCATAATGAGTCTTCTCTCTTGCAGGTTTCTTCCAACTGAAGCATCTGTCGGATGTGTGCGTATGTTTTCCACATTGCTTACAATGGTGAAGATCAAAACAATGATCTTTCATGTGGCCAACTCAATCACAGTGTTGGCCTGTCGAACTATAAATTGATGTGGTTGAAGATGGACTCTCGTTGAGGAATCCAACACTCTGAAATTGGATGGGCTTGGAGAAATCCGGAATGTGAACTGTCACTTCCTTGTCGTATCCAAGGTCAGTTCTATGCTTGTTATGGCTGATCTCTTCCCATGGTCTGATGATGGGCTTGGAAGGAACAAGAAGAACCTCTGCATGCATGTCTTCATCTTCATTTTCTTTCACTTCTTTCACTTTTGATGGCGTGCCACTTATTTGCTTATGTGCTTCTGAAGTGGCATCAATCTGTGCAGGATGCTGAATAGAATCATGAAGGGGATTCTTCTAAACATGAATAGGTTCAGAATGTCTTTCTTCTTGTTGAAGCTCCAATTCAAGCTGTATAAACTCAAGAGTGTCTTGTGAATCTCGTACATAATCTCGAATCTGAGTGAGAGTGCTCTTATCGATCATGACATTGTTGTTGACAGAGGAGATAAGTAGAGTGTTCAGTAACTCTACAAGACCGCTTAATATTTCCATTGATAAAGAACTCACTCAAATTATGGAGAAGGGCTTTTTGCAATTCCACCCTTTACAAATAAGACTCAGCAATTCAAACTTAGCAAAAGATGAAGGGTGTCGGTCTCAGCTGAAAATGCACCCAATTACAATGCCTCAATTAAATTCAGATTCACTTTCAAAGAAGACAATTGCAAGTATCAACAAACTTACAACAATCACTATTTGCAAATGAAATTACAAAAACACACTTTGCAAGTGAAAATTTGAATGTGAATGGTCTTCAAATATCAATGGTTTACGTGAGTTGTTGTAGATATTCCTGTGTCACCAAATTGTTGGTGTTGGTTGCTCCCCACAATCCTTCAAATCTATCTTACACAGTTGAAGTGTGCAGTCTTCTAATGAATACGTAATGTAGCTCACTCTCCAATGCAGCAATAGACAACTCCAATTCGCAATGCATCGATACATCTACCGGAAGAGAGCAGTCTTTAACACATACTACAAAAATGTAGGTCTTCTTCCACTTCCAACCACAGGAAGTGCTGAACAATAGGATTTGCAGTCACCACCAATCTACAATTTATAATGAGGATTGCCGATTGTTTGTTTGGAATGATTCATCAACAGTCTATAGCTTCTACACTTCCATTCCACAACTTCAAACTGATCGATGTTGGAAATATGACCATTGGAAATTTTGTGCACGTATCTTCCCTCCAGAGTCTTTATGAACAAAAGACAGGAACTCCTCGCAGCACATACATTGCGACTTCACCTCCAACAAGCAAGAAACCTCGATTTCAATCTAGTCTTCAAGCATATATATCTCCGCAATATGTCGTCGAGCTGCCTATTTGCTATACTATGACGATACACCTTCAGAGTTGATTTTCAATCTTTATGAATAGAATAGGGGAGCTTCACCTTTGTTCCAAGAATTCAAGACCGGATTCAAAGTTGGGGATGTGCGTCGTAGGCAGTCGTCCGATAATTCCTTCACAGTGATATGATCATCAAATAAAAACACAGCTACAAGCTTCACGAGTTCATATATATCTCGCTCTCCACACCAATGCAGAGATATGAGAAACAACCATGATTAACGCCAACGCAGCCCACAACTCCGAGGTCACAACTCTCCAAAAGTTAGCATGATAGAAAACTCCAAGATGTCAAACACAACAATATCTACCAAAGGAGATTATGCTTTACGCAGCAGTATTCTTTACGCAACAGAATGAATTAATTATGCATAGGTACACAGAACATCTCACTCCACATCTCACTCCAGACAGAGCGAGACTGAGGAGTGCAAGAGAGTAGAGGGCAGGCGAAATGGATGTGCGAAACGTTTGAGCAGGAAATATGCATATGGAAAACTGTCTATCGATTTTGCAACTGGCAGATAATATTGCATGAGGAAGACAAAGGCCAGACTGAGGAGGACAGAACCTGGAGCTCTGATACCACTGTTAGGTTTCCACATAGCCAAATACAAGAAGATGCACAAACAAAATAAGCCTGAAAGCTCAATGTATTTCTTTTTACTTAACTGTACATATAAATACAATGAGAAATGTCCTTTGGGTTTCATATTCCTAAGTGGACTCTTGGACTCCCGGGTGACTTTTGGTCTACCTGAGGATTACCTGAGGATTAGACTCCAATACATTGCTTTAGAACTAAACTAGATATCCCCACAACCAATTTTGAGCTAAGATGGAGTCTTCACCTTTATCACTTTGAAGCTCAAAACAAAACCAACCCTTAACCAAAATATGAAACCTTGGAATATACCCTAACTACAATTTCCACCCTACTTCAAACCATTGTGCCAAGGAATGGTTCTTAATCACCTTACCCATGAATATTCCTACTAACCCCACCTATAGTAATTCCTCCACTTTCTCCAATCCAATATCATGACCTAGAATCATTTTCACCTTGATGGGAATGTTTAGAGGATTGGAATTTGGGTAAATTTAATGGGGAATGTAAGGATTTAAGTTGCAAACCTAACCCTTCAGTGACAATTGAACCAAGTGTTGACATAAAGGACAGGTGTTGACATAAAAGACCACATGATGCCAAACTTACTCCTTCAAGGACTATTTGTACCACCAAAGATTGACACTCCACTTATCTAGTTCCACTTGTCAATATGTCAAAACTATCCTTAGCTTCCAAATCAGCTTTGTTATCAATGTCAAAGGCTTTGACACCATTCCACACTTAAAATAGTTCCTGATGGAGATAAAATATGGATGGAAAGTCCAAACCCTCATTTTCCCTATAATCTCAAAGTTATTATTTGGAATCCATGTCTATACTGAGATCAAAATAGTAAAATAAACCATGCAAAATGTGGTTCTTTCTTGGAATCCATGTCCTCACACCAAAATAGTAGGATAAACCATTCAAAATGTGGTTCTTTCTTGGAATCCATGTCCTCACACCAAAATAGTAGGATAAACCATTCAAAATGTGAAAACTCTAGAAACTACATTCCCCTCTAGAAACAAAACTAGATTTAGTTCACCAATATTTATATAATCTTTTTGCATGAGTACGATAAGTATATTTTAATTTTGTCCTTTTGTTTTAACTAAGATATTAGTACATCAAATAGAAATTATGAACTTTTGAAATTCCTTTGTGAATTGTAGTGTTTTATTTTTAATAACTTGGAAGGGTTTATATTTCTCTATTTTGGAAAAAAATCCTTGGTAATATAATTTGTTCTTTTTGTAAACAATATTCTTATTGGGAGGAAGGTATAGTCATTAAATTCATGCATTACACCCATAATTCTTCCCCTTCATTCTGGGCAATTAAACTTATGCAAACTTATGTCTTAATATGATCATTGTATTCCCTTGATGATTGAATCATGATTAACACCATTATTGCGTATAAATGATAGCTGGAGAAATATGAAATTATTGGTATTTTTCTTGCAGAAACACCCAATTTTGAACCAAAGGTGGATTGAAGTGTCAAATTGTTAAGACACTGAATATGGATCTAGCCGAATATAATGGTGTAGCTACATATTGAAGGAAATATCACTCCGAAGAGTGATGTTATGGGGAAGGATTATGGATGAGGTGATAATAAGAATGATAGCTTGTTTAAGAGAAATAATTGAGCTTAAGATCTTTTGAAATATGATAATATATGCACAGGATAGAAGCATTATCAAAGATGGAGTATTGTGTAAGTTGGATGAAATGCATAAATTTGATATATAGTTATTGTGTAGATATTGAAAGAGTAGAATACCCTAAAGAACTATGAAAATCATAATTGGAGATACCTGAAGTGGAGATTTACAATCACAAGTGATTTGAGATGAAGTGGAGATTTACAATCACAAGTGATTTGAGATCGACTTTTAGGGTTGTTGTAAAACATTAAAAGATTATGCTAATGAAAAATGTAGTTACGTGGTTGTGCTCCATGTAACTCTCCTTGGGCAACCACGATACTAATGATGGTCAAATGTCGCAGATGTCTATGTAATATAATAATTACAATTTGAAAATGATCTCGAATTTCAAATTTATTAGAATAGTAAATACTTCCAAAAATTAAATGTTGATGAAGTTCTAAATGCATGAACTTGGTTTTCGATGGTTGTAAAGTTGTATAGAAAATGGTTTAGCTATATGACAATGACATTGGATATTGTCGGAATATTACAAAATATCCCCACTTTAATATTACAAAATATCCCCACTTTAATATCATAAGTAAATTTATATCAACTTTTCATAGACTAGATACAATTCTCCACGTACATGATGAAGCATTATAATTTCTTTTTATACATATTTGTGTTTCTATAAAGTCTACCATTGAAAATGGAATGTATTTTTTAATATGTGGAATTAAGTAATGCACTTTAGTGATGATTATTGTGAGATAATGGTGATGCTTGACTTGGATTCTTATATTCATGTGGCTGGCATCAAAACGTTTTAATTATTTCATATATGGTGAAAACTTTGCTTTTAAATTTGGTTTAAGGTTAGCTTTAGTTTTAATATTCCATTCTCACGATCATTCGTATGGTAAAATATTAATAAACTTCATACAATCTATGGTTGTCGGTTGGATATCGACATGCCGCCATGACCCTTTCGTGTCCCATGCTTTTGGAATGGAAATAACTTAGGTAACATAAATGATTTTGGTTAAAATTATTATTAAAATTTATTTTGATGTAATTATTGTTAAAATATATTTATATAATTTTTTTAATTAATGTATTTAATATTTTACTTTAATTTAATTTATTATTAAAATGTAATTAAATAATTTTATTAAAATTATAATTTCGTATCAATGAAATTATAAAATAAGATTTAGCATTTTAAAATATCTTTATTGCAATGTGATTGTACAAATTTAAAATAATTCTTACAGCATATCAAACAAAAATGCCAATTTTCGTTTTCATTATTTATAATCATAATAATGAAAAAAACAATTTTAAATTATGATCAACGACTATTTGTTGCGTATCTCCGTGGACCCCTTGCCTTTTTGTAATATTTGATTGCATATTAGCATTGACCTCGCGTGGTCGAGAAAAACAAGCACGCGCATACTTTATAACTAACCACTTCACATGACACAAAATATTTCACTAATGATTGGTTGGAACAAAGCTTACATGTGCAACTGCGGTAAAAGTGATGTACTTATGCATCTTACACATTTGTTTTTTTGGTTGGGTTAAAGAAAATGAATATTATTTGTTTAAAATATATCTTCACTTCACTATGGTATTAGCATGTCTTATCGCATAAAGTATAGAAACACAATGAAAAATGTCTCTCAAATATGACGAGGATTGTTTTGAAAAAAATATTAAGGAGAAAATTTATATTTGATGAGACTTAAATTTTGTTTAATGTAATAAAAACATCTATGAGTTTTATTATATTTTTAATGGGGAGATTGTATATTGGAGTTTTACCTTATTTCCTCTTAGGTAAGTTTATGGCCATTGTTATTCAATTAGATCTATAGAGTAGGTATAGCATGAAATCAATATATGTAAGAAAGTTTACTAGAATGTTTTTAGGATTTGATATAAATTATTGTAAGAGGGTTTACTCGAAGGTTCTACCTAATAGAAAGTTTCTTTACTAGAAAGTTTCTAGAAAGATAGAAACTATATAAATAAGTAGAAGTAATGTAATGATATGTTTTTGTGAATAATATTTTAATTCGACCTTTGCTCATTTTGAGGTTGACCCCTTGAAGAGACAAATGAACATTCCTTTCATCGGTAAAGGTATTGCTATTTTGGTAATAATTTCCCTACAATTGTCTATTGTTATGGTTGTAATGCCCCTGGTTTTGATGCTTGACATAGACTATGTAAATGATGCAATATTGTTGATGTAATTGGTGGAACATGGTGAGGAGCTCAAGGCAAAGGCCCTACCACGGACATCTTGAATATATGTTTGTGTGTGTGTGAACAAGTAATGTTGTTAGAGAACCATGCACTAGTCCAGTGCAGTAACACTGTGAATATGTTGTACATGTGCATGATAATAATAAATAAATCCGCAGCTGATTGTGAAAGGAAACAAGAGAAAGGGGCATGGTTATCCTAAGGTTAGGAAGGGACGTATTGAATCCATCAAGCCAATGGATGAGAGACAAGTATCCTAGAGAGGATTGATGATTCATCAGATGTAACTTGACTCATGCATCCCAATCATTTAATGCTTCCAAGAGGAAGGTAGTTGAGATAGTTATTGTCTATGGGAAGGAAGGTATGGGTTTGAGTTTCATTATGATAGAGTAGTGTCAGTTCCTTGTGGGCGATTTCCCTGCAGAACTGGGAATGGAGATCGCTTATTGGGTAAGTGATCAGTTGCAATGATCTCATCCTTAAATTATCTATCAATTGGGGACAGCATAGTAACATGTCAGTGTGTATGTTAGTCAGCTTGTTAGTGAGTCTATTAGTCAGTTAATTGGTTACATGGTTAAGTAACTCGATCTGGAAGGGTTGTATCTATCTTGCCTTGTCTTGTGAGGAATTCATTCTTCATTCTTCCATCCATCGACCAATCTATCCATTCTAATTTGTGGACAAGAATCAACCCTTTCCTCAGAGGAAGCCGAACCTGAATAGTGACAAAGTGGAGAGTGGATCTAAGCTCTGGTCATGGCTGTGAGTCGAAGAGGGAACTTGAGAGCATAACTGCTATGTGTTCCCTAGTTGATCTAGGTAGCAGTATAGTATCGAATTACCCAGCTATTAGCTTGAACCTAAGTGTCCTGAATTGTGTTGAAGGCTTATGTGAGAGAGTCTATTCCCAAAAGCGATATGAGTCGGAATAGAAGAGTGGCGAGGTGCCACGAAACCTCAGTTGTGTTCTTGAGAAGCCTTGTTTCCTTGATGTTGAGTCAATCCAAGTGCGGTTTCCTGTGACTCCTATTATAATAGAACAATATGTTGGATAGTGACTTAATCAATTCCCTAGAGCCATTGGTTGCACGCAACCAAGATTTGTAAGCCATGAGAATATAGAGCCTATAGGAATATGATCTGGGGATTGGGTGGTCTTTCTACACACACATTGGTATATCACTTGGAGGAAGGAGACGCCCAAGGGGTTGTTGAGCAGTGAAGGGGTACCTTCTTGGTGTTGTGTGGGCTAGGTATCGTGGAACCCAAGCTAGCAGAGTTTGTGTGAGGCATCTGTGGTTATGTAGGTAAAGCATATCTGATTGTTTTCCCTACTTGAATTGTTGTAAACCCTAAGAAGTAAAGAGAGTTTTTAACATCGAGTGTATTGAGATCCAATAGCGCTTGAACAACCTCCTGGAAGAATAGTGGGGTTTGGGTGGTCTTTCTATGCACAAATTGGAATAGTATCTGCGTGGTGTTGTGTGGGTTGGGTATTGTGGACCCCAAGCTAACCAAGTCTGCACGATGTCCATTGCTAGTATTGAGTACCATAGTGGTCTAGAGTGTCGATTTGGCTAAGGGACTAGTGAAGGATGTGACCTCCTGATGGAATAGTGGGGTTTGGGTGGTATTTCTACGTACACATTGGTATGCAAGATGGAGGAAGGTGATGCTCGAGGGATTGTTGAGTGGTGAAAGAGTACCTTCTTGGTGTTTTGTGGAGTGGGTATTGTGGACCCCAAGCTAACCGAGTTTGCACGAGGTTCCTGTAACTTTGTGGTGAGTCACTAGTTAGTATTTCCCCTCTACTACCTGGAAAATCCCGTTAACTTAGCAGAGGTTGGATTGGCTTCAGAATTGAGTATGTGTGATTGTAACAACCTGTTAACCCAGCAGAGGTTGGCTTGGATGTGGCCTCGTGCCTATTTGACTATGAGTGAGATCTGGATAGCTCCCCTTTCCTTAAGGTAATCATGCTTAGCGTGGGGGTGGCCTCTCATCAGAAAGAGTATATGCTAGACATAGCACCTATGATTGGGTGGAACATTTCTCTTACATAGTCAGTTGCTTGGAGAAGATTCATTCAAGATAAGTGTAATGTGATGTTTCGTTGTTGTTATTGATTTCCATTGTATGAAAGTTGATATGAATGAATGAGTGAGATGCATGTTGTAGATAATGATTTTGAAGTATGGATTACTTAGTTAGAAGTAATTGTGACTCTTGATGTTTAAGTGTCGAATATGTTGTATTGCACTCCTTGAAATGCTTGTGCATAAGATGAATGTTGCATATGAAGTCCTTTCACTCATGTGGCGCTAACTATACAGGAAGACAGTGAATTGGCATTGCAAGATAAGTTTCCATAAGGTGGTTAACATGTGTGATGGTAGTCACGCAGTGGATTAATGGTAGTTGTGGAGTGGTCTAATTTACCATGTGCAACATAGTTGCATGATAAAGGAATTGAGAAGTGCACAAGGTTACATTGGTTGCTCAATAGTGCATATCGACTAGAGTTTCATGCACATAAAACCATGCTTAACATATTGAGATTGCTTAGTGTAGCCTACTGCATAGTAAAATAACTCAGTATTAGGTAGTTGTGTCTTGGTATCAGAAATAGAGAGTAAGTAAAAAGATCCACCATGTTCACGATAGGCCACAAAGCCCACTGGGGACATGACATAGTGGTATAAGAGCAATGTTTTCAACACTAGGACTCTAAGTGCAATGAAATTCCTAGCACAATAATATTAGAGAAAATATTGAGATTTATTAATGTGTTAATCTAATATACTTTCCTTTGTGCACAGTGCTAGTAGCAGAAGTGAGACTAATATAGGAAAGGAAAGAAGGTGGCAAGCAAAAAAACCTGATTTATCCAGTTGAATTCTCATAATGGAAGATGCATAGTATCCCTATCACCATCAAAAAGATGCTATGAGGGAAGATGTGCAAGGTGGTAATGCATAAATAGAGTCAAATGGAAGGAGGGCACAAATAACACCTCCAGATATTGTTGAAACTATGCGAAGTTTCAATGAAAGGATGACTAAGGCGTAGGAATAGAAGCATTAGATCAATGTTGGCATTTTGCAGAGCTTAACAAACCTTCAACATAAAGCTAATTTGGGATCAAATGAAAAAAATGGAAGTAAGGATGGAAAGAGTGTGAGAGTCACTTTTGAGGAAGATCGTGACACCAAGAAAGAGGCGCACATAGGAGGAGAATAAGCATGGCTCCATAAGGCACCTAAAGCAATATATTGAGTAGATCACAAAGCACGTCAGACATTTTAGTGCATTTGAACCAAAGATCTAAGAGAAGGAAGCCTTGTAAATATATTTACTTAGGGGAATTCAGGAAGGTAAAGCCGCCCACATTCAACGAAGAAGGAAAGTCTAGACATTGAGTTGAAGAATGGATTCTTGGAATGAATAAATACTTCAAAATACAAAAGTTCTCAGGAAATGAGAAAGCTAGGATTACTATATTTAATTTGAATGGTATAGATCAAATTTGGTGGGAACACCTTTATCAAGTGAAGGGCCTCAAGGAAAGGAATATCGACTGAAAGAAGTTTGAAAATTATTTCAAGCAGAAATATATTTCTGAAAGGTACTATGATAGTAACAGAAAAGAGTTCCATGAGTTGAATTTAGAACATATGACAATGGAGGAATATATGAATAAATTCCTAAAGCTACTCTGGTATGTGGATTATCTCGGGAATGAGAAGGTGAATATTCAGAGATTATTAAGTGGATTGCCCCAAAATTATAGAGACAAAATTGAATTCATGGATCCAAACACTTTGGATGATGTTATTTGGAAGGTTATGCATTGATATAAGAAATACAAGGGTAGAGATGAGGAGCATAAAACAGGAAGAGGAAATCCCAAGGGAAGGTTTGATCCAAGGAAGAAAGAGTTCATATGTGTACCCTATCGGATCATACAGATAAATGTTTGGCGGGGGCATCCAAACACATGGTAGATTCCAATGCATTATGCCAGCCACAGAAAGACCCAGAGAACAAATGCAATGTTGGGGATGTGGAGAGAATCATAAGTTGTACGATTTCCCTCATAGGAAGGAAAAACACCAAAATATTCATAACGTTGAAGGAGTTGTTACTATTGAGGACATGGCCAAATCAACTCCTAGAATCTATGCAGCTTTGGATGATCATCAAGTAGACCATCAAGCTGCAGTAGTTGAAGTTGGAGGTAAGATTGTTGTGTAGTCTATTTCTATTTTAATAAACCTATGATCTAGTCATATTTATATTCATCCTAAGATTGTTGAAGTTTGCACACTTAAGAAAAGTAAGCATGTCAATTCGTGGTTAGTTCAATTAGCCATTGGGACAAAGAGGAAAGTAAGGGAAATGGTAGAAGGGTGTTTATTAATGTTGGACGGTTTGTCCAATGCAATAGGCCTAAACATCCTACCACTAGGATCATATGATGTTCTTATTGTCATGGATTGGTTGGAAAAGAACTGCACCAAGCTTCATTATTGTAATAAGTCTCTTGAATGCCTCAATGATGAAGGAAAGCCTCAGCTAGTGAAAGGTGTGCTGAAAAAACTTTCCATAAGACAAGTTACAATGCTGAAGTTGGGAAGGTGCTTCAAGAAGAAATGTTAAGTCTATGCAGTTCATGTAATAGGATTAGCATAGGGTAGAGGTCCAAAACTCAAAGATTTCCTAATGCTGCAAGAATATTAGGATGTATTTTCGGAAGAAGTGCCAGGATTTCCACCTAAAAGAGATATTGATTTTATAATCAATATAGCACCAGGGACAGCCCCAATGTTTAAATCCCTTTATAGAATGAGCACTACAAAGTTGGTAGAGGTGAAAATGAAACTCCGGGAATTAATGGAAAAGAATTATATTAGACCGAGTGTGTCACTGTGGGGTTCGCTTGTGTTGTTCACTAAAAAGAATGATGGAACCTTGCGACTGTGTATTGACTCCAAACAATTCAATAAGGTCACAATCAAGAATAAATATCCATTTCCCAGGATATATGATCTCTTTGATCATATCAAGGGAGCCAATATTGTCCAAAATTGACTTAAGGTCATGGTACCATCAAGTCAGAATCAAGAAGGAAGATATCCATAAGACAAATTTTAGAATGCGGTATGGCATTTATGAGTTCATTTTTGTGCCATTTGGTTTAATCAACATGCCAGCTACTTTCATCTGCCTCATGAATAATGTGCTAAGCTAGTACCTGGATAAGTTTGTGCTAGTATTCCTAGATGAAATCCTCTTCTATTCCAGGAATGAGGAAGAGCATGTAGAGCATCTTAGAATGGTATTGTAGGTGCTCTGAGAGCATAGGTTGTATTCCAAGCTCAACAAATGTGAGTTTTATCAAAAGAGGATTAAGTATTTGGGTCATCTCATTTCAACAGAAGGAATTTCAGTAGATCCTGAGAAGACTGAGGAGATAGTAAATTGGTCTATGCCCAGGAATGTGATAGATTTTCAATATCTCATGGGTTTAGCCAGATACTTGTAATGTACCATATATGATTCAAAAACACACTAACTCCAAAAAAATTTCAATATTTAAACAACAGTAGAAGCTTTGAAAAAACTAGGTAATTTTGACTAGATTTCAAATAGAAAGATTCAAACCACTTCAAACTCTTCCTAAACCCTCCAAATATGATGTTAAATACCTGAAAAGGCTGCAAGTAGGATGAAAATAGGCCAATACTTTGACAAAAAAACTTTTACGGGTATGTCACGCCTGTGTATACCCCTTGAGCTAAACCCAAGGGTACAAGGGAATGGTCCATGGGACTTCTGTGGAAACCAAAGGCTTCTGGTGTTTGCTGAAAGTAATCAAACCTGGAGTATACTAAAAGGATGATCCCAAAACCTTCTACAACAACAATACATAAGTTTAGAATCAAATTGATGGATTTTGGAGGCAAATCTAGCAAGTGCACTACTCAGGATTGGCTAACTAGTCTTTTTCTAGAAGCTTCCAAACAACTCCATATGGTCGCAAAATTTAGAATTAGGACTGTGGATGTATTTATCAGTGTCTGATGGACTTGTATCAGATTATGAAAATAAAAAAGAGCTTATAGAATGTATTTTATGACAACCACTGAAAAAATAGTCAATGTTTGAAGCACATAGAGCAAGCCTTGAAAACTGAAGATACAAACAACTTAGTAATTCTTCAGATTTATTCTCAGAACTGATAATTGAGCTCAAAATCATATTATTGGATAGAATCAAGCTCTATTAACCTGATAAAGCATCAATTGAAAGTCTCTATGGTCCAAACTTACAGACAATACTCAATATTCAATGATTTTTACAAATAAGAGCAGGAATCTTCAATGTAAGTAAGAAAATAAGAGATAGAACCATTGGATCGGGGACATATACATAAGAAGAACATATTTTGTACTCTTGGATGGCTCAATAACATCTGATACAACTCACAAGGGCTCTTACACAACTTGAAAATCCATAAATACAAAGATAGAGTTGCACATGTGCGCTCCTCAATACCGAAAACTTGGCTTTGGTGAAAATGGTTGTATCTTGGTCATCCAAACACATTTTTCAAAAAGAAAAAAAGATTTCATTACTGGAAAACAACCTACAAATGCAATGGCGCAGGTATCACAACCCATAAATTCTTAGAAATTCCGAAACCAGAACCTCCATTTCGGCCCTTCAACACTGTTTCCACTCAATGAAGGGTTTTAACTGCACAACAAGAACACCAACCATTGGATCGGATCTACTACATCAAAATCTAATGGTTGTACTGATACTATGTGGTGGAATGGAACAAGTTTTAAATGGGGAACATCACCCAAAGTTGGATAGGGGCGCATCTCCCAAGTCTCAGAGAGTAATATCTCAAAACAAATATCAAAATGACCAAAAGATGTGAGTGGTGCGCTCCTCTCTTTTTATAAGTTAATTGGCCATATGGATACATTGAATGTGGTATCCTTCCTTACTCATGCGCCATACTTGACTGTTTTTAGCAATTGTGTTTTTTCCTGCTTTATCCTTGTTTTGTTTCCTTTTTGCTTTTAGTTTATTTTCCTGCTTTTGGAAACATCATGCTTTTCCTAGCTTTACTCTGCTTTTCCTGTGCTTTTTCATGATTTTATGCTTATTTCTGCTTTATGGACTTTCCTGCTTTTCCTTCCTTTTTTTCCTTCCTCCTTTCTACTTTTTTGAACTAGCTTCTTTTGTGCTGCTTTCTATCTTTTTGCTGATTTTGTGGATTTTTTTAATTTTTCTTCTAATTGCCATTGTAGATGACAACTCATGGGTCTACAAGACCACTTATTCGCCCTCCTTGGCCACCTACACACATTACTCAACATAGAATTAAATAATAAAATAAATAAATACAAAAATAATCATGGCACACCATCCTATGTCTTAAAAGTTAAGTGTCTTAACAATTAATGGCTCAAAACTTAACCCCCTCCTTTTTAATTTTTTAATGCAAGTATATATGGGGTTGAATAAGTAGCAGAATGATCATAAATCCTTAGGGAGGGGACATTACAGTACTATAGGATATTCATTAAGGATTTTTCTAAAGTGCTACATCCTATTATGTCACTACAGAGAAATGATGCAAAGTTCGTGTGGTCTGTAAAATGTGAGCAAAGTTTCCAATGCCTAAAGGAATCACTAACCAATGCTCCTATTCTGAAGATTGCGGACTTGGATAAATATTTCCTAGTACTCATAGATGCTTGCATTGAAGGAAATGGATGAGTACTTATGTAGGAAGGGCATATGATGTGCTATGAGTCCAAAAAGTTAAAGGATCATGAGAAGTGTTATGAGATGCATGACTTGGAGCTAGCATCCATAGTGCACGCATTGAATATGTCGAGACACTCATACTTAGAAGGATATTTGAGTTGTGCATTGATCATATGAGTTTAAAATATTTGTTCGATCAACCAAATTTTAATGCACGATAGGATTGGTCGTTAGAATCACTAAGCAAACTTGATATTGAGATCAAGTATGACTGAGGTAAGGAGAACAAGGTTGTTGACGACCTCAGTAGGAAGTTTCATGTCACGTCCATAAGTTCATGTAGCACTAACCTCATAGAATGGGTCAGCAGGGTTGCAGTTGAAGATGAGAAGTATGCGCAAGTGCACGCAGGACTTAGGAAAGTTGAACTAGATAATAAGTATGATGGATATTAGTTGAAAGAATATGGGGTTCTTCTATTCGAAGGATGGTTGTACATTCCAGAAATCACAAAACTGAAGAAGTTGGTAATAGATGAGATACATCAGACACCTTACTTAGGTCACCCTAGATATAAAGAGACCGTGAAAACATCCAGAAAGCAATATTTTTTTCCATTGATGAAGAAGGATATCATAGAGTACATAGCTAGAATTCAAAAGTGCCAGTAGGATTACTATAGCCAATTTCTATTCGTGAGTGGAAGTGGGAAGAAATATCTATGGATTTCATTACAAGACTGCTAATGATAGTGAAACAACACGACTCAATCATGGTAGTGGTGGAAAGACGAAAGCTTCGCATTTCACTCCATTTAAGTCAATGCATAAGACTGTTAACATTGTGCATATTTTCATTAAGGAAATTTTCAAGGTGCATGGATTTCCTAAAGCAATAATATAAGATAGAGATGCGAAATTCACATTGAATTTTTGGAAAGGCTTATTCAAGGAGTTGGGAACTAAGATCAATTTCAGCATAGCTTATCATAGTCAAACATATGGTTAGATAGAGAGAGTAAATCAAGCGTTGGAAGACATGTTAAGGATGTATGTGATGGATAATCCATCCAAGTGGGAGGATTGCATTCATTTGGTTGACTTTGCTTACAACAATGGTTTTCAGACATCATTGGGTATGAGTCCATTTGAATCCATGTATGGTAGGAAATGTATAACTCCAGTAAGTTGGGAAAACCTAGTGAACATAGTGGTACTTTGGCCCAGATGAGGCTATGTGGGAATTGGAAGATTCCATGAGGCAGGTGTACCCATTTTTGTTCAATTTTGAAGAGCACAAAGGACAATGTTGTTTCAAGGGGGAGGGTACTATAATGTCCCTAGTTTTAACCCTTGACATAAACTATGTAAACTATGTAAATGATGTAATATCATTGATGTAATTGATGGAACGTGGTGAGGAGATCAAGCCAAAGGCCCTACCCTAGACACAAATACACACACACACACACACACACACACATATATATATATCTGTGTGTGTGTGTGTGTGTGTGTTTGAGAGAGAGAGAGAGAGAATAAGTAATGTGGTTAGAGAACCATGCGGTGGTCAAGCATAGTAACATTGTAAATACATTGTACATTTGCATGATAATAATAAATAAATCTATAGTTAACTATGCAAGGAAACAAGAGCAAGGGCATGATTATCCTAAGGTTAGGAAGGGACATATTGAATCCATGAAGCCAATATCCAAGTGTCCTAGAGAGGAATAATGATCCATCAGTTGTGAGTTGATTCATGTGCCCCAATCATTTAATGCTTCCAAGAGGAAGGTAGTTGATATATTTATTGTCTCGAGGAAGGAAGGGATATATCGAAGTTTTCTTTTGATAGAGTAGTGTTAGTTCCTTATGTCAGTCGCCCTGTAGAAATGGGAATGGGCATCACTTATTGGGTAAGAAATCAATTGCATTGGTGTCATCCTTAAATTACCTATCAGTTGGGGATGGTGCAGTAGCCTATTAGTGCATTTGTCAGTCAGCCTATCAATGAGTGTGTTAGTCATTTAATCAGTTATGTGTTCAAGTAACTCGACCTGGGAGGGGTGTATCTATCTCTCCCTATCTTGTGAGGACTTCATTCTTCATTCTTCCATCCATCGACCAATCTATCCATTCTGATATGTGGAGAAGAGTTGACACCTACATGAGAGGAATTTGAACCTGAATAGTGACAGAGTGGAAAGTGGATCTAAGTGTTGGCAGGCGGTTAGGATGGGTCATTATCGCAGCACCACGGGTGCTGCGATACTGCGAAAAGCGCAAAGTCGAGCACAAATGATGCTACTTTTTGTAATTTTTGGTCAATTTTACTGTGGTATGCGGGTTTTTGGTTCATTTTGGACCATGTCAGTTAGTTTTGGGTCATGTTGGGCCATGTCAGTTAGATATTGGGTCGTTTGCTTCAAGTGTCAGTTAGGAAGTTGTTAGTAAGTGGACAAGCAATGTAAAGGAGGAAGCCTATATATAGACATAAGTTGTATGTGTTGAATCATCTTGGATGTATGTGTCTTTGAGCGTGTATCTAAGATCAAGAGACATTGGTGAGATCTATCTTTTGCGTAGATATTGTATTTGGGTTTTTGCGGAGGTAATATGATATGATGAAGTTGTTTTTGCGCAATCCCTATGTCTCTTCTGTTCGTCTATGGTAATGCATGTTGCGATATGAATCTTTGAATGATGTAATGTTTCCTTGATGCAATTAATGCTTTACTGTCATATTTGCTGCGATGATGAATGTTTCTATTGAATGATGCGATGAATATAAATAATGCATGGGTAAATTGCATAAGATGTATCTTCTAAGATGTTGAAACAAGTTAAGTAATTGAGCCACAACCATCCTCCTTCATTTGGAGGAAACATGGTTCTTTCAACTCTCCCTTGAACATCTTGGGTGAGATTTCATCTGCTCTGCAGGTGTTTCCAGATGGGGTTAAACCTATCTAGGCCGATGCTCAAGGAAATCGCGATGCTCTGTATGTGTCGACAGTGAGTGGAACCCCTGTAGATTGGGTTTGTGTCAACAAATGGTTCCATTGCTGGGACCGCACTGTGAAATGAAAGGAGGATATGTTGTGGCGCCCGACGAAACCAAAGATCCAGAAATGGTTTGATCAAAAGCTGCAGGAGTTTGCTGAAGAAGAAAGTTGAAACTCTCGACTGATGGTAGATCAGTGGGTGGAAAGGTACATTCACGACGGTCCGCATGAATATTTTTTCTGCAAGTTCCCAGTCATTTTGTTCGAGTGGTTGGTAGAGTTGACCTTTCAAAAGAGGAACTTTCAAGGCAGTGAACCAACGACCTGGACCCTAGAACTAATTTAGGAGCTGTAGGAAATCGATAATAAAGCATCGCGGGCTGTCGAAGTTTGGCTTGATAGCATACTAGAAGGTTATATCATTGAATTTGTGGTTGATATGAACAAATCCTATAGTGAAGCCGAAATATATTTCTTCAACGGACCCCGAGGAAGGTTTCTACTATCGCCCCAACTGTCCATTAAGATGCTTATTTGCAAGAAGGGTATATTGAAGATGCATCTATATCAGTAAACAACCTGGTGGGAGGAGGCTATGGGTACTGCGACATTGGGGGGGCGGTACATGGAATGATAAGGGGTAGATGGGTGTAGT
Source organism: Larix kaempferi (assembly GCA_027924585.1). NCBI lineage: Eukaryota > Viridiplantae > Streptophyta > Pinopsida > Pinales > Pinaceae > Larix > Larix kaempferi. The sequence goes on from BSBM01000034.1 coordinate 19,856,899, forward strand.
TCATGATGAGACTATGAGTGAAGTTGAGGAAGAAAGTGGTCTTACAAGGGGAGGGGCAAGGTTTCGACAGGAAAAGAGGCAGAGGATAGGAGAAGTTCCTACTACGATTGAACCGCAAGACCTCGAAGGAAGACCACACGGGATGAAGCGACCTCACATCATTGACAAGGACAACCAGGCTACCCCTAGGATAGAGGAAGGACCAAACCCCAGCACCAACATAGCCACACCTCCGCTCACTATCTCACAACCGGTAAGGAATACCACTTCAACACCACCGAGTTCATCAATTCCACAAAAGTTAATTGCTAGTAGTTCAGCAACTAGAGGAAGGAAGTCCATGATGGCGAGCGAGGACACAAAGTTGCCATTGTTCCATGGAAATGGAACAGATAACCCTGAGAAATACTGGTTTCTATGCGAGGCAGTATGGACCGTAAAGTAGATTACTGATGATGATGCTAAGAAAGGACAGCTGGTGACAACCCTTCGAGGTCGTGCCCTAGACTGGTTTATGAAATTTGTGCAGGTACCTGTCGAGACCCCAAAAATACGCTGGATGACATTCGCACGGGGCTGATCGCTGAATTCCGGAAGCCCAAATCTGGAGCGCAGTATATTACAGAGCTAAAAGAAATTAAGAAGTACCCAATGAAACTGTGTGGGATTTTGATCATTGATTCAAGACATTGATGGCAAGGGTCAGTTTCGACATGAGCATTGTACAACATAAAGAATGGTTCATCGCGGCATTGCTACTGCACATTCGACTACCGTTGATGCAACATAACATTACCACACCGATTGAAGCTCTGGAGATCGCGATGCGGTTAGAAGCGTCACCAATTGGGGAAAATGCAGTTGGGATGTCGCAGATCTAGACATAGTTGGCTAACCTGACCATACGGTTGCAAGATTTGAAAAAGGGAAAGGAACAACGTGAATAGGTATGGTGTACGCGATGTCAAGGAGAAGGGCATACTAAGGATAATTGCTCGGATTTCCACAATTATCTGGTTTCAGGAGCGCCGAATCCATTGAGTGGCGGAGGCATGTCGTGGTGTCGCATTTGTCAAGTACATGGGCACCACCATGATGAATGTCTGTACATGTAGAAAATGGTCACAAAACCAATGAATCTATACTGTACATTCTGCAAATCAGTGGGACATGACGACAAAGATTTTCGTGCATATGGGTTGCTCCAAGAGAGGACGTACGATGCATTCTATGTGAAAGATGACCAGCGTGCCGTACAACAACCGCAGCCGCAGCCACAGGTAGCCTAGCCACTACCTCAACCGTAGGTGCAGTTTGTATCGCAGCAGCAACCACAACAGTTTATGCCGCAATATACTCTGATGCAAATGGCTCCATAGCAGCCGTAGTATGTACAACAAGGGCAAGGCATGCAACCGAATCCTATGTAGCAAAAGTTCAATCAACCACAATACCAGTAGCAGGGAGGATTCCGTGGAGGATACCGGGGTGGATGAGGTGGAGGATTTGGTCGTGGAGGAGGATGAGGAGGTTGTGGACCTGTTCAGTGTTATTGATGGGTCCATTTTTCAGGTATTTGATAACCCTTTTTCCACAGTCCAGCTCAAGCAATGGTAACGAAATGCACTCGATTGTGGGAAAAGTATTTTACTTTAATGATTTAATGAAATTGTTTTTATGATTAATCTTGTATGATAGAATGCGTATCAATTAAACTGATTATATGGAAACCAAGCGTGATTGGGCAGGTTCAGGTTCATTAAAGGATGGACATATAGAAGACTAAAGGATCACCAAGCTCGGTGCCCTGTTTCCTGATGTATAGAGGACACACTCCCACTTTCAAGATGAATCGACACTTTGACAATCAGTTAGGATTAGAGTTAAATCGTATAAATATGGACCTCTAGGGTAGAGAGAGGCCCCTGCTGTTATTTTTGTGAAAGACATTAGTTTTAACGTTTTCTGCACTATTGAGATACTGAGAAGTACAGACTTCTATTTTGACATGGATTTTACATATTAATGAAAGATTGATGATTAATTCCAGCAAGCATTTCTGATTTTTTATTCTCTCCTGAGTACGGGTTGGGGAGGGCCCCTCCAACACGTAGGTCAGGAGATTCCTATTCGCAAGTATTTTTCCAAGTATGCATTTTACATTGATGAACAGTTCTATGATATATGGGAGCGTTTGAATGATTCATTGTTTTCTGTAGTAGTTTAGAATGCATTCGGTAGTACAGTAAAACGATGTTAGTAGTCCTATAGGTTCTTTCTTGCAACGCATATTTTTATCAATGATTACTTGTGTAATAGCTTTGCTTTCAATGTCATGGTTTAGATCTGGAGTTCACTGTAGTTTCTCATCGTGATTAGTTTCTTTTAACTTCTTAGTAATAGATGGGTAAGCATAGAACGATCATATTTCAATTCTAGATTGGTAAAATAAGTTAGATCAAGACTCCAATTTTGTGCCTAGATAGTAGTTACAGACTTCGTTTCCCCAATGGTAGAATAGCTCTGTTATGGTATTTTCATTCTCAGCATTTAGTTATTTCAGCATTTTAATTATTTCAAATAGATTTACTGTTTTTGTATCTTCATTTCTTAGAACAGATCAGCACCTAATTACTTCAGCATTTTAATCATTTGGAATAGATTTCCTGCTTTATTTCTCATAACATATTTACTGCTTTCAACACTTTAATTCTTTTAATTAGATTTATTGTTTTCCAGTATTTAATTCCATAGCATAATCAGTTTTCACATTTAGTAGACAATCTTTAGAACATCGATACCGCCATTTAATTGTGACAAGAGATTATCCTATAAGAGAACAGATAGTGCATGCATCTCTCAAGTTTGTATGTTCCTCGGGTTGACATTTAAAGTAGGCTCTTGGTATAGCTGCCCTCATTAGGCATCCACATTAGGAGCTCACCACTTTCTGGCACCATTGCCGAGGAGGTGCTAAATATTTTAGGAGACATCACCTAAAAACCACAAAAAGAAAACAAAAATTACATAAAACAAAAACATAAATATCTTCTACCGATGTATGCCTCGTCGGCAAAAGGATAGGTTTGGCCGCTTTTTGCCCAATCATTCCATGAGCAACAAAGGTAATAACAGTTCTAACCATTCTTAGTTTGAATTTCTACACTCTGAAAACGAGACTGACTCCACATACGATCCAAACATAAGCAACTTCACTACCAGTTCCAGCTCAAACACCTCAATGGAAAATGAAGAGGAAGAACCTAGGGAGCTTTTCACTTTTCCCATTAGCATACCTCTCGGAGATGCCAGAATGAAGAACATCAATCCTAATAATCTGCCAAACTTTCATGGGTTGACTTCAGAAGATCCTGACACATTCCTGTTTGAATTTGAAGTATTTTGCAGATCATTTGATTACACTACTGATGCAAAAAAGCTTAGGCTTTTTCCTTCCACACTGAAAGACCTATCACTCCGGTGGTTCATGAGCCTTGAAGGAAATAGTATCTTTAGCTGGGATCAAATGAAACAGTCATTCTTAGAAAAATATAGGGACTACTGCAAGGCCAAAGATACTAGGGATGAAATCTTTAGGATGCAACAAGGAGATAGAGAGTCATTAGAAGATTATGCCCAAAGATTTCAACTTAGCTACAAACGAGCCAGCCATTGCACATTGGATCCTAAATCACTAAAGCTTGTCCTTCTCAGAGGTGTAAAAGAGGAGAATTTTGAAGTCTTAAATCTCCTTAGAGATGGAGACATATTCCAAAAATATTTTGACCAGATCCTGCAAATCTTCAAAAACTACTCAAGGTCTAGGAAAACTAAGAATGGGACGAGGGATAGACATACAACCACCAGTGGATCATCATCCTCAACACCAACACTTACAAAATCTGATTTAGGAAACTTGCTGGATGACATGAAAACTGACATACTGCAATCCCTAGCCATGCAACTTGATGCTCTTCAAATAAAAAAGAAACAGGATGAAATTAACCAAGCCTTGACAATATTTTGTCCTCGTTGTAGGAAGAAGCATGAGAAGGGGCAGTGCACCTTGAACACAATAGAAGTATGTGGTCTCTGCACCGATGACCATTCCATTGATAAATGTCCCTTCTTAACCTCATGTAAGGCAACCATTCAAGACCCAGCAGCTGATGGAACTGTAGAACAACTCTGTTTTATAAATCAGAGGAGAAATAATTTTGTTAGGCCATATCAGCAGAGCAATAAAACTTACTATAATCAAGGACAGCCAAATTGGCACTCTGCACCGACTCCATGGCAGGCACAGCTAAATCAAAACCAATGGCAACAAAATCAGCAAGCATATCAGCCATCCTATCAACAACCATATTATCCACTGTCTTATCCTCAATACCCCCCACCGTTTCCATCCACCACAAATTATGCAAACCAGTACCCCCATCCATCAAATTGGAGGGCGCCATTAAAACAACAACTCATTATGCCACCCCCACAACCTCAACCACCCCCCAGACCTCCACCTATTCCATCCCAACCGATTCCAAATCCTAATAATAATAGGCCCCCACAACAACAGTAGGCTTATAACACTGATATCACACAATTCCCAACTTATGTTGTAGACACCATAGAAATAAATGAAATAAATCTACGATCTGGAAAAAGGTTGCAGAATACACCCCCACACAACATCCAACAACCTGTACCTGAAGCTTAGGACCACACATCAGAACCCTATGTTCAGCATCCTGATGAACCAGAACCTCCTGAGGAAGAAATTATACCACTCACATGAACTAAAACCCTCCATTTCCAGAAAAACTTGTCCGGAATACAAAAGAAGAGGAAGATAATATAATCTTAAACTAATTCAAACACTTAAACATCCAAATCCCAATCTTACAAGCCATAAGGGATGTGCCCATCTGCAACAAATTCATTAGAGAGAATTGCCTAAAGAAGCCAGGAAGGAGGAAGCATGACCCACCAACTATTAATGTAGTGGGACAATTGGCCGATTTGATGCTAGGTGTCATAATAAATCCTAAATATCTTGATCCTGGTAGTCCTATAGTAAGCGTCACCATAAATAACAAGCAAATAAATAAAAGCTTAATCAATCTAGGAGCTGCGATCAATGTCATGACTAAAGAAACCATGTTATACCTAGGACTCCAATCAATGGTAAGACGACCTACAACAATACTCCAACTAGCAGACATGTCCACTGTGAAGCCTGAAGGAATGCTATAAGACATTATGATCAATATCGAGTCCTGGGAATACCCAACTGATTTTATAATAATCGAAATCAAAAGAAAACTTAGTGGCTATCCAATTATCCTGGGTAGACCTTGGTTAGCAACTGCGGATGCTTACATAGGTTGCCGATCAAGAAAAATGATAATCACCAGTGGACATACCAGGAAGAAGATAACAATCTACCCACCAGCAATGAAATCCTTAGAGTTAGAATATCAAAATTGGATTGATGATTACCAGAACACGCCAAATCAAAACCTTCGACCTATACTAACAATTGATGCTGCAATATCTTTAAAAGCAATAGATGAAGATGGCCATATAGATAGATTTATACAAAATATATCTCCTAACAATCATGTTATTCAAGAATTTTTTTCTACAGAAACAAGTGAAAGTTCAAAACAGAACATGGATGACTTATGGATAGAAGTGCTGCCAGAACAGATTGAGAAGGTGAAAGTTGTGGAAATTAACCCTGGCAAAATAGTCAACATATATTCCAATTTAAAACTAGAGAAAGAAGAGCAATTGATGAAGATACTAACACAACAAAGTCAAGCATTTTCCTGGACATATACAAATATGAAAGGAATACATCCTAATATCTGCAAACACTACATTTACATCAAAGAAGGTTCTACTCCCATCAGGAAACCACAAAGAAGGCTGAACCCTTCACTAAAAGACATAGTCAATGTGGAATTACAAAAGTTATTAGACGCAGGGTTCATCTATCCAATATCTGATAGTGAGTGGGTCTCACCACTAGTCATAGTGCCCAAAAAAGGAGGCAAATGGAGAATTTGTGTGGACTACAGGGAGGTGAATAAAGAAACAAAGAAAGATCATTTTCCACTTCCATTTATAGACCAGGTGCTAGATACATTATCTGGAAACAAGTACTTTTCATTCCTAGACGGTTTCAGTGGTTACAACAAAATTTTAATACACCTAGCTGATCAAGATAAGACAACCTTCACATGCCCATGGGGAACTTACGCTTATAGGGTCCTACCCTTTGGTCTATGTAATGCCCCAGCAACATTTCAAAGAGCCATACTGAGTATTTTATCCGATTTTTTGAATAACAAAATGGAAGTATTAATGGATGATTTCACACCTTATGGACAAAGCTTTGAGCAGGCATTGGAAAATCTTGAATTAATATTAAAAAATTGTATTGAGATGAGCTTGTGCCTAAGCAATGACAAATGCAGGATGTTAATGGAAGAAGGAATTGTTCTAGGACACCATATATCACAGAGAGGTATAGAGGTGGATCAAGCCAAAGTATCAGTAATAAAGGCACTGCCCCCACCTGTCAAACAAAGAGATGTGAGAAGCTTCCTTGGACAGACAGGGTACTACAGGAGTTTTATTGAGAATTATAGCAAAATTGCTGCCCCCATGTTTACACTTCTCACAAAAGACAATGAGTTCATATTGACAAGCAACTGCATGTCAGCCTTTGAAAGTCTTAAACAGAAAACCATCACAGCACCAATACTTCAAGGAGAAAACTGGGAAATTCCATTTCACATTCACACCGATGCATCAGATAAAGCAATCGGATCTATGCTTAGGCAAGAACAAGACAAGAAACCCTATGCCATATACTATATAAGCAAAAATTTGGCTGGGGCAGAACTCAACTACACAGTCACAGAGAAGGAATTTCTGGCAGTCATACATGCAATCAACAAATTTAGGCATTACATTACATGATAACAAAGTTTTATCCATGCTGACCACTCAGCGATCAGATATCTTATGAACAAGCCTAATACTAGTGCAAGAATTATTCGATGGATGCTACTTCTACAGGAATTCGACATCACTATAATAGATAAACCAGGCAAGCATAATGTCAGCAGACTTTTTGTCAAGAGTAACACATGGGAAAGATAATGAATTGGTCCAAGACAACTTCCCTGATGAGCACCTTTTTGCCATATCAATAAAAAGTCCATGGTTTGCTGACATAGCAAACTATTTGGTATCCGGGAAGTTTCCAGAACATTACAGTTATAAAGAAAGGACAAAAGTAATAAGACAAAGTGCCCCATATACATGGATAGAGGGCATTCTTTTTAAACAGGGACCAGATCAAGTACTTAGAAGGTGCATTAGGGAAGATGACGTACATGACATAATGCATGCCACCCACAATGAACACTGTGGAGGACACTACGCTGCAAAAAGGATAGCCTACAAGATCTTGCAAACAGGGTATTATTGGCCAACACTCTACAGAGATGCTTATGAGTATGTGTCCCATTGTGACGATTTCCGGAGAATGGGAAAGCCAACACAAAAACAAGAAATGCCACTACATCCACAAATCTCTTTAGAAGCATTCGATAAGTGGGGATTCGATTTTGTTGGCCCATTCAACCCACAGTCCAATCAAAAGAGCTACATCCTTGTATGCACTGATTACCTTACAAAATGGGCAGAGGTAGTAGCACTGGCTACTGCAAATGAAACCAGTGTGGCCAAATTCTTTACTGAGCAGATCTTTCACAGATTTGGGGTGCCAAGAGAAGTAGTTTCGGATCAAGGACCACAATTCACATCAAATTTAATTGAAGACTTGATGAAAAGAAACAATGTAAAGCACATACAGTCATCCTCCTACCACCCTCAAGGAAATGGTCAAGCTGAGGTAACCAACAGGGAATTAGAGAGAATCTTGACAAAAACTGTCCAACTTCACAAAAGAGATTGTGCTGACAGACTTAGTGAAGCAGTCTGGGCATACAATACTACATGGAAAACAACAACAAGATTCACACCTTATGAACTGGTCTATGGGAAAAAGGTCATGCTACCAATCGAATTTGAAATAAAAACATTAAGAATTGCAGCCGATCTAAATATGAACCTATTAAACATTCAAAAAGAACGCATGCTACAACTAAATCAACTGGATGAACACCGCCAACAAGCACTTACACATACTGAAATCATCCAACAACAAAGAAAGAAATGGCATGACCAACATTTGAAGGATAAGAAATTCAAAGAGGGTGATTGGGAACTACTCTACGACTCTAGATTTCACACATTCAAAGGAAAGCTAACCACTAGATGGCTTGGACCTTACAGTATACAGAAAATTTATGACAATGGGGCTGTGAGAATTATTACAATTGATGATGATGAGTTCCCCATGATCGTGAATGGGCACCGCCTAAAACTCTATAAAAAACCAAATTCCAAAGAAGAATTTACACAAGTACTCTACCAGCAACAATTGATGTTGATAGAGCATGCTCCAAAGCAGTAAGCTTCAGCACATTTCATGAAAAAAACACAAAAAAAAGAGAAAAAAGAAAAAAAACCAAAACAAAAAAGAACAAAGGGATAACAAGAAGTACAGGGCATCAACCTATTCAAGCGAGCCTGCACAATAATTCAATCGAGGCTGCCATCAATTCAGGAGAGCATGCAAAATATATCAAGCGAGGCTGCCAATAATTCAAGCGAGGCTGCCATCAATTCAACCGAGCCTGCAAAATATATCAAGAGAGGCTACAATCAATTCAAGCGAGCCTGGAAAATATATCAAGCGAGGCTGCCATATATTCAAGTGAGGTTGAAATCAATTCAAGCGAGCCAGCCACGTCTACATGCAAAAATTAGTCTTCATCTACTACGGAATTCATCAAAGACACATCATGCCAACCTTTTTCAAACATATTCAAGAGAGACTGCAAGTTATTCAAGGGAGCCAATCACATCCAACCATGCAATCATCCAGATATAAAGCACAATCGCCTGAGTCGTATCAACCACTGGCACAATTTTCAAGAGCACATACTCAGCAAATTCAAAACGCGCAAAATGGAAAAAGCACCCTACGCACGTAACTACTGACATGCAGAAATCAACTACAGACACTGCCAAGATATACTACAGAATCTACCGCGCATGAAAAATGGACCACATCATCAATGCAGGTACGCATACATACCAAGGTAATCTCTAAAACGATTTTATTTGATTTTTACGGTAAATCACTTTCCCACAATACAGTCATTTCTAGTTAGCTGAGGACAGCTTCCATTTCAAATCGGCGGCATGGTGGAATGACCTTCATAACTCATGATTGCTACTAAAGTCCTATCACCCTCAGCAAATCATGATCGCAACCTTCACCACATGAAGTACAGAGGTTGATCATGAGAAGGTAGAGTTCGATCATGAAAGATAGGGGATTATAAGTGGCAAGTATAGGTATGATGAAAAGAATAGGTGCAAAAATGCAGTGAATTAGGGTGCAACATATTCCACGATTTTGCATATAAGTAACCACCCGGAATTCCCGAGAAGCAGCCACCATTGTATTCCTTGATCCTGTAGGCAGAGCCCGGCCAAGTTAAAAGTATAAAACTGCATTCCAAAGCCCTGGTTTGTCTGGTTATAAAGAAGATTCAAAAAATGACGAAGGGTTTTAAAAAGAGTGAACCAGAAGATCACAACGCCATTTATCAAAGCCCAAGAGTCCTGCAGATCATTCACAACTCAGGCTGGATGCCATTTATCCTTGGACTAAGAGGATACCATACAGGGGTAGCCCAGGAGTTCGCAAGAAACTTCAAGCATATAAAGGATGAATAGTACGTCACCCAAGTGAAGGGTTATGCATAAAAGTGGATGAGGACATGATAGCCAAACACACTGGTCTTCCAATGGGCCTGCATTGGAGCAGTAACGACCGGGAGGCAAACCACACAGCAAAAGCAACATTCTTTGAGCATGGAGAAGTTTATGATGAGGACAAAAATGGAGTCAAGAGACCCTCCATTCCAGCACCATGGGATGAAATGGTTGCAATTGTCCTAAAGTATATTACATGCACCGGAAGATTAAGATATGTCCCCATTTTCCATTTTCGTATTTTAGAGCTTCTCAGGCACAGAAGTCACATTTCATCAAACAACAATATTAGCATTCCATTTTTCCTACTCCAATCCCTAGAAGAGATGAGCAGGAAGGCGGCTAAGGGAAAAGATGATGCTTTGGCCCATCATGGGCTGATCAAACTAATAGTTGGTGAGGAGCTAAAAGCTCAGATTCCAGAGCTCTCCTGGGAGGAGTTCATCGTGGTGTCTATTGAGGACGTTTAGAGAATGAGGACTACGCCCTTGTCACCTGAATCAAAAAGTAAGACCACCTCTGTATCAGGGGAAAAAAGAAAAATTGACTTGGACAGTGTGCCCGACATCTTGGTCAAAATAAAACACTCCAAAGAGGACTCCCCCAAATCAGACCCAGATATTCCTACCTATAGTCAGGGGTCGAAGAGGCGCAACAAGAGATTCACACAGGTATCTAAAATCTGAGTCTCCAAGGAGAAAGAAAGGGAACCCAGCCCCCTGATTACCAATGTGTCTAATGATGACATTGATCCTTTTATAGATCAAAAGGATCCCACTACGGATGAAGAAGAGGACGAAGAAGAAAAAGAAGAAGAGGATGAAGAAGAGAAAGGGAATGAAGAGGAAAAACAAGATACGGAAGAAGAGATGGATAAAGGAGAAGGGTAGAGCTTACAGGAGCAAGGCAACTTTCAGGAAAACCCTCTAGAACGTAATGAAGACCCCGAGGTTGTTTCCCAGCTCGCTGAAGCACGAGCATAATTGGAAAGGCTCAGAAATGAGTTGGCAACATTAAGAATTCGGCCAGGAAGCCGGGCCACACCTCCCCCATTCTCAGTCGAGAAGACACAAATCCTAAAGATGCACCATGCAGAAGAGCTCCGGCTGGCCGAACAGAAGAATTTAGCGCTGCAAGAAAAGTTGGCCGAAGCCCAGAGCGAATTAGCAAGGAAGGATCAAGAAATTATCAAAATTAAGGATGTGTTTGCCACTACTATCAGCATATATGAGAGACTGCGTGACCTCAGACCACAGTCGGTGGTCTATGCAGTTTATTTACAAGAGAAATGGGGTGAATTCCAGCTTCAAAAGTTGAAGAAAGATCTCCCCATAGAGGTAAGCACTCCTAAAGAATTTATTGATGCATCATTGAACTCCACAGAGCTGGAGAAAGACCGATTGAGTGAGTTCTTCTTGTACAATTTCGTAGTTTCTGGCTTGCCCAACTGGTCGCCAAACCCATAGGTGGGTTATTTCCAGTTAAGGGCATTGTGTTCGTGGATGAACCACGAAATTGAACGAGCCCAGGACTATCATCTCTATGTGGCATCCAAATGGAAAACTCCATTAATGATCAGACATGAGCCAACTCACCTTGAGGGAATAATTTATAATCACAGGATCCTCACTCAGGACGAGGAGCTGATACCCATTCTCCTTGCAAAACAACAGGAGGCGGTGAGTCACTTCGACATTACACTCCGCAGCACACAAAAGGAAGTTAATGAGTCCATCAGGGAAAGGTGGAGCAGGGTGGCAAATGATCTAAAGTGAAGAGAACTCCACTCTCCCCTCAGGCTTAAGGATGCTCTCTTAAAAACCATACTCTACAAAGAATCCTTGGCAAGAAACCAACTAAGGTGGATTGGAATGAGACTGAATCCCCCATTCCTTCTTTCCCCATTCCTCAAAGAACAGATTAATGAAGAGGAGGAGAGGAAGGCATGGGCCAGGGAGGATCAGAATTTTGGGTATCTCAGATAGGTAGGGGCACCTAAGGTGGCAGCATGGGATATCGGTGAGGTCATCGACAAAAGGAATAAGTCACCCAAGGATGGGTGATTCCTTCAAGTAGGGGAGAGAATGATGGGTCCATTTTTCAGGTATTTGATAACCCTTTTTCCATAGTCTAGCTCAAGAAATGGTAACAAAACGCACTCAATTGTGGGAAAATTGTTTTACTTTAATGATTTAATGAAATTGTTTTTATGATTAATCTTGTATGATAGAATGTGTATCAATTAAATTGATTATATGGAAACCAAGCGTGATTGGGTAGGTTCAGGTTCATTAAAGGATGGATATATAGAAGACCAAAGGATCACCAAGCTCGACGCCCTATTTCCTGATTTATAGAGGACACACTCCCACTTTCAAGATGAATCGACACTTTGACAATCAGTTAGGATCAGAGTTAAATCGTATAAATATGGACCTCTCGGGTAGCGAGAGGCCCCTGCTGTTATTTTTGTGAAAGAGATTAGTTTTAACGTTTTCTGCACTATTGAGATACTGAGAAGTACAGACTTCTATTTTGACATGGATTTTACATATTAATGAAAGATTGATGATTAATTCCAGCTAGCGTTTCTGAGTTTTTAATCTCTCCTGAGTACGGGTTGGGGAGGGCCCCTCCAACACGTAGGTCAGGAGATTCCTATTCGCAGGTATTTTTCCAAGTATGCGTTTTACATTGATGAATAGTTCTATGATATATGGGAGCATTTGAATGATTCATTGTTTTCTGTAGTAGTTTAGAATGCATTCCGTAGTACAGTAAAACAATGTCAATAGTCCTGTAGGTTCTTTCTTGCAACGCATATTTTTATCAACGATTACATGTGTAATAGCTTTGCTTTCAATGTCATGGTTTAGATCTAGAGTTCACAGCAGTTTCTCATCGTGATTAGTTTCTTTTAACTTCTTAGTAATAGATGGGTAAGCATAGAACAATCGTATTTCAATTGTAGATTGGTAAAATAAGTTAGATCAAGACTCCAATTTTGTGCGTAGATAGTAGTTACAGACTTCATTTCCCCAATGGTAGAATAGCTCTGTTATGGTATTTTCATTCTCAACATTTAGTTATTTCAGCGTTTTAATTATTTCAAATAGATTTACTGTTTTTGTATCTTCATTTCTTAGAACAGATCAGCACCTAATTACTTCAGCATTTTAATCATTTGGAATAGATTCCCTGCTTTATTTCTCAGAACATATTTACTGCTTTCAGCAGTTTAATTCTTTTACTTAGATTTATTGCTTTCCAGTATTTAATTCCATAGCATAATCAGTTTTCACATTTAGTAGACAATCTTTAGAACATCGATACTGCCATTTAACTGTGACAAGAGATTATCCTATAAGAGCACAAATAGTGCATGCATCTCTCAAGTTTGTACGTTTCCCGGGTTGACATTTAAAGTAGGCTCTTGGTATAGCTGCCCTCATTAGGCATCCACATTAGGAGCTCACCAGTTATCACTGCGCGATATGGGGACATTACCAGCGAGATTTCCCACTGTTGCAGGCGCAATGTACAATTTGTTTTGTTACAGATCATACAGTAGAAAACTTCCCACAGTTGATTACATGAAGGCAAGCAGGGAATATTCCACAGTTGCAGAATCAGCCTCAGGCACAGCAGCCCATACAGAATCAAGTGCAGCAACTGGTGCTGAACCAGAACCAATGCCTGAATAAAAATGCTAATCAGACCGAGAACCAGCTAGGGAATCCACCGTTGAACCAGAATTAGGGTGCGAGTGTGGCGACAAGTTCTGCAGAGCCAAGGCCACAAGATGCGGCTATCGCAGTTATGACTCGAGGTGGTACAACAATGGGAGAGGATAGCCAACATCCACTCATTCGATTAGCAGGGTAGAAGAAGGTGTCATTTGACATTGATTCGAAGCGCGATACATTCCTTCAGGCGCGACGGGCGTTGGAAAAAGATCAAGGTAAGACCATCATCTACGACATGCCCCCTGTCTTTGATGCCACTTCAAAGGAAGGTCTGTCAGCGTAGTCTGGCACCTTGCAGAAATTTTTTGAGAGCTATCTATTGTTGGCCATAGATCCCATTGTGCTTGTTGAGATTGAGGGGCTGTTGCTACGAATGCCAAAGGGATGACAAGAATCTACGGTAAATTCCTTACAACGACGGAATACAGGTAAGGAGATACGGATGAACATTCAAATTGGAGACTATGACATTGAATCAATTATTTTGGATCTTGGTTCAGATGTCAACATCTTAACCAAGCAGGCATGGTAGAAAATGGGGAATTCCCCATTGAGTTGGTCTCTTGTACAGCTTCGACTAGCTAATCATGCCAAGGTGATGCCGATTGGGAGAGTTCCACGCCTGGTGGTGGATATTGAGGGCATGAAGACTTATGCTGACTTTGATGTCATTGAGGTTGTTGAGGGAGGAAGCTCTTATCTTGCGTTGTTGGGGATTGGATGGGATAATGACAGTGGAGCAGTAATCAACTTCAAACGATGGATGATGACTTTTGAAAACTGCGATCTCAGTTTTATCACCCCGTTGGATTTGGTTGAAGGATGTAGATACATTGAACCAGTGAAGGACAAAGATCCTAGCAGATGGGACCATGCATTCAATATTTTAGAAGATTATATTCATCCGACTGCTAATAGTGAGCTTGGATGGCGCAGCAACAGCTCTGCATCTTCTTACTCTGACGACACTTTAGAACATTGGTAGAATCGCTTGCATGAGGTATCGCTCCGAAAGAGTGGGTTGACCACACAATCATTGTGCCGCGTTGCAACTGAAATGGTCTCACTGCCAGTATATGAAGGACTGCTTAGCTTGTATGTGTTGATGTATATGTAACTTCGAAATGTATTTCATATATGTATGTTGTATGTACTCCTACAGAGATGGTATTATTCCTCTATACAAAAGTGTCGTCATTTATATTGTAAATGTCGTAACTTATACTTGATGGGTTATTAGACCACCTTGTTGGGGTCGGCCCTGTATAAGTCATGTGGGTCAAAGGGTTATTAGACCACCCTATTGGGGGTCAGCCATGTGGGTCGAAGGGTTATTAGACCACCCTATTGGGGGCTGGCCCAGTCAGCATTATGTTATGTGGTTAAGTTCGAGCCTACATGATTTATGTAAAAGGCAAGTCAAGTCAAGTATAAATAGAGTGCGGGAGGCACTCTATTTGATCACTCACTTCTCACTCATGCACTCAAGGAGGAGTGGCGCACTTATGGAGGAGGAGGATCTACTACTAGGATATGTCTATCTCTTGGTTGTATCATCGCTCTATCTATCTCTAAGGAAGTTATTGGGGTTTTTCACCTTTATGGTTTTCCCCAAGTAAATCTTTGTGTCTCTTGTGCTTGCATTATTGTCTCCATGATTGATATGCTGTAGATATGCTGTACATTTTGTTCTCTCAGTTAATATTCTAGATCAGATTGAAGTAAATTTTGAAAATTTAACATGGTATCAGAGCTAGCCTGAAAGAAGGCATGATATGGCATGTATGACACTTATTGCACTTACGATGCTAGGGCTTGATATAGCAAAAACCAGTCATTGTAGCACTTTCGCTATAAATCCGTTTTGGCAAAGTTTTCAGATCTGAAATCTTTACAGGTTGAATATTAAATCCCCATGTACCTTGTGTCCAAAGGAAAACCTCTAATTCGTTGTACTTTGTGATTTATGATCTGTACAATATAGGGTTTCTGCCTCTTCCAGATCTGAGTCAAACTCAAGTGACCTTGGGAAAAGGGTCATAACTTGGGCTAGGAAGCTCCAAATGAAATTTCATAAAATGTGACAGGTAGTACACAGACTATACTATCTCAAGAAAATTTTTCAGAGGCCTAAGTTGAACCAGTGACACGTGGCACGCCGTACAAGTTCGCTCTTATGTATTATCCCATAAACAGGTCACGTTGCGACACTTGGCATAACTCTCTCTCAGAGAATCCAATTGAGGTCAGAACTATCAGGATGGAAAGATAACAGGTCGGGATATCTAAAGAAACTTTTTCAGACCATGTGGATCAAAACGTTCGGAGGTACACCAGAAACAATCAGGTACATATTTCTGTCAAAACATAATTATTTTTGAGTACCTTCATTCATGGCTTCCGGATTTAGGGCTTCGGAGAAAGTTGGAATTTTTTTAATCAGAGACCATGGCTAGATGCTACTCATCAAAATCAAAATTTAGAGACCAAGATCAGAATTTTTGGTTGGGCAGAAGGCCGGGCTTGATCAGACCCTAGTTTGGGACTTTGATCAGAAAAGTGGAAAATTAGGGCTTCTGTAAAAATGGGAATTTTTGAAATCAGTGACCATGGCTGGAAGCTCCTCAAAAAAATAGAAGATTAGAGCTTTGGCTCAAACCTTTTGATTGGGCAGAAGAGTGGGCTTCATCAAACCCCAGTTCAGGGTCACGTCCAGTGAATCTGGAAGTTTCAAAGGCAAAATTGAGGAGTGAAACTTTGCAGTTTTCAAATTCTGAATATACCAGCTTGATCAGCTCATCAAGGCACATATTTCTATCCTTTCAGAAGTTTGAAATTCAAAGTTTGAATTTTTGGGGTTTCTCTGACAAACCCATATCCAGCTCCAGGTACAGTTCTTGCAAATCAAGTGGATTGGGTTAATCCTAGAAGAAGATGGATTGATCATCTGCATAAGTGAAGAAGTTCCTATTTCAGAGGGAGATGAGGCTAAGGCCTTACATAAGAATATTACAAGCGATCTCGATAGGTATGACTCATCGAGGTATTTTTCGATATTTGTTCATGATTAAGTTTATGGTATGTTTGTCTTCATGTTATTATAGTTAGTACAATCTTGATTTTAGATTTGTCATATCACCTTAACAAAATTATGAATGCATGATAGAAGATATTCATTGGTTAGGGTGTTGACACTTATGATTTTACTAATGCATTATGGTGTTGTATGAGGTTTATGTTGTCTGCTAACATAAAGCGTACACCAAGAAAGACAAATCATGTTCTACTTCAAGACCGTATGATCATGGTGACATGAAGACAAGGATTCATCCATTGTCATGGATCACATAGAAGATCTACTTTTGAGGTATGTATAACTTGGTTCTACAATGGTTAACTTATCAGACATGCAGGTTACTAGCACAAGTCACTGAAGAGAACCAGAAGACATTATGCGGGTATGTTAGACATAACTAGCTAGCATGCTAATCCAGGTATGTTTTTCCTATATCAAGCTAGAATCATACCTTGTGTTAGGATCTTATACTATTGTGTTGTTGATAATGATTATTCATGAAGTCATAGGTTTGACTAATCATGGTTGTATGCATATTATGTTTCTTACCATAATTAATGATATGACTAACCAGAAGAATCATGAAGGTATAGGTTTGAATAATCACAGGTTTTGTGCATATTATATCTCTTCTCTTGATTGATGATTTAACTAACCAGAAGAGTCCTATGATTAAATAAGAATATGTATGAATAAAAGAAGACTTCCTTGAAACCTTTAATACTAATGTTTATTATCTGTGAATGATCATGAATATACATGTTTAAGATTATTGTGTTTTGATAGTATTAAGATTATACTAATAAATGTGTGATTATGTATGAGACCTCAAGGATAACACAATGATGATACTAATAAGCATTCATAGTGATTAAGGATGGATGTAAGTTCAAGGACAGGTAATCCAGGAAGCAAAGATCAAGAGGGAGCACACTCCAGCTGTTCCTACAAGAAAGCAAAGGAGCACACTTCAGTAGTTTCTGTAAGGATGTAGATATTCAGAGGGAGTTGACCACTTCTCACAATCCACATAAGAATGGAGTTGCAGAAAAGAAGCAAAGACTGAGAGGGAGTCAACCCAACAAATAAACAAAGATAAGTATTTGAATTGTCATTACTTGCATATTTTATTGTTTAAATAATAGTGTTCAATAATGTCTATACTGATGTTCCTAGAATTAGGTTGTGTATTATGCATATTAGAATAGTTGCATTGATGAACAGTATACTACTAATATGCATGGGTAAGTAGCCTATGGCACTGTACAACATTCCATTGCTACTTATCTAGAATGAAACCTCTTTGCTGACATGTTCGGAGTTGTGCACACTCTTAACAATGTTCCGGTAGAGATTGGAAGGCATCTAGAAAGTTACGGGATATGGATAAATGTTGTATTGAAGCATTGGATAAGATAATTGCATGACTGTATGACATATTTCTTATGTGTAAGAATTTGTTCTGAAAACTATGAGATGTTTTCTAATCATGCAATTTAACTTGTTGTGTAGGAAAGATCGTATGCCATCACCTACAAAAGAAGAACTACAACACTTGTTCAGCAACAAAATTATCTATTGAAGATATCGAAGTTCCCAGGATACGGGAAGAATGCCATGATCCGTCGATCATGAAGAACGATGTTTGGGATGTGGTCCCAAGAGATGAAGGGAAGTTTGTTGTGACTTCCAAATGGAACTATCAGATCAAGCATGCTGCAGATGGCAGCATAGAGAAATATAAAAGTGATGAGATAGAAGATACACCAGATGGATTTCAAGACAGCTTTCTTAAATGGTGTAGTTGAAGAAGAAGTGTATGTGGTGCAGCCACTTGGTTCTGAGACACATGACAGGGAGTCATATATGTGCAGAACTTGGTATGGTAGGATAGAAATCTTTCTATCCAGTTTGGTCTTTACCAAGAGTAAAGCGGGTTCCAACCTTTACTACAAGGTTGAGGAAGGCAATCCAGTGATACTACTATGTGGATGACCTGTTTGTATCAAGAGAGGATAGATTGATTGCCGACACACAGCAGAAGCTTGCTGCCGAGTTCGAGTTGAGGAACTTGGGGATGATGCACTATTTCTTTTTGGCATGGAGGTGTGGTAGAGTGATGTAATCTTCCTTGGACAAGGGAATTTTGCAGTAGAGATCCTGAAGAGGTTCGGGATGATGGACTGCAAGGCTATGGCCACACCTATGGCATCGAACCTGAAGCGTCTGTGTGATGCTTCATCTGAGCTGGTTGATATCACTATGTATCGTCAGATGATTGGGTCCTTGATGCACCTGACAAACACGAGACCAGATATTTACTTTGCTGTGAGCACATTGAGTTAGTTCCTGACAGATTCGAGGAGTGTTCACCTGGTTGCTGTAAAGCATGTTCTAAGGTACCTGAAGGGTACAGTGGATTATGGGCTCAAGTATGAAGCGAATCAAAAGTTTAACCTGCAGGGTTATGTTGATTCAGATTGGGTTGGCAGTGCTGCAGATAGGAAGAGCACATCTGGGTGCTACTTCAGTATGGGATCAGGTGTGATCTCTTGGTTCAGCAGGAAGCAGTCCTGCGTAGCACTAAGTACAGCTGAGGCAGAGTATGTTGCAGCCTGTTCAGCTAGTTGTGAGGTAGTATAGCTACGGAAGCTACTGTCTGAGTTATTTGATCTCCCATTGGATGCTACTGGTATCTTTTGTGATAACCAGAGTTGTGTGAAGTTGTCCGAGAATCCAGTGTTTCATGACAGTTCGAAACACATAGAGATCAAATATCACTATATCAGGGATATGGTGCAGAGAGGAGCTGTGAAGCTCCTGTATGTTATGACGGACGAGTAGATTGCAGATGTGCTGACGAAGCCACTAGTCAGGATGAAGTTCGAGTACTTTAGAGAGAGGCTTGGCGTTCTTCAGATCGAGGACACTTCGAGGAAGAAGTGATGGACACATTTGCTGAAGCCATTCCCATGTTGGAAGGAGGATCCTTCACATGGTTGTGGATGTAAGCGCTGGATGATGAGCATTGGGATGATGTTCTGGTTTCTGCTGGATATGATCAGTTGGATCATTTTTATGTATGTATGTATGCATCATGTAGGATGTTGGATATGATCATTTGGATCATTTATATGTATGTACGCATCATGTTGGATGCTGGATATGATCGGTTGGATCATGTGTATGTATTTTGTATATGCATCATGTTGGATGCTTGGACCATGTATCTGTATATGTATTAGGTGGATACATTGTATGATCAGGTAGATCATGTATATTTATTAGATATGATCAGGTAGATCATGTATGTTGATGGATACATTGTGTGGATCATGTATCTATGTATCAGGTGGATACACTATGTATGATGATATGTATCAGGTAGATATGTGGTGTGCATCAGATGGATGCATTGTATGATCAGGATGATCATGGATGACGAGCTTCTCCAGATGACATGCAACAGGATGTTGCAGTGATGATGATCAGGGTGATCATGTGTACATCAGGATGATGTATGATGAGTATCAGATGATACTCTGTGGCCGTGGAATAGGTTGTGCAGATGAGCATATAATTCGTTTCCCTGGGAGATTTGCAGATAGTCTTTCGAGGTTTTGCCTATGACATATAATTCGATGCCTTGGGATATCTGGCAAATGCTCTTTCGAGGTTTTGCTCTGGGAGGACATATAATTTGGCCCTAGGAGATCTGCAGATAGTCTTTCGAGGTTTTTCCTATGGCATGTAATTCATTGCCCTGGGATATTTGGCATATGCTCTTTCAAGGTTTTGTCCTATGGCATGTAATTTGCTCCTGGGAGATTTGGACAGGATGAAAAAGGCCTCAAACGCTTCAGCCAGGTTTTGCCATGACCACATGTAATTTGCTCCTGGGAGATCTGGACATGATGAAAAAGGCCTCAGATGCTTCAGCCAGGTTTTGTGGTGGACCACATGTAATGTGCTCCTGGGAGATCTGGACAGGATGAAAAAGGCCTTAGATGCTTCAGCCAGGTTTTGTGGTGGACCACAGGTAATGTGCTCCTGGGAGATCTGACAGGTAGAGCCGTGTGCTCATGACAGCCTGAGATGCTTCAGCCAGGTTTTGTGGTGAGATCACATGTAATGTGCTCTTGGGAGATCCGACAGGTAGAGCCGTGTGCTCGTAACAGCCTGGGATGCTTTAGCCAGGTTTTGTGATGGGTCACATGTAATGTGCTCCTGGGAGATCCTACAGGTAGAGTTGTGTGCTTGTAATAGCTTGGGATGCTGCAGCCACGTTTTGTGACACACATAATAAGTCCTGAGGATTCCACAGTATGGCTAGTGATGATGAAGACCTGCAGGTGGTGGGCCTACATCCAGTATGAAAAAGGATTGGCTCTGTAGAACTTCCTATGACGAGTAGATTCAGAGATTGATTGAGATAGCAGCAGCAGTGACGATGATTATGTCTCGATGACGATTATCCAGTGACGATGATCCAAAGAAGAAGACTTGTGCTAAAAGACCTGTGCTGAGAAATACCTTCCTAGTTAAGAGGGAGTGTTGATGTATATGTAACTTTAGAATGTATTTCATATATGTATGTTGTATGTACTCCTATAGAGATGGTATTATTCCTCTATAAGGAAGTGTCGTCATTTATATTGTAAAGGTCATAACTTATACTTGATGGGTTATTAGACCACCTTGTTGGGGTCGGCCCTGTATAAGTCATGTGGGTCAAAGTGTTATTAGAACACCCTATTGGGGGTCGACCATGTGGGTCGAAGGGTTATTAGACCACCCTATTGGGGGTCGGCCCAGTCAACATTATGTTATGTGGTTAAGTTCGAGCCTACATGATTTATGTAAAAGGCAAGTCAAGTCAAGTATAAATAGAGTGTGGGAGGCACTCTATTTGATCACTCACTTCTCACTCATGCACTCAAGGAGGAGTGGTTCACTTATGGAGGAGGAGGATCTACTGCTAGGATATGTCTATATCTTGGTTGT
This sequence comes from Larix kaempferi, assembly GCA_027924585.1. NCBI lineage: Eukaryota > Viridiplantae > Streptophyta > Pinopsida > Pinales > Pinaceae > Larix > Larix kaempferi. Next base: position 19,878,652 of record BSBM01000034.1, read on the forward strand.
ATCATTGCTCTATCTATCTCTGAGGAAGTTATTGGGGTTTTTCACCTTTATGGTTTTTCCCAAGTAAATCTTTGTGTCTCTTGTGCTTGCATTATTGTCTCCATGATTGATATGCTGTAGATATGCTGTGCATGTTGTTCTCTCAGTTAAGATCCTAGATCAGATTGAAGTAAATTCTGAAAATTTAACAGTATGACTTTCTTGCAGTGTTCAAGGAAAAAGTATCAGAACCACAATGACTGCTGGCATTGGAGGAAGCACTGAAGGCTACTCCAGCGCGCTGGTGGGCGACACATAAGAAATCGATTGCAGGATGGCCGTAGTGTCGATGTTTGATGAAGGTTCGCTTCGGTGATGTCAATGTTTACCACACATGGAAATATGATGGTTGGAATGACCCTGGAAATATTTTGATGGAGTTTCATACATTGTGGGCATAGCGACCAAAGGATGAGTGGGTCCATGCATTTATCCATACTTTGGACGAAATGTCGCAATCCTGGTATACTGCAGCCGAGTTGCAGGGAGAAATTACTACTTGGTTGGAGTTGACAATGTGTTTTACTCACACCTTCAGCTTCGCAGAAGCCAACCCTAATGTTCATAATGCTTTGCAGTTCATCCGCGATGTGGTTCTGAAGGTTGTTCCTGTAGCATATCCTGCTGATCTGCATATGCAATTCCAGATGCCGTCCATGATGGAGTGTTATAACATCACTGGTGGGCCAGAGGATGGTGACGATCCATAGAATGCCAATATTCCAGAGTCTGAAGGAAGCCGCAATGTTGTAGCACTTGATGCGCCAAGTGATCCGATCAGCCATCCCTTGAAGCACCGTAAAGTCAACATTGGGATGGAGGCTAGTCCCAAGTTCGCAAATGTTGGGGATTATTGGGATGATGAGATGATGGAAAGGTCATTGACTTGCTGCATGAATTTGAAGACCTCTTTGCCATGAAGTTTTATGAGATGAAAGGTATTTTGGGTGATTTAGGGGAGATGAAGATCCCATTGAAACCAGATGCTAAACTAAGACCCTACCGGATGAATCTGCACTATAAGGAGAAGGTCAAGGTAGAACTGGATCGCATGTTGGATGCTGGTATCATTGAACTAGTTGAGGAGTCGAAATGGATCGGTCCTATGGTGGTGCAGGACAAGAAGATTGGTGAGGTGTGCATTTGTGTCGATTTGCAAAAATTGAATGACGCTTGCTTGCATGATCCCTTTCCGAACCCATTTACTAATGAGTTACTTGAAGGCGTTGGTGGCTAGGAGATGTATTCTTTCACGGATGGGTTCTTGGGCTATCATCAGATCCGCACTGCAAAAGAAGACCGCCACAAGACAACTTTTGTGACAGAATGGGGCTGTTTTCAGTACACAGTGATGTCGTTTGGGTTGAAGAATGCACTTGCGATCTTCTCGCGGGTTGTCGTTGCTGCATTCAAGGATTTCATACATAAGTTTTTACAGGTATACATGGATGACTAGACAGTCTATGGTTTGATCTGCGATCATTTGGAAAACCTGCGATTAATGCTGGAGCGTTGTTGACAACATCAGATTGCTGGTCGAACCTGCCAAGATTGCGCTTATTCTGAGCTTAACACCGCCAACTACTGTCAAACAGTTGAGAGCAACGTTGAGAAACACTGGGTATTATTGCAAGTTCATCAGGGGTTATGCAGCAATTACTATCCCTATGAAGAAGTTACTGAAGAAAGATGTGGTATTTCAATGGAGCTCTGAATGTCAAGATAGTTTTGAGACGCTGAAAGCTAAGAAGGATTCGGCGCCGATACTGGTATTTCTGGATTGGAGTAAGCAATTTCATGTCCATGTTGATGCCTCATCGATCGCACTAGGGGTGGTGTTGGCACAACCAGGAGAGGGGGATATCGATCACCCTATTGCTTTCGCAAGTCAGAAGTTGTCGTTTGCAGAAAGAAACTACACCACCATAGAGAGGGAAGGCCTGGCGATGGTCTATGCGTTGCAGAAATTTCGCCATTACTTATTGGGAGGCCATTTTAAGATGTTCACAGACCACTCTGCATTAAAATACCTGGTCAACAAGCCTGTGTTGGGGGGGAAGATATGTCGCTGGCTACTTCTCTTTCAGGAGTTTCATTTTGAAGTGATCGTGAAGCTAGGATGCTTGAATGCAAGTCCAGATTATCTGTCATGGATTGAGACAGGAGAGGAGCCCACCAACATTGAAGACGAGTTGTCGGATGTGCAATTGTTTAAGGTTGATGTCATGGATGGCTACTTTGAAGAAATCATTAAGTTTCTCACAACGGGTACTACACCAGAAGAGTTCACCACTAGTCAGAAGAAGCAGTTGGTGGTTAAGGCTGAAGATTTTGAGCTCATTGCCGGGGAATTATACAAATTGGGCTTAGCTGAGATATTGCGGCGGTGTGTTCTCCCTCATGAGCAAGGCTAGATTTTGTCGGAAGCACACGCAGGAGTGGCCGGGGGACACTATGGCGGTCGTGCGACTGCTAGGAAGGTGCTTCGAGTGGGGCTCTTGTGGCCTACATTGCACAACGATGCGACAGATTATGCACGGTCTTGCGATGTTTGTCAGCGAACCAGGAAGCCCTCCCAGAGGGATGAGATGCCACTGATGCCTCGGCTAACATTATAGCCATTTGACAAATGGGCAATGGATTTCGTGGGCCCTATCAACCCACCTGGGAAGCGCACTAGTGTATGATACATCATCATGAAGACATATTATTTGACCAGATGGGAAGAGGCTGCACAAGTCATTGATTGTTCCACGGCCACAGCCACATGTTTCCTATTCGATAATATTGTCACTCGATTCGGCTGCCCCAAGATATTGTTGAGTGATCAAGGCATCCACTTTCTCAATTGCACCATCAACGCATTGACTGAGGAGTTGCATATATAGCACAAGAAGATTACACCCTATCATCCATAGGAAAATGGCATGGTGGAGGATTTCAACAAGATATTGGAACATGCACTGACAAAGGTGTGCAATGTGAACAGCGATGACTGGGATCTAAAAATCCCAACAGTGTTGTGGGCATATCACACCACATGTAAACGGTTGACAAGACAGACATCATTTAAGTTGGTTTACGGGAAAGGAGCGATTATGCCTATGGAGTACATTGTTCCAAGTCTGCGTATAGTGGCAGCAACATGTATGGATGCTGCAGCGGCATTAGAGGAGCGTTTTGCGCAATTACTCCAATTGGAAGAGGATCACTTTCTTGCGGGATTCCACGAGAGTGTGGAGAAGGATCGCCAAAATTCTTGGCATGATCACCACATTAAACACAAAAATTTTTAGCAAGGTGACTTGGTGCCGATGTATGACAACAAGTTTATAACACATCCAGGAAATTTGCAGATGCATTGGCTTGGTCCATATCGCATCAGCCGCAGAACCTCAGGAGGAGTGGTACAATTGCAGCAGTTAGATGGGGCGATGCTCCCCAAGTTGATCAATGGTAGTAGGTTGAAGCCCTATCAGTCGGGCTTGGAGAAGCATGATGCCTGAGTCACATCGAATAAAAAAAAAATGCGGGTTGATCGGTGGCAGGATGGCGCACCGACAGAGACAAGAATACGCAGGCAGGGAGGCTTATGCCGCAAGTTGGGAGCGGTCTGCAACAGTGGTAGGGGTTGCGACTGGGTCAAATCAGCAATAAATGCTAAAAGATCAAACAGTTAATTAACGACGCTCATTCAAATGATGGGCATTAATGGCGGATCCGACCGATCAGCTAGTAGGATCGACAACAGATTTGGGTCATTAATACGGAATTTAGGTCGAGTTAATGCGCAAGGGCGCATAGGACTTA